>VSMA01000041.1:0-395281 GCA_009194965.1 Coniochaeta sp. 2T2.1
CTAGGGGGTACTCAAACCCCTACCGATTCCCGACCGAGCCTAGCAGGATATCTCTATAGACTTCATCACACACTTACCCGAAAGCGATAGGTACGACGCGATCCTCGTCGTAGTAAACCGTCTAACGAAGATGAAGTACTTCATAGCTTATAAAGGAACTTATGATACCGAAGAAGTCGCCCGCCTATATACTAAGCATGTCTAGAAGATATATAGCCTCCCCAAGACAATTGTTTCCGACCGTAGAGCCCAATTCGTATCCGCGTTCTAGAGGCACCTGATCCGCCGCCTAGGAATCAAAGCCTTGCTATCGACTGCATACCACCCGGAGATAGATAGCTAGACCGAGATCGCGAACGCTTTCCTAGAATAGTACCTACGTAATCAGGTCTCTTACCTCTAAGACGACTAGTCCAGATAGCTACCCCTTGCCGAGTTCGCCCTGAATAACGCCATCAACGAGAGTACCGGCACGACACCGTTCTTCGCCAATTACGGCTTCCACCCCCGCCTAAGATTCGAACCTATACAGCCTAAACTATAACGCGCCGCTCGCGACTCTAAGGAGTTAGTCCTAAAGATGAAAACGATCCACGAGTACCTACAATCCGAGATCTATCTCGCCCAAGCCCGCCAAGAGGAGTACACTAACCGGAAAAGGAGACCTGCCCGCCATTACCAAGAAGGCTAAGAAGTATAGCTAAACGCCCGTAATATT
This sequence comes from Coniochaeta sp. 2T2.1, assembly GCA_009194965.1. NCBI lineage: Eukaryota > Fungi > Ascomycota > Sordariomycetes > Coniochaetales > Coniochaetaceae > Coniochaeta > Coniochaeta sp. 2T2.1. The sequence goes on from VSMA01000041.1 coordinate 719, forward strand.
AAGACTGCCCGACCGCAAAAGAAGCTCGATTAGAAAGTACTCGGACCGTTTAAGATCGCCGAAGTCGTCAGCCCGTATACCTACCGTCTAGAGCTACCTACGTCTATAAGGATACACCCTATCTTTCATATTAGCCTACTCCAACCCGCTGCCACCGATCCCTTACCTAGTTAGTGCCACGTTCCTCCCCCCCTAGTAGAGGTAGACGGCATCGAAGAATTCGAGGTCGAGGATATCTTGGACTCCCGCTAGAAGAGGAGAGGCCGGGGCGGCCCTCGGTTGAAGTATACTATCAAGTAGGTTAGATACGACGATCCCACCGAAGCACCCGCCGAGCACCTAAAGAACGCATAGGAGATCGTCCGCAACTTTCACCGCCGGTACCCGAATAAGCCCAGACCGTAACTACGTCGTCGGAGCTCCGCCCTAGAGGAGGGGAGTACTATCACAGCGCTAAGGCCCTAGGTAATTGAGCCACGTAACCTTGTCACGTGGTAGGCCTAGTACGGGCCCGCGACAAGGAAATATCTTTATATTAATTCTATCCATTATATTTTGTAGCTCTTCGAGCTACGTCTTATCATTAGCCTACCCGTAACCACGGGATTGAGTCTGTCCGTAGCAAATACCATCTATTTAGCCTTACTCCGCTCTCAGCTTGATAGTCCCGTGACAAATCGGCTACTAAGGTGACTCCTCCCCCTTTAGCTTCTTTCGCAGCCCTAAAACTTCGCTATTAATCATTTATTACTTCTTTGGTATCGTAATAATAGGGTGGCCGCTTTAGCTGTCGAACGTATAGATAATTAACGTATACTCTAACTACGTTAATTTATCGAAGATAACGTTTTCAATACCTTCTTGAGTACATTTCGGGTAGGGGAAAGGCTTGTTGAAGGAATAGTTGCTATTGATATGCCGAGAAAAGCCTCAGCTAAGAACCCCGGTATAGGGAAACCTATTATTTGTATATAAGAGACAATAAATAGGGTCGTTTAGCGGTCGCGGTGCGACGATCTTGACGCTTAGTTACGTAATATTGGGTACGAACTCTTTACTATAGACGAACTCGACGTGATTGCTCTAGTCCTATCTATCGCTTACTATATAGTCAAACGCCTCCATAATACACTAGGGATAAGGAAATGGAGTTTTGAACGAAACGTCGAGATACTTCGTTTTACAATACCGGCTAAGATTGGAGCGCGTAATAAAGGGAGTATCGTAGAATAGGTACTTGGTATAGCTCCCTTTCTCCTTTATAGCCTCTTTCCTGACCTCCGGAGGGTTTATACGGGCTATTGTCACGGATGGTATTTGCAGGGACCTGCCACTGTATACCCGATGAATCTAGTGATATTCGAGGTGAGGAACTAAAAGAGAGAACTATCTAACGGTGCGAATTTACGGGGTGGAGGTAAGGGCGTGGGGCGTAGCGCACGTGCCACTCTGCGACGCAGGTCACGTGATAGTCACGTGACTACCCCTCACCAGCGTGGAAGTGCAAGGGTTCGAATCCCAGTGGCGCCTGCGGTTCCACCTTTTGGCTGAACTGGATTGAACTGCACTGAACAGAACTGCCGAGCCGTAACAGCTATGGTCGCCTCGATACTCGCGAATCGCTTCGTTAAGTAGGGAAGTAATAAGCTAGCCAAGATTTATAGTCGTTATGTAGTTCTAAGCTCCTTATCGTATAGAAAACGGCCGATATAAGCGGTAACGGCGTAACTAAATATATATCTCGGCTTAACGGGATTTGCCGATAGCTCGGCTATTGTCACGGCGCCGAGGCCGCAGGAAATTGACCCACGTGACCCTATCACGTGGCGGACCCAGTGCGGACCCGCGACAAAGAAATATCTTTTACGTTGATTCTGTCCATTATGTTTTGTAGCTCTTCGAGCTACGTCCTGTCATTCAGCCTGCCCGCAACCACGGGATCGAGTCTGTCCATAGCAAATATTATCTCATAAGCCTTACTCTGCTCCCTGCCTGACACTCCCGTGACATTACGTAGCTCCTACCCCTACCGCCATTACTACTGCTGCAATGGCGAACCGCCCGCTACCACCGTTCCTACCGGAAGACGACGAGTCCTTTGCCGCCCACGTGATTGGCCACATTTCCCAATGGTACGAGTATTTCCGCCTCGCTTACGACTACATCGCCCGGAAGGAGACCGACGACCAGGAAGTCTACGCCAAGATCGAACAGCAAGGCCAGAGGATTTTGGAACTAGAAGAGGAAACCCAGCGCCTACAGAAGGAGCTAACGAGCTCCAACGCAGTCGTCAACTATCAGGAAAAGGAACTGGATAAGCTCCGGGATCTTCTTATCGAAGCCAAAGCAGGACGAGCCCTCGCCGAACACCGAGCTAAGTCGCAGACCGCTACCGTAACCGTACCGGCACTCGTCACTACTCCCGGAACCAACACCCCCGTCGACACACAGTCAAATGGCTCCCACCGCCTGTCCGAGAGACTCCCTGACCCGGACAAGTTCGAAGGAGAACGCAAGGATCTACGCCGTTTCGTCTCCCAGATACACGAGAAGATGAAGGCTAATCGCGACCGCTTCCCCACACCCCAGAGCCGTATGGCCTACGTCACCAACCGGCTGAAGGGCCCTGCCTATGCCCAGATCCTCCCGCACGTCAAGGAAGGCGTCTGTCAGCTTTCTGACTACGACAAGATCCTGGACCAGCTGGACCGCGCCTTTGGAGACCCGAACCTCGTCAACAATGCCCGAAACGATCTCTTCCGCCTGCGCCAGTCAAACAAGGACTTCAGCACGTTCTTCGCTGAATTCCAGCGCCTCGCCCTCGAGGGACAGATGTCCGAAGAAGCCCTACCGACGCTCCTGGAACAAGCCATCTCCCGGGAACTGCGCAGTATGCTGCTTCACCACGAGCCGCCCAGTCGGGAATACCACCAGTACGCCGCCTTCCTGCAGAATCTAGAAAACCGCCGTCAACGCTTTAACCAACCCATGCTGACCCCCGGAAGATCTTACACCGCCGCGGCCCCGAGCGCCAACCGGCCGCGGACCACCTCCCCACCCGCGAAGGGACCGGAGACGAGGGCCGAACACGGCGAGCCCATGGACCTCAGCACGCAGCGAGGGTCACGGTTCGTCCCTGGGAGCCGACGAGAGAGAGGAGAATGCTTCCGTTGCGGTTCAAAGAGCCACCGCGTTGCCGATTGCCCCCACCCCGATACTCGCGCCCGCCTGCAAGCCAGAGTGGCCCGTCCCGGATCCCCCGCCGGCTCGTCCTCGTCCAGATCCCGCAGCCCGCGGCCGAGCATTGAGGTCTCGGTAAACGGAGCGAGCCTGCGTTAAGTCGCACACAGGCTCCTACAGAGCGCACAACACGTCACCAACCGAACCGCGCACCAAGAACGTTGAGGATCTCTGCTGCCGCCGCCAAGGGTCTCTCGGTCCGCGAAGAAGAGGATATGAGATCCCACCTGATGATATTACCCGTCACCCTGGAATTAGAAGACCGGAAACTGCCCACCTATGCCCTAGCCGATTCTGGCGCCGAAGGAAAGGGATTTGTTGACCTGAGCTGGGCCGAGAGCCACGAGCTTCCACTGAAGAAACTGAAGAGACCGTTCGCCCTGGAGGTCTTTGACGGCCGAGAATCCGAGAGTGGGAAGGTCACCCACTATGTCACCACCAGCCTGAGGATTGAGGACCACTTTGAGAAAGAGATTAGACTATACGTCACGCAGCTAGCGTATTACCCCGTCATATTAGGAATGCCATGGCTAAAGGAACACGACCCGAGGGTCGGGTTCGCCAGCCATACCTTCACCTTTGACAGCCGGTACTGCCAGAAGAACTGCAACACCCCGGCCCGCCCGTCCAAGATCAGAGCATTGCACGACGTGCCGAGAAGAGACCGCCCGAGCTACCTACCGCCCCGTCCCACCGGACTAGAACACATGGATATCGCGAGAGTTTCTACGCGAGCCTGCTCAGCGTACGCCCGAAGGAACTACCAGATGTTTTCTGTCACTATAGAGGACATTGAACAACAGCTTAGCCAACACGACGCACCGGACCTGGACGAACTACTGCCACCAGAGCTTCGAGACTTCCGTGACGTCTTTTCCCCGAAGGAAGCAGACAAACTACCGCCACACCGTCCGTACGACCACGAGATCAAGCTTATTGAGGGAGCGACACCGCCCTTTGGACCTCTATACCCGATGTCCCGCGACGAGCTGAGGGCCCTTAAGGAATGGCTTGAGGATAACCTGAAGAAGGGCTTCATCCGACCCAGCTCGTCTCCTGCTGCCTCACCAGTACTCTTCGTCAAGAAACCAGGAGGAGGACTCCGCTTCTGTGTGGACTACCGTGCGCTGAACAACATCTCCGTTAAGGACCGCTACCCCCTGCCGCTAACGAAGGAATCCCTCAGTAACCTGAAAGGGATGATGTACTACACGAAGATCGATATTATCTCTGCGTTCAACAACATCCGCATTAAGGAAGGACAAGAATACCTAACGGCTTTCCGTACCCGATTCGGCCTATTTGAGTCACTCGTTATGCCGTTCGGCCTGACCGCAGCGCCAGCAACCTTCCAGAGGTTTATTAACGACACCCTACGAGAATACCTAGACGTTTTCTGCACAGCCTACCTAGATGATATCCTAATTTACAGTCGCACGAGAAAGGAGCACGTCGCTCACGTAAGGAGGGTCCTCGTGGCCCTGCGAGAAGCCGGCTTGTACGCCAAAATCCAGAAGTGCGAGTTCTTCCAGGATAAGACCACCTTCCTCGGAGTGATCGTAGGCCGAGAAGGAATCCAAATGGACCCGAAGAAGATCGAGACGATCGTCAACTGGAAAACGCCCGCCTGCCTGACCGATGTGCAAGCCTTTATCGGCTTCGGGAACTTCTACCGACGCTTCATCCAAGGGTTCTCGAATATCATCGCCCCGCTAGTCAACCTCACTAAGAAGGGGGTGAAGTTCAACTGGGATAAGAACTGCGAAGACGCATTCAACCGACTGAAGACTGCTTTCACGACCGCTCCCGTCCTGGCCCCGTTCGATTGGGAAAGAGAGATTATCTTGGAAACCGACGCTTCCGATTTCGTGTCGGCCGGTGTGCTATCGCAGTACGGCGATGACGGCATTTTACGGCCTGTTGCCTTCTTCTCAAAGAAGCACTCAGTAACGGAGTGCAACTACGAGATCTACGATAAGGAGCTCCTGGCAATTATTCGCTGTTTCGAGGAATGGCGCCCGGAACTGGAGGGAACGAGCTCCCCGATCAAGGTCATCACAGACCACCGGAACCTAGAATACTTCACAACGACGAAACTCCTGAACCGCAGACAGGCCCGCTGGTCCGAATTCCTCTCCAGGTTCAACTTCAAGATCACTTACCGTCCCGGCAAACAAGGAGCGAAGCCTGACGCTCTGACCAGGAGGTCAGAGGACCTCCCGAAGGAGGGAGATGAGCGCCTCCTACACCAGAGCCAGGTAGTACTGAAGAGCCACAACTTCGAGGAACCAGTACAGCTAAGAGCCACGACGCGCTCAAGCACAAGGAGACCAGAGACCGCAGCTACGGAACCAGACCCTGAACCAGTCCGCCCCGTCCGCTTACGAGAGAGAACTGCTCCGTTACTGCCCCCACCGGTGAAAGCACTGTTCGAACAAGGGTACGAGTCCGACGAAGTACTACGGTCTATACTGAAGGCCTTAGAGGAGAACCACGCCCGCCACCCGCGTATCACCCTGGCCGAGTGTGAGAACAGACACGGATACCTGTACTATCGAGACCGGCTGTACGTCCCTGAACATCAAGAGCTGCTCGCTGAGCTTGTACGCTCGTACCACGAGAGCCCGGTCACCGGACATATGGGCCGAGCGAGAACCTACGAGGCCATTTCGAGAGAATACTACTGGCCGGGTATACTATCCTATATCGAGCGATGGGTCAGAAACTGCCACACCTGTAAGCGAATCACCGTCTCCAGAGAAGCACGCCAGGGGGTACTCAAGCCCCTACCGATCCCCGACCGAGCCTGGCAGGATATCTCCATGGACTTCATCACACAACTGCCCGAAAGCGATGGGTACGACGCGATCCTTGTCGTAGTGGACCGTCTGACGAAGATGAAGCACTTTATAGCTTGTAAAGGAACCTGTGATGCCGAGGAAGTCGCCCGCCTGTACACGAAGCATGTCTGGAAGATCCACGGCCTCCCTAAGACAATTGTTTCCGACCGCGGAGCCCAATTCGTGTCCGCGTTCTGGAGGCACCTGATCCGCCGCCTAGGAATCCAAGCCCTGCTATCGACTGCATACCACCCGGAGACAGATGGCCAGACCGAGATCGCGAACGCTTTCCTGGAACAGTACTTGCGTGGTCAAGTCTCTTACCTCCAAGACGACTGGTCGAGATGGCTGCCCCTTGCCGAGTTCGCCCTGAACAACGCCATCAACGAGAGCACCGGCACGACACCGTTCTTCGCCAATTACGGCTTCCACCCCCGCCTGGGATTCGAACCTGTACAGCCTGGACCACGGCGCGCCGCTCGCGACTCCGAGGAGTTGGTCCTGAAGATGAAAACGATCCACGAGTACCTGCAATCCGAGATCTGCCTTGCCCAAGCCCGCCAGGAGGAATACGCCAACCGGAAAAGGAGACCTGCCCGCCGTTACCAAGAAGGCCAGGAAGTATGGCTAGACGCCCGCCATATCAAGACCGGCCGCCCGCAGAAGAAGCTCGACTGGAAACTACTCGGACCGTTCAGGATCACCGAAGTCGTCAGCCCGTATGCCTACCGCCTGGAACTGCCTGCGTCTATGAGGATACACCCTGTCTTCCATGTCAGCCTGCTCCGGCCCGCTGCCACCGATCCCTTGCCTGGCCAGCGCCACGCCCCTCCCCCTCCAGTAGAGGTGGATGGCATCGAAGAATTCGAGGTCGAGGACATCCTGGACTCCCGTTGGGAGAGGAGAGGCCGGGGTCGCCCTCGGTTGAAGTACACTGTCAAGTGGGTTGGATACGACGATCCCACCGAAGCACCCGCCGAGCACCTGGAGAACGCACAGGAGATCGTCCGCAACTTTCACCGCCGGTACCCGAACAAGCCTAGACCGTAACCGCGTCGTCGGAGCTCCGCCCTAGAGGAGGGGAGTACTGTCACGGCGCCGAGGCCGCAGGAAATTGACCCACGTGACCCTATCACGTGGCGGACCCAGTGCGGACCCGCGACAAAGAAATATCTTTTACGTTGATTCTGTCCATTATGTTTTGTAGCTCTTCGAGCTACGTCCTGTCATTCAGCCTGCCCGCAACCACGGGATCGAGTCTGTCCATAGCAAATATTATCTCATAAGCCTTACTCTGCTCCCTGCCTGACACTCCCGTGACAGCTATACCGATAGTTAAGAGTCCTTTGATTCGGCGATTATCGATCGCTTCGAAAAATTCCGTTCTCTGATATTATACCGCTAGCTTTAACAGTTACCTAATTAATATCTATAGCTAGGCGCCTAGGCGATTCATCATTTTATTATCGCGTTCGGACTTACTCTGCTCCGTTACAAGTTCCCGGCGGAGGATTTATATATCTTTACGCTTCTCGAAGTTTTCCTTATCTTCTAAAGTCGGATATAATGATACCTTATCGTCCTTCTATAACGTCGAATAGCCGAGTATAGTAAATAGATTAACGTTCTAACGATTAGGTAGACTAAACGCTACTGTTACAAGATCGTCTCGTACCTGCTTAGGCTAGTAGCTTTTTTGATATACGTCTACTATATGAAATAGAACGTATTTCCCGACCGTAAGACTAAGTAGAACTTTATATAATTAGTTAGATCAGCAATATATAGTATTAGATAGATATGACTCACCGTGAAATCTTCTACCTGTACCTACCCGTAATAAATACGGACGTATTGCCTCGCGTATTCCTACGACTATTAAGACGAGATTCCATAGTTCCTAAAACTACTTATAGGGAAGAAAAAATAGATCATTCTTCATTATTATCGGTTTCTACTTTAGCTCTAAGTAATCGCTATCCTTTATATTTGCCTATCGAAGGATAGTATCGAAACTAAGGGGTTCCCCGTTATTAAAGATATCGAAGTCCGCGAAAGCATTATTAGCTAATACCTAGGCTACAATTAAGGTAACTAGGCAAAGAGTCTAATATAGTATAAATGTAACATCAAAGGAGAGGCTAGTGTACCTAATTAGTCAAAATAGATAAGGGGCGGGAATTTGGACCGGCTTACATATAATCTTACCGCTAGTAAACCTTATCTTTACGTTATTTATTCTACCTTAGCGTAATCGAAGTAGTAAGTATCCTCCGATCTAGGTACTTCGGGTCCCGAATAATGCCTAGCTTAACTTATTTATAGGGAATCCTAATACATACGCCTAGCCTAAACCCGAGGCCGGCGAGTATAATAATAGTATGAAATTTAACTCGATCCTTTAGGGCATAATCAATATCTGCTAGTCAGGTCTATAACGTATTAAAGAGGATTCGAATATCCTTAGGGATAACTTCGACCTTCTCGAATATCTATTCTCGGGTTAAGCCGTACTAGTCAACTAACGGCCTAGATATCTACTATAGCTATTAGAAAATGGGACGTCAAAAGTCGTAAAGCGGATTTACTCGAAAAATCTTATATACGGCTCCTCGTCTAAAACCTTTAGCGAGTCCCGGTTCCCACTTTACTATCTATTTATCGACCTTATCGCGATCATTGTCCCTTTATACTTTGAGAACTCGGTTATTCCCTTCTTATAACAACGATTTCTAAAGGTCTAAAATAGTATTTACCGATGTAACTACTTAAACCTTTACTTATTCTTACGGCCCGATGAGAGGGATAGTATGGGTATTGTTGTGATATCGGACGAGGATGCCCTTTCTCAAATTATCGGGCGCGCGCGCAAGTGGGATATGCCCACTAGCGCCGCTTCCTTATCTTCTTATCTGGCTAGCGTACATGAGCCCCGCAGGCAAGGCCCGTGCGCAGCCTCTTAGTGACTGCACCCCTTACCTGCCACACCACCCGAGATCGGGTCGGACCACTCTAGACCCTTCAAGGAAATCCTAAATGAAAGCCTAGAAGACTTGTTACGCCTCGCGGGACTATTCGTAAAGGCCAATCTAAGGCTTTATAAGATCTTTAAGTATCAAAATCTCGGTCGTAAAGCTAGATCAAAGTATTAGGTATAATAGCAAACGGGGAGATAGCTAAGAAAACCGTTCTTACTTAGTCCAAAGTCGCTATATACGTTCCAGATACGCTTTATACTTATAGCTTAATGCAAGTAGGTTATCGATACGAGTAACACTATAACCCTCTAGAAGTTCGGAAACCACCTTTCTCTTCGCTTCTACCGACGCTAGCTAGCGTCTGAAAGGAGGCATTAACGCAAGATGCTCTACGGCAAGTAGTAGGGAGAATTACTAGTCAAGTAGTACGGCGTAAGGAGTGGAATAGATCCGAGCAACTTACTACGGTTGCCCCCGGGGGGACGTCCTTCTAATAGCATAGGAGTGGCCATTGTTCGTTCCTTTCTTGTGTTAAGGTGGTTAAGCGCTAACGCGTGGTGTTGGTGTTGCCCCGGTTGGGGGGTCGCGCTGATATCCACCCATGTGTGTGGGTACTCTGTGCGTGGGGCGGGTCCTCCAGGGGTTTGGACAGTCGTGACGGTCATTGGCTAAGGACCCCGCTCCCATAGACAATCTTCCGATTATCTGCTTATCTATGGGAGAGCGGACGGGATCCCGAGTTCTCAGATATCTGTGGTCGTACGTGGAAGAAAGAGGCCGTATTCCAATTATTGATCAGGCTAGGGTTAGCAACGGACGGATGGCGCTCTGTTAACCGGGTGAGGAGGTATGAGCTTTGTTACGCATCGGAATCGTATTTTGAAGACGAGCGTGTATGCGACGTGGACATAAAACATGCTTTTAAAATATGGTTCAATATACTATTCATCGTAACTAATGCTCCGGTAATAACTAAATAAAAACTAACATGCCAATATTACCAATGATCCAAACAAATTATCCCACCGATGCGTGCAAAGGTCCTGCCTATATGTATACTTTCTTCACACTAAAACCCCGTTCTCTCTTTTTCCTTCCTTCATTCGTCTCCTCACCCCGTCTCTCTCTCTCAGACTCTAGCCTAAACTTAAACAACAGTAGTAGTCCTAGGCAAAAGCGTAGTCTCCCCAAACACCCAGCTCTCGCTCCTCACATAACACTCGGCAACAGGGCGGTCGGTAGCCGCCACTGCGTCGGCGAAGAACGTCCCCGGGCCGAGAGTCAGGGTGCCGTTGCCCAGGCAGGCGCCCGTGCTGCAGGCCGTGGGGGCGAGAGTGGTCGTTGGTCCGTCGGGGCCGACGGTGACGGAACCGGTTGCTGTGGGCGCGCTGGTGACGTCGTCGGTCCCGGTGCCGCTGGGGATAGGGACGGTGGGAGCGACTGTAGCTGTGTCGCCGCCTGTGCCGGTGGGAGCGGGGACGGGGACGGTTGGGCCGGGAAGGGTGGTGGGACCGCCTGGGACGAGGGTGCCCGTGTCGGCGCATTGGGAGGCTGTGGTGGGGATGTGTCAGTTGATGTTCAAGAATAAGGGGATCAGGTGGGGCAACTCACTAGCAAAGGGAATGAGCACGACAGCAACGCAGTCAAACGGAGGCGGGTTCTGATCGAACGTAACCCAGACCAGCCCGTTGATGTCCTGGCAGAAACCGGCTTGACCCCCAACAAAGGCGGCGTTGAGCCAGACGAGGCCGCCGTCCTGGACGGCAAAGGTCGTGGTGATGGCGCCCGTGACACTGTTGGTCCAGAAGGGCTGGTAGGCGATGCCGGGGTCGGTCGAGACGTACTCACCGCCGGACGTGAGGGTGCCGTCCGCGTTGAACACGAAGGGCGTGGCGAGCGTACAGTCGGTCGGGTTGAGCGGGCCCGCGCCGCCGACGAAGCCGTCGCCCACCTGGAACTGACGCTTGGCGTTGCGGAGGGAGCGGTGGGGGTTGGCGCGGCGGCCGAGCGTCGCGTTGACGGGGGGGGCGACGGAGAAGATGAACTGCTCCGAGGCGGGAGGGGCGGTGGGCGTGCTGGGGGTGGTGCTGGTGCTGGCGCCCGTGCCGGTGGGGAAGCCTGTGGTGGTGGGGAGGTCGTCGGTTCCGGTGGGCGCGGCGGTGGCGTCGGTGGAGTTGCCGAAGGGCGCGGAGGTGGCGGAGGACTCGAAGGTGTCTGTGCCGGTCTCGGAACCACCGGTGGTCAGGGGGGCGGATGTTGGCTCCTCGGTTCCTGTGGCGGTGGGCTCCTCGCTGCCGGTTCCAGTGGGTTCCTCAGTGTTGGAGCCGGTAGGCGCAGCGCCGCCGGTGCCGGTGCCAGTGGGCTCCTCGCTTCCGGTGCCAGTGGAAGCACCACCAGTGGCTGTCTCGACGGTGCTCGTCTCCGAACCAGTCTCCGAGCCACCAGTCGTGGAGGGGGCTGACGTGGGCTCCTCGGTCTCGGTAGCAGAGCCGCCGGTGGAAGTAGGCTCCTCAGTCGTGCTGGCGGAGCCGCTGCTGGCATCGGTAGACGTGGGCTCCTCGGTAGCGCTGGCGAAACCGCTGCTCGCATCGGTGGCAGTGGCTGAGCCGCTGGCGTCCGTGGATGAGGACTCGTCGGTAGCAGTGGATGAGCTCTCGCCGGTGGAAGTGGGCTCGTCAGTCTCGGTGGACGAGCTGTCTCCGGTAGAGGACGGCACGCCGGTGCCAGTACCCGACTCGACGGTGCTGGGCTCGGACGAAGACCCGCTCGCGGTGGCGGTCTCGGTGGTGGTGCCGGTGGTGGTGGTCTCCAATTGTGTTAGATTCTGTATTCACACTGAAAGTTCCTGAGAATGGGGGACTTACCGTTGAGCTTGTGGTCTGGGTTGAAGTACCGGACGCAGTCGACGTGGGGCCGACCGTGCAGCTATCGGCAGGGTACGGGGTGGAAATCACGGTGCTCTGGATGCTGGTATAAACCTCGTTGTTCCACCGGGCCGAGACAGCATAAACCTTGAGCGCGCTGTCGCCACCGCAGAGCTGCAGGTCGTTGCCCTCGCACCTGACGTTGCAGCTGGACATGGCATCGAGGTCCGCAGTAGTGTCGACATCGTTGCCGCAGTAGCAGGAGTCTCCGCCCTCGACGCCGAAGAAGTCGTATCCAGAGCAAGCGGCGGCGCAGTCCTCGAGAGTGAGAGGTCCGAGGGCAGGAGTAGAGAGATCGGCGGTAAGGACGTCGCCCGGGTTCATGATGACGTAGCATCCGTACTCGAAGAACTCATCAGTGCCGTCACTGACGGAGAGGAGGTGGTAGGGGAGCGGGGCGGCGGTGATGGTGGCCACGACGTTGGGGTAGGTGCCGGTCGTGATGTTCTGGGGACCGCTGATGAGGCTCGCCGGGACGTCGGCGCAGATGAAGCCGGTGAGATCGCCGTTCGTGTCGAGCTGTCCGTAGCCGGGGATGGTGGGGACGTGGCAGCCCAGCAGCTCGGGGTTGATGTAGACAGGGAAGTTGCTGTTGGTTCCACAGCAGCGCTCAACGTCGGGATCGCAGTCGTCCAAGAGTCTGTTTGGCTGTCAGTAAGACTGCCTGTGATTACGAGATGCGTATGGTTGAGAAAACATACCCTGTAACGCAGCCTACGTTGCACGAGCCAGCAGGGAGCTCATCGTCCTCGACGATGCGGTAATCGTCGGGATTGAATGTCTCGCCACAGTCGCAAGTAACCTGGTTTCTGCGAAACTGTCAGCCGCAAGTCCGATTTCTACACAGACATTACTGGAAAGCACATACCCAGTCTTGGTGGCCCTGGCCAGGGGGTACCGAATGGCAGCGCAGCGCTCGAGGCACACCTCGATAGAATCGACGACGATAATCGTGTTTCCAGCATCATTGGTCGGGAAGGAACTCTCCTGGTTGAAGCAGCCTAGGTACTGGTAGTACTCGGCGAGCGCCGGCGCACCAGCCGTGGCGAGCGCATTGGGATCAGCAAACGATGGGTCGAGAAAGATGCGAGTGTCGACGGCGCCACCGCACAGCTGGCTGGCGTCACCGGCGCAAGGGACGCTGCAGTCGCCGGAGAGGGTAGGAGGGTAGGGGTCGGGAACGCCGTACCCGCAGGCGCAGACGTTGTTCCGCAGACTGGCGGTCCGGTAGCCGTATCCTCTGCAGACCGTCGTGCAGGCTAGCGGTGTAACGGTGCTGTTGAAGTTGTTGTCGAGGCCGACGTAGCCGGGAAAGCTGTTCGTCAGGGCGGCGGGGTCGTAATTCTCCACGATGAAGGGGGTGTAGAGCGGCTGGTTGTTGCCGGAGAAGCAGCCGATGTCGACAAAGGCATCGGACGAATCACAGGTGGACTGGTCGCCGCCGTAGTAACCCTGGGCGTTGCCGAGTGCGGACAGCACTCCGACAGCCAGGGCGGCAGCAGAGCGGCCGTGTGACCGAGCCATCGTTTAGGAAAGCGGTCAGGCCTCGTATAAGTCGGATGTTGAGAGGGAAGCCGTCAGGAGAAGGGAGGGATGAGACCAGAATGAGAACTTCTCAAGATGCAACAAAAAAAGAGAGACTTGAAGAGAGAATGGGCCACAACAACAAACCAGGGGGGGTGCAGCCGGGGAGTTATTTGAGGAGGCGGGCAACGAGGGGGGCCCGGGCAACCCGTCTGCTACATACCGATCAGAACGCCATTCCCGTCCCGGCTCATGCGAGGCAAAAGAAAGAGAGAGACAGGTGAGACAACGACTGAATCCAGGCAACGAGGGATCTTCTAGCGGAGTATTTTAGGTTCGGAGGGGCGGCATTCCCGTCCATGTCTCAGTCCGGGTCGTGGGATATCCATTTGCCAACGCGCCGTGTCCACTTGGACCCTTAGTGCTGTGAACAGGGAAGCAGGAGTCTCTCTCGAGACATGCATTCGGGTTGATGCGTGGGAAACGCCATTCAACGGCAGTGGCTGAGCATATGAAAAGATGGGTCGCCGTGGCTGCTGCGCTGTAGAGTATAAGGACTGTGAAGGACGTGTTGTAAGTTGAGTTTCTTCTCTTCTCACCCCTGACAGAAGGGACGAGGTCAAAAGTGGATCCCGAAACGCCAAGTCACATGCTTCCGTTCTCGCTAAGGTAGCGACCACTTACATAACATCGCACCCAGCCTCCGCCCTTGCTTGCATCATCGTACATGTCCAACAACCCCTTGCCAAAGTAAGTCATGCCTTCAATCAAATTGGGTTACACACAACAAGCTGTCAAATTCAAGCCACCTTCCACGCGACGATCCGCCCCAACACGACACAGTTACATACAATGGTAAGCACGGCAACAACGGTCTCGGCGTCCCATATAACTACATACCAACAACGGGCACTAAGTAGAAGTCTATACTACCTTAGTCTAGCACCCCCCCCTCTGTCTAGCCTAGAACCGGACTTCTCTCGTCCCGCTCCCAGAACTGATTGGACAATGGGGACAACCGTAGTCTTGACAACTACTATACCTAACCTAAAATTCTCGGAAATGTACAACACAAGCCTAAGAAACTCCGACTCCAGTTTCCCAACCAACCAGTGAGACACCGTGATTTGTCCAGAACCCTCCCTCCTGGTTCTGGCCGTTGGGTAAGGTAGTTTACTTCTCCACCAACACCGTTCACCCGGCAGCCACCTCTTCTGTGTGGGTGTTGCTCAACTTAGCCCTCAAACTCCACCCCAACAACCTTGACATTCGGATCCCCGGCGCCAACGCCACGCCCACCGCTGGCACCCCCCGCACCAGCAGCAGCAGGTCCAGGACCCCCATCACCGCTATCTCTCGTCCCGGCCTCCGCGTCCGCCCCCTCGAGCAGATCCCTGTCCGAGTTGAGCACGCTCCTCATCTCCGCGTCGCTGCCGTACGCCGTCTCCGAGCTGCCCGTCGTCGAGGCGGTAGCCTTTCTCCCTCTCCTGCCGGAGGTAGTAACTGGCTTCTCGAAACCGGGGACGTCATCCTCCTCATCATCTTCGTCGTCGTCATCTTGCCTGTGCTGTTGTCCCGGCACGGCATTCTTCTCCAGCTCTCGCTGCGCGTCTTCCATGCGGCGGCGGACCTCGGCGGCGACGCGCATGCCGTCTGTGACGATGTTGTCCAGCACACCCCTCAGTCCGCCTCTCGCGCCCGCACCAGCAGCAGCCTGGCTGGGTCCGGGAGTGGTGGCGGATTGTACACCCAAGGCGGGGGCCGCGGCGCGACCTGCCCCGATGCCGAGGGAGGAGAACGTCGTTAGCGAGCTCGAGGCGGAAGGGTGCGTGGCTACCGGCGAGCCGGTGACGCCGTCGCATATGTGGAAGGATGCCGGGAAGGAGGACTCGAAGAATTGCTCTAGCAGCTCGTCGGCTAGGACGACCATGCGGAAGGTCGGGAGGGTTATGTGCAAGGGGTTGGAGGGGTCGAGGGCGACGTTGGCCTTTTCTGTTTCGGCTTTTGAGACGCGGCGGTGGGTTGAGGGGTTATCGGAGGTGGCTGATGTCGATGAGGGTTGGGTAGGTAGTGACGGCCGCTGCGCGGGTTTCGGTTTGGGGCTGGAGGGAGGTGAGTCCATCGCCAGTAAGTCGTCGTCGTCGTCGTCATCGTCGCCGATGGCGAAGGAGTCCGGGTCTGCTAGCTCGGAGTCGATGTCGATGAGGTCCTGGCTGGTGCTCTTTGATGCCGTCTCTTTGCTTTGCCCCGCCACCTGGTTCTTCGGGTGGTCGGGGTCAGCGTACTCGAAGCACCGCCTGATGAAGGCGCTGACGCTACCGAGGAACCGCTCGTTAATCGACCCTCCCGGTGCCAGGCCTGGCGGGCTCATCGTCCCGTCCGTGAAGCCGTTCAAGGCTGTGGTGGAGTTCGACGGACTCAATGTGCCCTCGAGTCCTCTTCGTGAGAGGAAGAGCAGTGCCTCCGACATGCGCAGGATGCCCTCGCGGTCGACCTTGCCGTCGCCGTCGTCATCGTGAAGTTCGAAGAAGTAGTTGATTGCGCCCATGATGTCGCGCTTGCCCTTGATGCGCGCCAGACCGGTGACGACGTTCTGTAGTGTCAACGTGCCGCTCCCGTCAACGTCCCATTTGCGGAAGAGTCTCTGCAGGAACTCGTGATCTGCTGGTTCTGGTCCTGCACCCCAGGGTGAGAGGACGCCATCCGGCCGGCGGAAGCTGTTGAAGTAAAGGTTCTTATTCTTCTCAAAGCTGTCCTGGCGCGGCGTGGAGGGAGCGTCCGAGACGGCCCATTTGGACATGCCCGCTAGGAACTCCCGGAAGGCGACGTAGTCCATCAAGCTGGTGCTGGGGCCGAGACCAACGCGCCCCTTTTCCACGCCGTGGTTGTCGCCACCGGCCATTTCTGCTAGCCTTGGGCGGTTGTTCTTGGCTCTCCGGGCCTGCTCTTCTTTGATGATGAGGTCTCTCTGCTGTCGGTCGAACAGGACAGTGTAAAACCTATCGTACAGTGCGCCTAGTTCGTCCGGGCTGAGCTGCTTGCTGTCAGGCCCTAGGTTGCGGATGGCTGTCCTCTTGGTGAAGTTCTCAATGTTGTTGAGGACGCTGTCCTTGTTCTTGAGCCGCAGTTCGGTGATGCTGTTGTGAGTCACGCCCGAGAACTCCTTGAATGCCACCACCATCAGCTCCTGGAACCGAGTCACTGCTCGTAGCTTGGGGTTCTCGGATTTGGGGTGGGCGGACTCGTCTAGCCGAGCGAAATATGACTTGAGGACGGAGATGAAGGCGCCGTCGTCGGTGGCATCTAGCAGCTCCTCGCCGTTGATGCGCAGAATGGCGAGGCCGACCTGGAATAGCACCTTGGGTCCCTCGACGAAGAAGACGTCCAGAACACGGAAGGCGAACACGAGTGGCATGGAGTTGACATACAATGACAAGAACCATGGTAACGAAACGACGGACAGCTGCACGTCGTTCTTGGCCAGGTGTTCCCACAGGACGGGCATCGTCTTCTCCACAAGACCTTCAAACACTTTCTGGTCGAGCAGAGTGCCGTACATGGTCGTCGAGTAGTATCCAGGGACCAGCCTGTCGCATAGCGCCGAAAGCAAGAAGAATGCCTGCGCCTCGTTCATATAGATCAGCAAGGCTGCAACGACGATGTTCATGGCCTGGCAGTATCCGACGTCGGCGTTGACCCAGCTGTATGCCGTCAGGACCCTTCGTAACCGGCCGATGCCGTCCTCGCTCTGGAAACCGGGGTATTCGGGTAGACTCCTGTTCAAATCCTTCTCGATCTCGTCGATGGCCAGCGATTCCTTGCCCGAGTGCTTCGCCAATGTCTCTTCGTAGAGTGTCGGGTGTTCGAGTCGCAGATATATCGATCCCGAGGTCAGTTCCCATATCTCGCCCCTTAACCTGTTCGGCAGGCCAACACGAATGAGCTTGTGGAAGGTCGGCTGGCGGATGAGCGTCACGTTCCTGCCGTTGTCACGCAAGTATTCGGCCCAAAGTCGCATCTTTGCCCTGTCTCTCAGCTTCTTTGGGTCGCCCGGGTATCGAAACAGCATGCCGAGGCCGGCGTCTGGTGGTTGCGCGTTCTTCCTGTCTTCGGGGCGGAGGAGGTACTCCGAGTAGCACTCGCTCACGACCTTCTTGAGTTTCGTGACGCTGCTGACGCCGGCTCGCAGCCCCTTTTTGAGGCCATCGCAGAAGCGCTCGCAGGCCTGCCTCTGGCCGGCCAGTTGTATCGTTATCCGCTGTTCCCTGACGTCTGTCCTGTCCTTGGTCGCATCCTTCTTGTCCTTTGTAGAATCCTGCGTGAACCCGTTCCACGTCGTGATGGCCAGGGCGAACTGGAAGTTCTGGCTGTGCAGCCTCTCGACTCGCCTGATAGCGCACAAGGGGAACGTAAACCCATTGCCGCTGGGACCGCTGCCCTGCGTCTGGCCGGTGAATGCGGAGGAGGTCGATGTGCTCGCGGACTGGAGGAAACTCGTGGCGGTGGTGGAGAAGCAGAGGTAGGCTTCGGACAGGTGCAGCTTGCCGACGTAGTGGTAGCCGCGATCGCGGTCTTTGTCGCCCTGGGTAGCGTTGGAGGGCGGTATGGTCAGCTCGGCCGTGATCTCGTAGAGCGGATGCTGGGAGGCAGGGAGACGGAATTGGTTCTGGAACAGCGAGGCTTTGGACGGGTTCTTGTCGGATTCGGTGAGGTTTAGGCCTTGGGTCGGGTCCAGCAGTTGCTGAGCCTTCTGGACGAAGCTGGAGAGGTTCAACATGGTTGGTTTGGCGGTCGCTAGGTCGGGGTCTTCGACGGAGACGGTGGCTACGGGGTACAGTAGTTCGAGGCTGCCGGTGGCATTTGTCTGGCTCGCCGGACAGTGCCGGAAAGGATATGAATGGATTGTGTTTTAACGAATTATTGCAATATGATCCGTCTATAAGTCTCGAGGTTGACAAGGCTGAATGAAGGTGTAAATTGTGAAATGGCAGTTGTTTTGTTTGTCTTTAGATTCGATCATTGACATCCATCAGCAGTGTGTCGCTCCTGCACGTCTCAGCTCGCGGCTCGACTGAGGCGTTCCAGGCGAAGTGGGGACCTGTACCGACTCGGTTAGCGTGGGCTCCTGGAGGGGTCGAGGGGCTGCTAAAATGACCGTGACCCTGCATTCTCACTGAATGACGATTACATAAGACATCTGATGGAATGAACCAGCTGGAATGAACCAATGCCACGGACCTCAGCGACTCTCGTTCATTCTTTCCATCATCCACAAGACCGCACCGGCGATTGGACAATGTGTGCGTCACGTTAATAAGAAATGCCAAACTACTTCAGAGTCTGTAGGCCGGTATATTTATTGCCGTGTCTGAGACCAGGTATCAAGAGCACCACGGCCATTTTTCAACGCTTTGCATGGCGAGGCCAAGATAGCTGTCAAGGAACTGGCGTATAACACAAGAGAAATCAAGGGGTGATTCGACAATAAGGCTCCTTCCGATAAGCCACGGAGAAGAACAGAAGACTCAAAAGCCACTTCAGTAAAGAAGCGTATGCGGGCAACCTCCAATCTCTCCTCTACAACCATCGAACGTTGGGATCAACCCTGGCCGATATGCAGCTATTTCTGACTACGCCCCCATGCTTGCCGTCGACGCCGCCGCTGTCGCAGGCATCGATAGGCACGCGGAGGTAGCGCTCGCAGTCGCCGGGCCCGATGTTCCACGTGCACCCCTTTTCAAGGATGATCTGCACGTCAATGGGCGCCGACTTCATCGGGTCGCTGTACAGCGTCTTGCCGTACGCGAAGCCCTCCTCCGAGACATGGCCGTTGCTCCACTTCGCGTACTCATCGAAGTCGCCGCAGAAGACGCTGCTGACCATGTCCGTCTCCCAGTGTTTCGCTGCCTGACCGTAGTTGTAGCACACGACCTTGTTGTGCTCCGGATCGGGCAGGACCGGGGGGGATGGCGCGGGCACGTAGACGGGCCTGCTGGTGGTCGTCCCACAGTCCGTCTCGGTGGCGAGGTCCTCGTTCTCGTCGTAGTCGTCCTCGTCCTCGTCCTCCGGAGTGGTCAAGCTGCCGTCACCGTAGTTGTTGGGGTCCGACTGACACTTGTAATCCTGGAAGGCGCATTCCTCGACGACGGGGCTGTTGACGAGGCCGGCCCGGGGCCTCACCGGACGCGCGGGCCACCCACCCTTGGGCGGCGGGGTTGCGTCGGGGCCGATGGTCATCGTGGGTTGCGGGTATGTTACCGAGGGCGCCAATGTCGTGGGCGAGCCGTTGGGCCCCCTGTAGACGACGGCGGGCCAGTGAGGGGTGGTTGCGAGCTTTGGGTAAAAGTCGTTGAAGTCCTGGCGCTTGTTGTTGCCGCCGGCTCCCTGTGTGATTGTGACGACCTCGAAGATCCACTGAGAGATAGTCAAGGGCGCCCTGGTGATGGTACTGGTCCACGTTCCGGCGCTGACGGTGAGCAGCGGATAGTTAACGGTGCTCGTCGCGCCCGTCCAGGGAGGCAGCTGTACATGACAGGGAGGAATACAGGTGAATTCAGGCTGGGACATGTACCAGATGGCCGGATCGATCCAGATCAGATCGTTGAACTGCGAACCGCTGCTGCTGGTGACGTCGAGAACCGAGATCTGTGACCAGAAAGGATGCGAACCCACGTTGGCGTTGGCCACGGCTGCGATGCCCTGCCCGTTCATAACGGCCATGTACTTGGCGCCGATGGTGATGAGGTGCTGGATGCGCACACTGGCCGAGTTATTGTCGAGGAGGAGAAGCGCCTTTTGACAGGTACGTGGATCGATGCACTCCTGAGTGTAGGTGGAAAACTACGAGTACAAGCCCGCTCCGGCAATAACGATGTCCTCTGATTGTCGGATTACAACGCCCCAGGACTCGTCGCATCCGCTGAACTCATTGCCCGGGGCACATGTGTAAGTAGGATCACCAGGAAAGAGGCCAACGGCAGAAGTAAAAGGAGCCGGTGGCGGCGGCGTAGGCCGGTAGTAAGGAGACTCGGTCTGAATCATTCCACCAAAGACGTTCTTGGCCTTCTCGAAGTTGTACTGATAGAACACAGCATGCTCACAGGCGGTGCCGTAGAGCCTTGTTTGTGTTAATGAGTCCGATGTGACCGGAGCAAGGAAAGGTGAGCCCGTACCAAGTAGCCTGTCTGCTCTCAATCAAGAACCCACGTGCAACGTAGACCGAGTTCTGTATCATGGGGTTGTTCGGATCCGCAAGATCGCGGTCGCTGGAGAGCTAAAGTCAGCGCAGTCCACACCACCACACTACACTCGACGGAAACCCGGATAGTGAAAAAGAAACCGACGTCCACGTACTCGATGTCATGATCGGCCACCCACAGCCACATGTTCTCAAAATAGCCCGATGCCGACGGTGTGATATGCATCATCAGACTGGCGGCGTTGCAACCTTGGGCAACGCCGCTGGTGAGTGCAGGACATTCGTTAGGCGTGAGGTCCGTTCCCTTGGCACCTCCAACTCGGACATGACAATCCCAAAGTCCGGCCGATCCTTTTGCTGAGGCCCTGATGTTCCATTCAATCAGGACGGCACCCGCTGTTGGTCCGCGTTGTGATTATCAGATCCTGCATCTCGACGTTTCCGATTTCCCCGGCCAGCCCGACCTTGAGCAGGACCTTGGGATTGTCGGCGTCTTGGAAGTACGGCCCCGAAGCACCCAGCTGCGACCAAGTCTCTCCCACGATCTTGGACCCGCTGGGCACCGTTATGGTGGATGTGAGGATGTACGCGCCGGCGTCAACAAACAGTATCTTGCCTTGGCTCGCGTACAGCGCCTGCTGAAAGGCAGCTGTATCGTCGTTGGATCCGTCACCTTTGGCGCCAAATTCTCGGACGTGGAGGAAGCTGGATACCAGAACATCCTCGTACTGCGGCTTGGCTCGCTCGAAGTAGGCCCCGTTGTCATTGATCAGCACCGAGGAGCGCCGGTAGTTGCCAATCTTGGCGCCTGTCGAGAAGGTACGGGCCGTTGTCGAGCCGGCGTACACGGGACCCAGCGCCCAGTGGTCGACCTTGATTGTGCCGCCAGCCAGCAATGTCGCGCCACTGGTGTCGGCGATAGCCTTTGCGACGCCCGAGAGCGCCACGTTCTCGAGTATTAGGCCCGTGGTACCGGATCCGGGGGTTGATGACGGCGGACGGATGATGACAACCGTACCAACATTGGTAAAGGTCGAGTCGAGGATCGAGACGGATCCAATATTGCCTGTCTGGCCTGCATCGGGTACCAGCTTGAAGCCCGTACCGACGTTAGTCATAACGACCGACTTCCAAACCCATCCCCAGTCCCAGATAACCTGAACGCCGATGGTACAGCCGCCAAACTGAAGACACTGGGCCGTGAACTGCTGGTTACCGCCATAGATTCCATAGGCGCCGCCCGTAAAGGTGACATCGGAGATATGGCCACCGCTGCCGATCTCAGCGAACATGCCTGTTTGATCCGGGCCGGAAATAAGCTCGACGTTCTGCAGACTTGTGGCCTGGGCCACCTGATAGTGTAGACATGCAATCTTCTGGGCAGGGGCAGTGGCGCGGACATCGATGACAATGTTTCGTAGCTGGCGGTAGAAGTTTGCAGTGTTGATATAGTACTGCTGGTCCAGTCCGTCAGCGCCTGTACCGCCGCCAGTATATTCATCGGTCGACAGGACACCGAGGCCTACGAAACCCGGTGCTGCTTTGAGAAGTGGTCTGGTGTTCGCGTCGCCAATAACTTGGGTCACAAACGGAAGAGGGATCGATGTCGAAACCAGGTACGTCCCAGGGGGGAAGTACACAATGGCGTTTTTGATGGTGGAACCGTGGCACTTCTCGCCGCATCTCTTGCCGTCCATCATGGCCCTCTTGATTGCGGCGGTATCATCCTAGGTAGAAGTCCGGTCAGCCTGGGTTACACATGTAAACAAGCAGAAAAAACGCGACAGAGAACACCGAAGACAGGATAGAGACAATCAAAAGCAGGGGGGACACGACGGATAATAAGTTCTTTAGCGGATCGCATGAGAGAACGCCCTGTACTCACTGTCACTCCATTTTCCGTGGCACCGTAGTCGCGTACATTGCGAAAGACGGCATAAGTCGAGTTGTCGCCCCACGGTACGATGCCCCTGCGCGCAGTGCTTGCCATCCAAAAGGTGCCCGACGAGGTCTGGCGTCCGGTCAGAGTTGAATTCCCTGTAGTCGTCATGTTCGGGAAGATGCCAGCAGCAGCCATGGCATCTGCTTCGGCCACGAGCGCTGCTGCGTTGGCGATCTCTTCGGTGATCTCCAGGAGCGGTACAGGTGCAGCAGAGTTGGAGTCCCCCCGGGCCCTGAAATTCTGGCCACTGCGGCGCTCAACAATCGTTGGTCCAACTACGGTGCCGGGCCTCAGTCGGTATTTGTTGCGCTGCGGACTCTTGTACCGCGCCTCGTTCCGCTCGGCTGACTCGGCGATGGCCTTCTGGACGATGCTCAGCGCCGTCTCGAGCGCTGATGCGGTCACCCGTTTGAGAAGAGGCGCGACAGAACCAGCAGAGGTGCTTCGGGTTTGAGATGTGCGTGGCACCATGCCCATTTCAGCCATGAGAGACTCGATTCGGGATACCAGAGGCTTGACATCAGCCTGTACCGAATTGTTGATAGAAACAGTAACGTGGTTCCCATGTCCTTGCTCGGCCAATGCCATGAGCTTGTCGAACAACACGCCCGACTGCCAGTCCGGCAGCGAGTTGTTGTGGACGTCCCTCTTGGCCACGGTGCCGGCCAGGGTGCCGGGCTGCGATGCCGTCATCCTGATTGGTCATGATGAGCTTGAAGAAGATGACGCTCTTGTCGTTGAGCCACCGAAATCTGCCCTGAGGAGTTGTGGCAATGTTCACGAGTCTGTTTCGTAGTTGGGCGTGGGCAAGTCCTTGCCAGTTCTGCTCACTCCTCTGGCCTTTGCAGCCAAATTCCAGCACAGCGCGTTTCGGCTGGAGTCAACCGATTCTGGCCATCGCCGCCTTCGACCCATGTTTTCGGTGGGAACTCGTCACACGAGTATTGGACGTTGGACAGCTCGGCGATCACACCTGCGGTGCGACGGTGTCGAAGTATCATACGACCCGGCTCCGTCGTCGTGTAAGGCCATTCGCCGCCAGCGCGCCAGACAGGATCCTGGTCAGACTCTGGGCAGCTGTGTGTGTTCTTCCAATTTGAAGGACACACATGAGTACCGCGATTTCGTGCCCGTGAAGTTACTTCCTTACCCGTACTGAGGTCGTAGCCAAACGTTGGTCCGTTGTCGTCAACATCCAAGAGATCCAACCCTTGGGAGAAGCCGTGTACATGTCCTTTCTTGACAACATTTATAAACCGGTTGGCATTCGCACATATGTTGGTCATGTAGTGGCAGTTATACACGAGGAACACCATGTCAGGTCTGAGATCGATCACCTGGTCATCGACGCCGTACGGGCCACCGTTCGGGGCGCTGTAGACCGCTAGTCAGCCCTTAATCAAGAGTGCTCTGCCTCAAGCTAGGGGAGACACTCACTACTAATATTCAAATCGCTCGAGACCCTGGCCGAGCGGAATTTGGACCACCTCGTAGTTTTGGGCGTACTGAGCTGCCGTAAGGCCGTGTCGGCTTGCTTGAAGATAAAAGAATGCCAGCAGGCACACCACCAAGCGTAGCGACGCCATGCTGTAAACTGAGAACAGTACTTGGCCAATATCAAGTATCATGAAAAAAGGGAGTGTGATTCGCAAACGAAACGACTTGGTGACTCCCCGACAAGAATCGGCGGGTGTATACATGACTGGGTAGCTCCATGTTGCACTCCCTAAGTGATATAATAGCTCACCAGCATGCCTTCGACGAGAAGATACTGAACAGCTCATTCGAAAAAGCATCTGGAAAGGGGTCAAGGAAAGGGGTCCCAGACTGCATTCAGGAGTTACCTGGTACCGAGGCGAATTCGCTCATTGGAAGCATTTGATGGCGCCTATATGCAGGGCCCATGCTCATCACTGACACCTTCAGACAGAAATAGTATTTACAAACACTCGGTCCGGCCTGATACCTACATGTAGTTAGTCATGGTTTACCGGGATCTGACTTGGGGTTCTGGACCTTGTCAGATTTTGTCGTGAGGTTGTATCCGTTGAACCAACAGACAACATGCTTCTCTCCAGGCTCAAGCGGACCAACCCGCGGTTGGCGAGCGTGCCAGAATACAACCTCAACAATGACTGCGAACGATGCCTGCAACCTGCGCGGGTAGAGTCTTGGCGCAATTTCGTATGTTGTAGCCCGACCAGAAATATAGTAGTAGCGGTACGCCTGGCGGATGTGATACCGGCGCGGGCCGTTACGCATATTCACAACGGGGATATGATCTAGTAACGGAATAGACTATTTTCCCCTGCCTTCTGGCATTACTCATATGCCGCTGCAATGGAGGAAATGACAGTCAAAGGCCAGTCTCCCCTTGGTCTTGCATGGTGACAGCATTGTTGGACGGAAATACGACGCGGCAGCAGCAACAGATGTTCCAGTTGTTCCTCACAACCCCATCATCGTGCGCAACACAACAATCCCCCAGCCCGGCGATCTCGTTTGCCGCTTCTGGTATCCTACATACTCGGACGTGAACTACTACACATGCACCGAGCTGTCCAAGAAGTTCAGCCTCGACTTGGACTTTTTCTTCACCCTGAACCCAACCGTGCTGCGTGACTGTTCCAACATACAGCCGGTCACCGAGTACTGCGTCGCCGGATGTGAGTTTCGCGTCTTTCTGGTTATAAGCTCCCTAAGTCTATGTTCGTGGTTAACACCCAAGCACAGTCATTGAGCCCCTCGGGCCACCGACGGCTTCTGTGGCCCGCGACACAATAACGCCACTTGTTTCGGTACCGCCGCGCCGTGCTGCAACGCCGTGACGTTCACCTGCGGTAATTCAGAGTGCGTATCTATCTCTCCAGGGTTCATTAAGCCAGCCACATACCCTGAGCATACACTGACACTTAGGTCCTGCTGTCAGAGGAGACTGCGCCCCTGGCACCTGCTATGAGGGAAAGTGCCCGGGCGACAAGTATTACAGCACCGACGGCACGTGCGGGATCCAGCACGGTAGCCGCCAGTGCGCCGGCAAATGGGGTGACTGCTGCAATATGAGCGGCGTCTGCGGGAACGGCACCGCCTTCTGCGGCAATTCCGTGTGCCAGTCGGGCAACTGCGAATGGAAAACAACTCCAACAAATACGACGTCGACATCGTCAAGATCAAGCAGCACCACCAGCAACACCAACACTAGGAGCAGCACCGCCACCACCGGCACCACTACCACTACAAAAACCACCAGTACCACAACGAGCAGCTCCGCGCCCACCGTCACCAACTGCAACGCCGGAACTGGTCCCGGTGGCTACCTCGGGCTCTGCAGCTACAGCTCCTCCTTCGGCTTCTGCCCGCCCCCCTGCACATGCACCTCTCCCGGCACCCCCAACCCTGCCCCTCCCCTGACTGGAGACCACGGTTACGCGGTACTCAACCTAGCGGCCGACTTTGGCCCGTTGTGCGAGTTTCCCTGCTCGCATGGCTATGTCGCTGCCGGTGTATGCACCACAGTCCCGTACACCACGACGCCCGGCGGGCCTGGTACGCAATGCGTCCGGGGAGTAGGAATGGGCGAGTACACGGGGCTCTGCGACTTCTCGTGCTACTTTGGATTTTGTCCGGCCGGCCGGTGCTCCTGCAGTCTATACGGCGCCCCTAACACTCCGCCGCCCGAGACTGGCACTCCGGGTGTACCGGCGGCGGGTCACGAGGGTAGCGACATGGGTTTGTGTAGCTTCGCTTGTAACCATGGCTACTGCCCCTCGGGTCAATGTGCTTATGCCTGAGGGAGCAAGTTGTTTGACTAACATTGTTGTTATTCTCGTTGCTGAAAATTTTGGACTACACATTACCGTTCGGATATAATTCTCTCTTTACTATTGTCAGCTTAACTTCACCATTCGTTGGATTTCCAAATAAAGCTGAGTAAATACAGGAATGTTGATCCCGGATATCACTATAAACGCGGCTAAAACCCTCAGATACGAAAATGTAAATGTTGTGCTATGAAATGGTGGTTATCACCAATGGGGCGTCCGGACTACCTTTCGCTGGTAGAAAACGGATTAAAAACGTTGCTGAATAGTGTTGTCTGGTGAACACGAGATGTCAAGGTCCAAGGAAACGAATGTGTTGATATCTCCGTATGAATTCATCCGTAACAAGACTGGTAAAGTACATGTTTCTAAAACTACAACAGATTTGAAGTTCCATTTACCTAGTCGAGCTTCCGTTTTTGTAGGTTGTAATCCCCGCGACAGGGGTACCTCCCTGTCTACTACCACAGTACATATAAAACAGACCGGCCATTTCTTTCCCAGTAGAAACACCTATTACCACAATCGTTGTGCTAACAAACCGACGAAGCAGCCATGGACTCTCCCCCGGCTACTACGGCTACTCCCAGGTTCCCGTCCTACGAGACTCTGTTCAACGCGGCTGGTCGTGGGGAGGTGCCCAGATCTGGATTCCCCATAATCACGTACGTCAAAGTGTCAGTTAATATACCGTTGGATTACCCAACTCTGACAAGTTTCCAGCGTGTCGCTCAGACGTCTCCGCTGGTCGTTCGACGGGCCCCTCGAGACCGCTATCTCCGTCATGGCGGACCGCTGGATCAGCCCGGACCTCCCTCCCGACGAGCCCTACTATCAGCCCGCGCCCTCGGGTGATGACACCGCCGGCAGTGGCAGTAGCAACAGCAGCGGCAGCTGGCATCCCATTTTGCAGGACCCCGCCATGGAGCCAAATTTATCCTCCATCACTGTCCAAGTCAGCGAGCTCCGCGACTGGGAAGACAACTGGCTTGATGCACATGACAGACACTACTGTCCCGACTGCGCAGACGAGGGACAAGGGCCGGCCGACTTGGATCCCACGCAGACGCGCATCGGTCCGCTCCCCGGCGCAAATCCGGACGACCCAGACGGGGGGTGGGGTGGGGGCGTGATATTCGGTGAGGATGGTACCGTGATGGGGCATCTCCTCATGTGCTGCGGCGTGGAGCGGCCGATGAACACGCAGTCTCGGTTCAGGTTCGCGGTCGAGGCCACGGGAGAGAGCGGCTTTCTCACGGTGCATGATTACGTCGAGCAGGTGCATCGCCGGCTGATGGGGTGGCGGGAGGAAATCCTGGAGGCTACGGCGGTTGCGAGGGAATGTGCGGGGGAGGCACCTTTTTCGGGAGAAGATAAACTGATGGTGAGTGTGTACGGGACGACTGTGCGAGTTGTAGACGAGAAGGAGTGGGCGGACAAGCATAGGGAGCCGTATCCAGGGTGTCCGTAGACCTCTTACACCTAGACCTAGACATCTTCATGACATGAACTGCGCCATCGGCACTTCCTTTTCACAATCTGGCTTGGATTTTTGGTCAATTCCCTTGTTAGCGGCGGGAACAGGCGACTACGGGTAACAAGCATTATGTCGAGAAGAGACGTGGCCGAAAACGGCTATTATCTTCACAGGATCTTGGCTGGACAATTACCCACCATAACGTCATACCTCAACCTAAGGGCCGCTAAGGTTAGCGGGTCCGCGCATCGCCGACGATAAGCCGGGTGTTAGAGCGCTTCAACCACTTCGCTTCAACATCTCTCGAACCTGTTATCGGCGGCCAGACAATCCTCCTCTTAAGATCCCGATATTATCCTGTGAATCCTCATCATCCATTGCCCCTATTTTATCCCCAACATCATCAACACGACAGCCTCTAAAGCCTAAGCAACATTGGACACATAGCAACATAGCATCATAGCATCCCGACCGATCTCCCCCGGGTTGCCCCGCACACACCCTGTCGCAATTCGCAATCGCAATCAACTCCTTTCCCCCTTGAGACACTGCTTGCGGAACAGAAAAACACCGCATACTCACAGGCCCGATACGAACAAGCCAACTCACCTGTGATGACCTCGACCTATCTAATACCAACACCGACATCTCCAAAAACCACGCGACGACAACAAACCAGGTCGTCAATTACCATAACCATCATCGCCCATCACCATGGCAGCAACAGTCGCACCCTCCTCCTCCCCGTTCCCAGCAGGCGGCGGCCTACACCCCTGCCAAATGAAAGCCCAACAGCAAGCCCAACAACAACAACAACAGCAGCACCCCTCCCCAGAGCCTCCCACCGGCCCCTCCCTCTCCCAGATCGCCTCGGAGCGCAAACTCCAGCTCAGCGACTTCAAGCGCATCCGCACCCTAGGCACGGGCACCTTCGCCCGCGTCGTCCTCGTCCGGCCCTCCACCTCCCACCCGGCCGACGAGGGGCTTGTCTACGCCCTCAAGATCCTCCGCAAGACCGACGTCATCAAGCTGCGCCAGGTCGACCACGTGCGCCACGAGCGCGCCATCCTGGCCGAGGTGTCGGGCCACCCCTTCATCACGAACCTGCGCGCCAGCTTCTCGGACTCGGACTTTCTTTACTTGTTACTAGATTACGTCCCCGGGGGCGAGCTGTTCTCTTACCTCAGAAAATGGCGCCGCTTCGACGAGGACATGGCGCGGTTTTACGCCGCCGAGATCGTGCTGGTGCTGGAGTACCTGCACGAACACCAGGGCGGTGTGGCGTACCGCGACCTGAAGCCCGAGAACTTGCTGCTGGACGAGGAAGGCCATATTAAGCTCGTCGACTTTGGGTTCGCCAAGCGCCTGGGCAATAGCGAGAGTAAAGAGGGGGACAAGCCCCAGGAGACGTACACGCTGTGCGGTACGCCGGAGTACCTCGCGCCCGAGGTCATACACAACAAGGGCCATACGACGGCGGTGGACTGGTGGGCGCTGGGGATTTTGATCTACGAGTTTCTGACGGGTTACCCGCCGTTTTGGCATCAGAACCCGATTGAGATTTACAAACAGTTCGTCACTCCCCTCTCCCTCTCCCCTCCCTAATTCACACCCCTCCCCCACCCCCAAAGAGAAAAAGCTAACCGTGTTGTACCCAGAATCGTCGAAAAACCAGTCGTCTTCCCCCAAGACCCGGCCATCAGCGACGAGGCGAAGGACATCATCCGCCAGTTCTGCACAGTCGACCGCTCCCGCCGGTTAGGGAACATACAAGGCGGCGCTGCGCGGATAAAAGAACACCCCTTTTTCCGCGGGGTAGACTGGGACGCAGTCTACGAGCGGCGGCACAAGGGGCCCATCCTGCCGCCCGTCAGGTTCCCCGGCGACGCCCAGTGCTTCGACATTTACCCCGAGGAGGACGCCAACCAGGCCGAGTACACGGAGGAGTTGAGGGGGAGGTGGGATGAGTATTTTAAGGACTTCTAGTTTCTTACTCACGACTGATCCCGCGGAGGGACATTCCGACATAACGACTTTTTTCACCTGCGCTGGGAGCGAGCTGTATTACCCTTGCCTCGGAGAGCGACTGGCCTGTATTCTGGGCTCTCAACCAACGGTGCGAAAGAAGCGGGCTTCACGTCTAGCCACGACAGCCATCCGCAAGGAGCCCTCCCAGCCCGCCATCACAGGATCATGGTCTCAGTGGGGGATCCCGAAGCAGCTCCGGAACACCAGTCTTGGCTCCAGGAACTGTTGCGAAGCAAGCCACCATCGCCGGCGGCACTGACTCATCAACACAAGATGCAAAATCTGATCATCTCCACGGGCGCGGCGTTGACGTCATTCCACCTATCTCAGGGTTAGGGCTGTCCATCGCTCCCTTGGCCCTTTACCACCAGCAGAGGACGAAGAAAGAGGAGCTACGGTCGGTTCGGATCCGGACGGTTCGCCCGGTTGCTTGTTTGCGCCCATAGCACCTGGTCGCCCGCTTGCCCTTGCGGGTTGGTTAGGCTGGCTTGGCTAGTTGGGGATCGTTGCCGGGCGGGTTGTGGCATACATTCCAGCTGTGCGGATCGCAACATTCCAGCGAAGGGTTGGATTGTTGGTGGACACTTGACGCTTTTCGCCCGCTCTCCCTCTCTCTCTCTGTGGAGTTATGGCTGGGGAATTTGGGGCGCTGCTCCGCTGTCACAAGCGGAAGAGACAAACCCAACCTGCCTAGCGCCTGCCCGACGGCCGTTGACGTGCGTTTGGCCACGGGAATAAAGGGGCGGTCTTGTATTGTGCGAACGTCTACCACGTGCGTGGTCTGGTTGCAGGCTCGTGTGTTAGGAGATGCTGGGAGAGTGTTGGAGGTGCATTTATTGATGAGGACATCAATAGGGGCGAATGGATCGGGTTGGAGTTGGATGGTCGCTGTTTTACCCAACGGCGTGGACTGGCGGTTTGTTCAAGCGCGCGCCTTCACTTTAGCATGCGGAATTGGTCATAAGCAGGTCCGCGTCAGCATTGGACATGGCGCAGTGTGGTTGCAACATTGTGTTGAAATACCTTGTTGAGCGGAAGCATGTGTTGATGCGACACGCCGCATGGTTTGTAGTGTACTGTTCAGATACATACTGGATATTGGACTTGTCTATGTGTCTGGCCTTTGCAACTCTGGAGATCTTCGTTACGTGATCGTGTGGAGTTCAAGCGACAATCGAATGCTGTCGGTGCCTGCCCAGTCATAACCACTGGCTCTTACTCTGATACATAATCTAGCCTCGTGTTAAGTAACACGCTTCGCGTTCAGAGTCCAATAGTCTGCCGCCCTCGCTATGGTGACTATCACTCCGTCTCGGTCTGGCAACGTCAAGTTTCGAGTGTTTGGAAATTTTATATGTCATGTTCAAAGTCTACTACTACAACTCGCTCTCGCTTTGGTATATCTAACTCCATGCCCGTCTCGTAACAGGGGGGTATCTACTTTATATTGCCCAACTCCCGTCACCATCTCTCTCAGAACACCACAGAAATGGGATTGAACACTCTGCTTACCCTATACCGTTCCAATTCACCACCACCGCCAACCACCCAGCCAAACACTCACCCTAAAACCCTCCACAACCACCAAGTCAACGCCCCCAGCAGCAACCCTCCTCCCAGCACGCCCGCCCCTTCCTTCGTAGCCCACAGGAATATCGACCAACCAGCAACCACCTCTCTCCGTCTAGCCGCAGCCCGCCGCTCCCATGCGTGCGGGTCGATCGCGACAGGTAGCGTTACCCGCGGGTCTTTCATGTCCTCCTCTTTCAATCCCACCTCTACTTCTTCCGCCCCGGCTGTTGGTGGGAGCATCTCCTCCTCCGATAAGATCGGTATTCTCCCCCGCCAAAACACGGGGCGGTGGTCGCTGCTCGCCATGAGCGGGAGGATGTCGTACGCCACCGTCTCGATTTGTTTCCCCGGTCTGCTCCGCTTAACCCAGCCCGGTAAATCAAGATAAAGCACCCGATCGCACCAGCTCGGCCACCTGTGCGGCGCCCATTTCCAGGGGACCTCGCCCCGCGTCTTCACGCCTTCTAGGTTCTCGGCGGCGGTGTCCGCTTCGTCGCCGGGCAGCACGTCGTACTTGTAGCTCGGCCCGAAGGATATTTCGGCTTCCGACAGGCCGTGGAGGGTGCGGCCCGCGAGCCGCTCGGCGGTCAGTTGGTCCCGAGGTAGGAAGTGAGACCAATGCGCCGGGTCGGACGGGTCGGCGGAAAAGCTGGGGAAGAGGGAACCCGGGGGAGGTGTGGTGGAGCTGATGCGGTAGTTCAGGTCGCCCGCTAGGAAGAGGTGGGTTGCCGGAGCGAAGATGGAGAGTTCTTGGAGGGTTGAGAGGTGGGATGGGTCCAGGTCACTGTGCGGCAGTGCAGCATTCTTCTTCCTGGAAGAAGACAGGCCGGAACTCGTCTGTCTCAACAGAGGCGCCGACGAGTCCCCTCGATCGGGCAGGGCATCATCCTCCTCCTCCTCGCTCCCCTCGCTACTACTCGCGCTAGCAGGACTGGGCGGCCTCTGCTGCTGCTGTCTCTCCCCCAACCCTAGCTGATCCCTATCCCTATCTCCGTCTGGCGGCGCAACAGCGGGAAACACCCCCGGCAGCGCGTCTTTGGGGTTCGAAAACGTCAACCCGGACACGATACTCCGCCAGTTGGCGTTGCGCTTCTTGAGGTTCCACTCCATCGCCGCCAGGTGGGTCGCCACGAACGTGAGGACCGTCGATTTTTTGTCCGGGGAGGAGGAGGTGTAGGTGAAGCGGCAACCCACGGCGCCCTTGTTGCCCATCTCTTGCACGCCGAAGCCTATTACCGCGTCTTGGAGGTTGGAGATTGACCGGGGCGAGAGAGCGAAGAGGAGGAGGGACGTCATGCCTATGTTGTTTGACCTGACGAGGGTGTATGCCGGTGCGCTCCGCGGGGAGGGTGGTTGGTCGGAGGGAGAGGTAGACGTCGTAGTAGTAGTGACAATCCGTTCGGCGGCGGCGTTGAGCGCCTCCTCGTAGGGGGCGTAGTATTTACTCAGGAAGTAGGGGCCCATGAAGGAGTAGGATAGGGGAGCGACTTCTTGGAGAGAGCTATATTCCCACCACAAGGGCAGACATCAGAACACAGGTGGACACGGTAGCATCTGATTGCCAGGCATGAGAGTGGTGTTTTACTTACAAAACGACCAAGTTCGGCAGGCCGGTGGTCGCGTTCCGCGTGAGGGCGCCATGGAGGTGGCTGGCGAAGACGCCCGGGTTGACGAGGTTCTTGGCGCAGTTAAGGGTGATGAAGAGCAGGTCTAGCGTTGAGGCCGGCGTCATGCTGTCGTCGTTGTCGTGGGCGTTGGCCTCGCTGGTTGAAGCCATCGTCATAGGGAATGTAAAATATGGAGAAGTTGAGCCGTGTTTCTGGGCGATGCGAGACGCGAAGTCTAATTCTAGACCAAGAAGGGTTCTTGATGCCGAGCTTCGGGATGACGGCTGGCAGCCTGCAGGGATGTGACAGCTGAGGATGTGGGGTCACGGTCCCCATATGATTGACCGCTCTTCTGCCTTCAAGGCTGCAAGATGTCGGAATATCGCGCTGGGAGTGATACAATGGTAGTGCTTGAAGAGAAGAGAAGTCCGGATGTCAGCCAGAATTTGAGGGTCTAGCAGGTTTATATTGGGTAGCGGTCCAACAACAGTCTACTTGGTAGTAGGCATCCCGGCAGCAGGTCTTACGCCATGTCACAGGTAGCTACACATGTGACCAATTGTTCTCAAGCCCCCGCGATGTTCACAGCCTCCTGACCGACTCAAGTCATCAGTTCTGAAGGTCCTCACCGGCTCCTGTCATGCATGCTTCCGACTCGACTATTGTTCCCGCTAAAGCGTGCGAAGGTGGCTGAGCAGGTGTCATGCCGTCGTGCATCAAGGCTTACCGTGTCCGAACCCGGGGAAGATGTCGTCTGGCCTGCTCCAGTCATTTTCAGATCAGAGAGACGTCAACTCCTCCGGCAGACACTCACATCGCGGAACGGCACATGAAGGGAACGGAACTAAGGAAACACGCAAATGCAATTCATGAAAGTTATTACCCCTCGTGTACTGGTCCGTCTCCTCACTCCCTCTTCATTTCCATCGAGCGCCTCTACCAGGTACAACGTCCCTTGTCTTCCGCGTCCTGTCCTGCGCCCACAAGTACAGACGAGTCTGCACTTGTAGCCATGTCGAACTCCTTAACGCTATGCGAGATGTCAGGTCAAAAACCCTCCATGACCAGGAATGCGTTTCCCACTCCCGTCGTCCGATGATGCAGAACACTGGCAACGCCCGGCACCAGGCATTAACAACGCAAGAGTCCGGGCCGCCTCGATCCCCCCTCCTTGGCCCGAACCAACGCATAACGAAGCTCGCTTCAAAGGACAGTGTATGCATCCTCTGGCACTCGGAAATTCCGGAACCCACGGCTGGGAGGCTGCGCTGATGTTGTCGAGACCGATAGAGACCGTGAAGAGCGTAAACAGGAAGACATAGGTGTCGCTCCCTCCCCCTTGAATTATACCTCCCCACAAGCGACACCCGAACCTGCCAAGCGAAAAGAGAGCTGCGAACGTAACGAGAAAACGAAAAGGAAATAAAGCTCGCGTAAAGTCGTGCAAAAGAGCAAGCTGCCGCGAACGTGAGAGTAAATCTTTCGTTGCTTTTTTGGTGGGTTTTCGATTTTTTTTGGTGACAAAGCCGTTTAGGCTCGTCGAATTTGGGGCTGAGTTGATCCTTCAAATCTGGTTCGTTCTTCTGCCAGGCGTCAAGGAATGTTGAGATAATGCTTCCTCGCCGTTAGGCGGCCAAGCGGTCCTCTGTGTGCAGCACACCGAGCAGTTCGGTGCACTGGCGTGCCGTTCAAACGGTGTGAATCCCAAGAGAAATAAATAGCCTGCCAGAATATTGGCAATGTGCAGGCATAAAATCTCTGGAACCGAAAACCGAGTGAGCCAATGACGAGATAATCCGGGCATGTCGAAGGACGAAATAGAAATGTGCAATCTGTGTACGACATTTGCAAGTCGATGCTCTGTCCAGGGTGTTCCATGGCCGGTGACCGGAGGATGACCAGTCCAGGAAATCGCCGCCGGACAACCGCTCAATCTGTCGACTAGATGCGTTCAAAAGCTTCGGACCGGGAAGTCCAGTCCAATCCAGATACCATGTGGTCAATCATTTGGGGCGGTAAGAGCCGGAAGCATATCCCGAGGCGCTGGCTTGACCTTTTGCAGCCGAGCGTAGCCTGTTATCGAGCACTGATCGTCAGCAAAAACTTGTCAGCATGTTTCCTCCGGCCAGCGTTATGATGCACACCAAACTCGAAGGAAAGACGATTCCTTACAAGGAATGCTGAGGGCTGGGCATTGCATGACACTCACATCCTGTCGCTTCCACCGATGGCGCGGTTGGTTTCGGGAGTGTCCACACCAGCCCCAGAGATCAGCTTGTTGCGGCTACGGTTGTTGGATACGGCCGGGGCCTTGGCGGCGCTCGCCTGAGCCGTCTGCTGACCGGTGGCCGCATCGGTGCGCTGGCCCTTGTCCTCGCCCTGAGCGTTGGCCTGGGCAGCGATAGCCTGAGCGTTCTTCTGGTACTTGTAGACAGTCCAATCGAAGACGTAGTCGTACTGGAATCCCTCGCGGACAAAGAGGTCGCGGAAGATCTTGCGGAGGTAGCTGTAGTCGGGCTTGTCGTCGAAGCGGAGCGAACGAGTGTAGTTCAGGTAGATGGCGAACTCGTTAGGGAATCCACGGCAGAGGACCTCGGTCGGGGTGGTCATCTTCTTCTCCATGATCCTATCATACTTCTGCTTCTTGGTGGCAGCCTTCAGTCCCTGCCATGGGAGGGACCCGCGGCAGAAGTAGAGCATGACGTACCCAAGAGACTCCATGTCGTCTCGGCGGGACTGCTCGACACCAAGATGGGTGTTGATCGAGGCATAGCGGGCAGTGCCGGTCAGGTTCTTGTTCTCTCTATAAGGGATGTGGAAGTGTGTCTTGGGGTCCCGGTATTTCTTGGCGAGACCGAAATCAATGACATTCACCTGGTTGCCGCGCTTGCCAATTCCCATAAGAAAGTTGTCAGGCTTGATGTCGCGATGAATGAAGGACTTGGCGTGGATGTACTCGATGCGGGAGATCAGCTGGTCGGCGAGGAGAAGCACCGTCTTCAGCGAGAACTTGCGGTTGCAGAAGTTGAAGAGATCCTCGAGACTGGGGCCGAGGAGATCAAGGACCATGGCATTGTAGTCGCACTCGGTACCGAACCAGCGAACGAAGGGGATGCCGACGCCTCCGGCGAGAGACTTGTAGACGCGAGCCTCATATTCGAGCTGGGGGTGCTTGGCCTTAACACTCTCAAGCTTGATGGCGATCTCTTCGCCGGAGATGATGTTGGTGCCAAGGTAGATATCACCGAAGGAACCGGAGCCGATCTTCCGGCCGATTCTATACTTGTTGCCCACGCGGAGATCCTGAACAGAAGAGTGGTCAGCAACTCAGAAACCAGTGGAAAGGGCAACGAGTTTATCTCTGAGACTGAGGGCTTTACGTACCATGGTCGTCATATTTGCGGAGATAGCCTGTCCGCCGGGAAGGAAATCGATGGACTCGGACGATGAATGGATTGATGCTGCGCAAGCTGAGCACGGCCTGGTGAGGTAGGGAAAGTTAGCATCGCTGTCTGCTTTCAGCCGCCAGCCCGGAGATGGCGCCATATCCAGGTAGATATGGGTGTTGATGTTGATGCGGAGCGAAGGGTCAGGGAACTCTGGATCATCATCATGGCTGGAGAAGATGGAGGTCGGTAGAAGAGGTTGTGTAGCCTATTTAAAAGGGTAGGCTTGGGTGTTGAAGGATGATGTGTTCCATTGTTGGCGGTGTTGAATAAAAGAGACGGACAGTGGAACCCAAGGGCGTACCAGGAGTGTCGGAGCGGAACTGACTGCGGAATGAGGGTATAATCTTACCAGAAGGTGACCGTCGATGTGAGGATATCAGACGAACTCGGCGTTGATTTGGCCGGACACGGAATGGGATGGCGGAAGGTTTCGTGGATGCTGCAGATAAAAAGAGACGGGACAAAGTCAAATGCGATAAGTGAGATGAGTTGAGACGAAGCTTCAAAAGACCCCGAAAATAATTGACCTCTGTTTCGAGAGGGTTAAAATCGATGCTGGGGATTGAAAGAAGACGGTGAAGGTCGTCGTCCAAAGGGCGGAGTGGGAGAAGGCTTCGAAAATGGGACGGGGGGAAGGAGAAGGGGAGAGAGGTTTGGATTTGAAGGCAACTGTGGAGTTCAGGCTCGAAAGTGGCAGCTGGTCAAAGTGGCCAGACGCTGTGGCCGAAGCCAAGGCTCTGGACCAAACAGAGGGTACGACCCAAAAGTGGATACTTAGTATCCCCTTGATGAAATGGAGAGTGAAGGTACATCGGCAATGCGGCTTCTGAAGTCGCCTTATTTCCCCTCCAGGCGGAATTCTGTACAGTGTGGGGTTGCACGTTACGCGGTTAATGCTCCTTATTATCTGGATCTGGCGGCAAGATGTAGGTATCTTAAGTTCAATATCAGCTCGCAGCTTCCTGTTAGTAGGACCTTTAAAGCTTAGGTTGTTGGTGAAGTTGTTCGCTCTTGCCCAACAATAAGAACCCCGCTTCCCCTTCACTTAAGGTACTCTATCGATTTTTGGCAGTTTGTCGAGGAATGCTCGACATACAAGCCAGTGGGCAACAGCGTCCCGAAGATGCAGAATAAGGCAGCTTCCCTGAATCCCTGTTTTGAGACAAACCAGCCGCGGATTGGATACGGCTTTCGGTCAGGCAGCAACACCCCCGCCCGGACAACTGACAATTGGGTGATATCTCTTCATCATTGTGCTTTCCGCAGCCTCCAATACGGGCGTCTTCTCCTCCTTTCAACAGTCAGGCCACGGCTCGGATGGCTGATTCTTGACCAACTTGGCTCCCGACATTACCTCAGATGAGCCCCTGCAAAGTTCAGCGCAACAACTAGATCCGATAGAGATCTATCGGATTCACAATGCGCTCAATCAACTGAAGCTTAGGTAGTATCGATTACTTGGCTTATGAAGAGCATGTTCTGGAGGTCCGTACAGCTTGTGCTATTATGCCAGCTCACATGGACTCGTAGTGGCCTTCCTTCCGTCTTCAATGTTTGAGAACACGAGACAGTACCTCGCACTGTACAGATCCGGTTTCGTCGCGATGGCGGCAGGGCGCAACGCCACAGCCGGCATTGACTGGACCTCCCTCTTTCAAACAAAAGCCGGCAATGCCCCCGAGGCGCACTCTACCCTGGACTCGCCGCGGTCGATGCTCTCCAACATCGACGCCTTCCTTGGCCCGTCAAGCGAGTCATTGTCAATGCCCTCCTGCTCGCGGAGACGCCGCCGCCTTTGACGATACCGGCACGAAATGGCAGTGGTTCGCCAGCGCATGAGGGATCGGGATACCGCGCGCCCTTTTTGGACCCATCGAGTCCCGTGACGGCACAACACCGTCAGTCGTCTGTCCTTTTACTCAGCTGCCAGCCTTCCCCGCCCGCGCCTGCGCCCTGCCGGATTACTCGAAAGACTGATCCGGTCATAGAAGGCTCCAGGACTCCGTCGGGCTTCTGTCGTACTCATCACTAGATAATCGGAGATGCGATACGGCTTACCTGGTGGCAAGGGAGAAGCCTCGGACTTTGCGGGCGCCAAAGGGGTCGCGATACGACAAGCAAGTTACACAGTCAGCACTCAGCAACAAAATCCGAGTCTTTATCGGCCGCGAACGCAGCTCCAGCGAAGAAGGCTCTCAACAGGTCCGGAGCATCGTGCCAAGCTGACCTTGCTTGCATAATCAATCAGTGCGGTCGGGGCACAAATTGCCCCATGACGAAACGACAAGCCACGATTACTGCACGGGCGGTTCGCTTTGCTGGTAACTGGACGGCTTGCTTGTTCTCGGTAAGCTCGCTTCAATGCACTGCTTTGCTGGTTGTCCAAAAGCCGTGCTTCAAGTTCAGGTAACCTCCAACTCGGGTTCATGAGTATCTTCACTGACGTCAAATGAGAATTGCGACAATCGGCTGGTAAGAAAGCTTAACTACGGACCTTATCCCATCTCTTGCTAAGATGGGCAGCAAGTGCAGCGACCGTCATGTTCTGGAGTCGGGATGGTTTCTTGGGCCCAGCGAACCACTCGCAGGCCAGCATACCTATCCCATCTTCCCCGGAATGTGGTCTGCAGGTTCAGCCCGCCGTCACGGTTCGCTCGACATATCACATCTTCTTCTATCCCCATGCTGGAGCTTGAAGTGCAGACGGCCACCAAGGTTACTGCGTTGAGATCTTTACGCCAACCATCATTTTCAGCTCGATGCGGTTCCCGCTCGAGCCTATGCGTCTGAGGTGCCGGACTACCGCTCCGGCTATTCCTGCCGGGACTCAAGTGAGACATCCCGCTGTCCTCAGTCCGACTCGCTGGACCTCTTTCTCCGAGCCGTCTCGGCCGGAATGCATGCGTCTCCTTATTCTTCCGGCTGTGTCACCAGCGAGTCGAGACGATGTTTAACGCCCTCGAGGCATTTCCAACCGCAGATGTGCATCGTTCCGCAGGCGGTCGCGGCGCACAGCATCATCCGGTCCTTTCAGCAGCTGCTGCATGCTCCAGCCGATTAGCACTCACGCTGCCATGTGTGGCCCGATCTGCGAAACACTCCAAGACCTCAGCACCTTGCCTTGACGGAACTGCTGACGGATGGTCTATCCAAAGGGGGTCACATGACAGCGCGGCAAGGTTCGTGGCTTGGGCCGGTGGCTTGAACCGGGGCTTGCCTGTCTCGCAGAGGGCCGAAATTCGAACGTGATATGACTTGTCTGGAGCGTCCGGTGTGCTCTGGACTTTGCACGGATAACAGGTGACTCTCAACCGCTCTGGGCAACTTTGATCTGAGTTTGTGTCAAAACTGGTGAGTGCGTTGTCCGCCACAGCGAGTAGCTCACTTTCAGGATAAGGTGTTGTTCCGCGACGGACTCTGAAAACTTGACAATAAACTGGCCTGCGTGTCTGACTCGACCCGGCGTGCCGGACGTCACGCAATTGCTCCGAAGTTTAGGTCTGCTGGTGTGCGTTGTCGGAAGTTGGAGGTGGCAGTCTCGGGTCACGGTCAAGGGCGCGATCCGGAGGACGTGACCGGAGGGCGTGGTTGAAGGTCGTGGTATTCTCTGGTGTGTAGGTGCTCACAACCGCAATTCGCGAGCGAGCTCATGTTGCGTACGAATACAGTTTGTGACCCTAATTCCATATGCATTCTTCTTTACACTGACGAAAATGTGAGTTCCTCCACTCGCATGTTGTCGCCATCGTCTTGGTTGGGATGGACCGGGCTGCCGGGATGGTCAAGTTGCCGGGATGGTCAAGTTGCCGGGATGGTCAAGTTGCCGGGATGGTCAAGTTGCCGGGATGGTCAAGTTGCCGGGATCAGGTAGCTCTGCGGTTCACATGCCGATGTGGGTTAAACGATCCAGGGTTGTGCATTGCACAGACAACTGTTCCTCCCGGAGACATTCCACGGTCTGCACAATCAGGTCCGGCCCGTCGCGACCGCAGGCACTCAATCAATGCTCGGTTCTCCGTCTGTTGCTTCAGCCGGACGCAGATACACTGACACATTTGAAGGCCAGGCAATAATGCGAAGTGCCGCGAGTCGTCGCCCTAGGCCACCCACGTTCTCCAACATCCATCCTGTCCAACCTGGGTTGCCATGCTCGTCGACTGGAACAGATCTAGTTTCGCGTGATATGCGGTGCTTTTCCGAACCTTCGCTACCGGCCGTGGTGATGGCCTCGCTAGGATATGCCACGCACTCCGATGGCGGACGCTCAGTCGCCATGGGATGGCTGCCAGACGGCCATATGGGACGGCGCACTGATGACCAGTTCGACGTGTGCTTTCGATGTTGGGAACAGCTCAACGGCCAAGTGGCGCACGATGAAAAGTATGCGTCTCAACCTCGCCATATCAGTCACACCGCAGCACTTGGATGAAGGGCGTCATCAGGTTGTCCGAGAACCTCAGACTTCAGAGACACGGAGTCCGCGGTTGAGTTTCGGCTCGATTTACCACCCGCTTCATGTCGTACGCTGTTATCAACCTGCTCAACGCAGACGCAACCGGAAGGCGTCGTGCTGCATGGGTTCGGGTTCCAGAACTCTCGAAACATAAGATGCGAGCTCGCAGCATATATGTCGGGCACGATGACTCAAAACTTACAAGAAGTTGGTAATCGACATCCGGATACAAGTGGGCGAAGCACAACACGCCCAGCATACTGACTTCATTGACTTCATTCCGCAAGAAGCTCCATCCGTACCTCACCGCCACTGTAGTATGCAACGAGCCATGTCAAACTTTTCCAACCCACGACTTCCTTTTTCCCCAATCGCCATCCCTCCTGTCTGATCCCCAGCCATACTCCTCCCAGCCAACGGCTCCTAGTAATCACCGTCATCGCCACCAGCCTCGCCGGTTTGCTTGTCCATACCCCCTTCACCCCCTCGACAGTCTCCAGCTCGACATTCGACATCCATGCCCGTACCCCTCCGACGTCAAGAAGCCGGGCTACGCCGTCCTCCCCGTCTACGGCCCAGCACAAACATCGTTCTGCTCTCCACATGCCGCTCCATCTCCAAAGCCAACACCCTCTGGGTAGAGATGTCTGCAGGCGAGATTTCCGCAAGAGCCACATTCCCAGTGTGCCCTGAGGGACTTCGAAGGTGTGGGAGGCGCGGGAGTGCCATCGTGTCCGCATAGACCTTCCAATGGCCGAACATGCGGGACTGGAGCTAGCGAGCAGATAAGCGGTGGGATGACCAACGTTTTTGTCGGCGTCTGTCCTTCTCCGTTTGAACGATGTTGCTCTGTTCGGGGAGATGGGTGCCGAGCCAGCTGCGTCAAGGGGAGGTGACCTTCTCTTCATCTCAACAACACGATGCTCAACCTCAATAGCAGTCTCGAAATGGCTGGCTGAGCATGGGCGGTGGCGATGTTCTTGTGTAGAAAGGAGGACGGTCTCCTGTGCGGAGGTCCGGCTGGAGGGAGGTGGGGTAAGGACGGTGATCGGGGTTTGGAGTCTTAGGATAAGACAACTTGGGGAAGGAGAAGGGAAGGGAGAGCCACGTGGACGGTGCTGGCGTTATCGAGGAACCGTGAGTCGCCCTGGGAGAACCATCTTCCCTGTCGGGGCACTTCATTAAGCGTGGAGGTGTTGCTGGACTGTGCATCTTGAAGCTTGAAGATGATATTGATGCTGTGGCCTGTACCTATCTAAATAGGTAGAAACAAATGATCAGGCCTTGTCTGCACTCACTTTACTTTGGCCTCCGGCTTCTTCAATACCAAGACGTTGCCTCTTCTTATGTGAGGTGCTCAGCATCATCTACAGATGTACTTGCAACCATACGCTTTTGCCAAACTGGCCGGCACCGGTATGGACTGCTATGTCCATCCCCGTACCAGTGTCGCTTAGAGACATACTCCGAAACTGCATCCCTATGCCTCCATCCAATATTGGCAACTCAATTAACCAGATCGAATCTATTAGCGAATCGCCATGGTCTGGAACGGGCAACCAGTAGTTTTTTACGAGTGCACCGATATCTAAGCTGCCTTTGGTCATCACATGTTCCCTTATTCGTCGTCCAACTGTCATAATGAGGGCGCTCTCCTGCCTCAGAAAGGAGCCATTCGCGAATGCGCTTGAACTGACAAGCTACCCTATACCAATCGTTGAGAGTCTCGCTTACAGCGTAAACCTGCGCCGCTAGCTCGAGAGCGGGAACCCTTGCCGTAACTTGCCGTTCTCATTGGCCCTCCGCCTCCTGACCCCTTGAAACCATCAGCATCACCCGCGATAACTTCAACCTCAACTCTGCATTTTTCTTTTGCATTCTTCCTCGCAGTCATTCAAGCGAATGCCTGTTGCGCGATATCATCATGTCTTCAAGAAAGCACATTCCTTTTTTTACGATCTTTACGTGCATTCCGTCCAGCGACTACTCGCAAGTGCGGCTCCGTTTCGTTTCACCACCTGAAACTCTCCTGCGCGTAACCCCGGCCCGCGCCCAGACAGACACCGTCGCAGCGCCAGCGACGACTCCATTTCCCTGGTTTCATCGTCTCTCCTTTCCTTTCCTTCTCTTCTTGTCTTTGCCGTTCGTTCTCCTTCACTCTCTCCCGTGTGTTCTTTTCGCCTTGTTCGTGATCTACATCCGCATTCTTCAATTCGCCCTTCTTTCAGCTGGTCTGTCATTTGATTTGTACATACGTAATACTCCTCATCAGTGCCGGTCCAACTTTTTCATCCGCCCATCATATCTACGACTTGCTTCAACGACAAAAAGGCAAAAGACAAGACCGACAAGACAAAATGCAGTTCAACCTACTCCTCCTCCCGCTCTGCGCCGCCCTCGCCGCCGCGGGCGTGGTCACCGTGCCCATCAGGCCCGAGCAGGTCGTCGAGAAGAGCTCTGACGATTGCTTCTTTGGCGTTAC
Source organism: Coniochaeta sp. 2T2.1 (assembly GCA_009194965.1). Lineage (NCBI taxonomy): Eukaryota > Fungi > Ascomycota > Sordariomycetes > Coniochaetales > Coniochaetaceae > Coniochaeta > Coniochaeta sp. 2T2.1. The sequence goes on from VSMA01000041.1 coordinate 44,254, forward strand.
TACGCCTTTGGGATGCGGGTGAGTAGCGCCCCTGTCTCTCTTGTCGTTGATATCGGGGATATAAGAGCTGATGAGTGTGTGATTAGGCCTTTGCGATCATCATAGGTACCCGCGGACTTGAACTGAAATCGAGAAGCCGCGGCGTCACCCGACCTGCAGCATCGGGCAGCAAACAACCGAGAATGGCGCACACCTCGAGTGCTTTGATAGGATAATGGGCTGAGATGGGGATACCTTCGTGGCGGAGCGATCGGGCAGACGCCAGAGACGGAAACGTGGGGGGACATATGCAGATAGAGGTGGCATGGGCGACGAGTAGTTCCCCTTCTGGAGGCGACTTCAGAGCGACAGAAGGAAGTCCATACTGCTGTCCTCGCAGCAATCTGGGTCACGTCGGTTAAGCCATGTCTTAAGGAAGGCCGGAATCTAGGTGCCGTATGCCATGCGTCAGCAAGTCATCGCATGTGTCGTCAATATCAGCATGTGGGTAGCAAACTCTCAATGAGACGGACGATGGATCGATACCTGCGCCGGTCTGATTACTTATCCGACTATTCCCCATCCCATGCATGTTATGTCTGTAAAGGGGGAGAGACGGGAACCGTACGAGCAGACCTATGCCGGTTGTACATCTAACCAAGAGTGGTAATAACATCAGACGGCTCACATGCGTGCATCCTGCGTCGAAGCTTAAACGGACTACGGTGTTGAGTGATCAGGAGCTCCGGCCAGGTTTATCAGTTTCGTGAGTAAAAGTCGAGGAGGTTTATTAGTACCTTCCTTACTCGCCCGGACTTGACACATGTGGTCGTTTACACATCTCATGGTTCGTTCCGATAATCATGTATCCGATCCTATTTGTCGTATGTATATATCACAACAAACCCAAACGCCCATTTACCTGCCATCACCTCACCATTCCATCGGTACCCAAAGTGACATCCAAAATGATTTATACTCGGTATCAATGCATGCTAACCCTAACCAACAACCAAAAATCGTATGCAGCAAAGAGGCAAAGGCGACCCAACAACCCGGTTACAACGCAACAGCAAGACCAACAACAACCGCCACAACGAACCCAACGGTATTCACCATCGTCCTCCCGCCCGCACTCTTCTCGCCGCTGTTAACCATGCACTCCCCCGTAAAGTTCCCCGCGCCGCCAGCAGGAATAACCTGCTCGTTCTCACCACAGTTCGCGTACTGCGCCAGGCTAATCGTCTCCGTCGTCTGGTCAAACACCACAAAGGCACTCCTCATAAAGGTATCCCCCAACAACGCCGTCATCCCCCCTCCGCTAACGGGCACGGCGCCCAAGATACAAATCTGGCTCGAGAACTGCCAGATGAACTCGTTGAAGGGCACCTTGATCGTCGCCTCGCCGAAGGTGAAGTCCACCGTCCCCTGCTGCTGGGCCTGGGCGCAGGGGACCTGGTACAAGCCCGAGGAGGAGTCGAACTGGCCCTGGAAGTCCTGCGCCATCTGCGTCACGATGGATGAGGGGAGGTAGGACAAGGAGGAGCCGGAGTCGAGGACGATGGGCATGTTGGCGTTGGGGTACTGCTTCGTGTTGCTGCCGGACTTGGAGAGGGCCACACTCGTCATCTGGATCCAATACCGGTACAGGTTCTCCCCGCCCTGGGGGCCGAGGATCTTGTTGGGCACCAGGGGGCCGGTGAACTTCTTCGTGTCGACGCCGCCGAAGATGAGCACGCCGCCGTTGTTCGCCGTCACGCTGCCCAGCGCCACGCTGAAGGCGCGCGAGTTGGTGATCCCCTCATCTGCCAAGTCGTCGATGAAGTTGTTGTAGTCGAGGTTGAACCCGTTGCCCCAACCAAGACCCATGATGCCCTCGTTGAGGTCCTCCGAGGCGGTGGCGACGCCGAACTGAGCGTCCGTGACGTTGATGGTCGATTCGGGTAAGGCGATGTCGTCGGTGTAGTACTGCAGCGCGACGGCGCCTTTGCCGTATTTTATCTGCGTCGAGGACTGCAGCTCGTTCGAGGTCGAGGAGGTGGTCGGGTCGTACTGCCCGTCGGCCTGGCACTCGCGGACCTGGGAGGAGGAGAGGCCCTGGGAGGTGCAGTCCGGGTTCACCCAGAGCTCGTCGGAGCCCGTGTCGATGGCGACTTTTACGGATTGGCCTGGGTTGCCTATTGATACTGCGGAGGAGGGTTAGTTGTCCGGGGAGAAAGGCGCAGGGTAGAGGGGACAACGTACGCTCGACGAGGTAGGAGATGGAGGTTATGTTGAAGAGAGGCACATCTTGGTCGCGTTTCCTCAGCGGTTGGGACCGTTCCCGGTATGTGATGGGGAGCTTGACAAAGGCCTTGTCGGCGAGGTTTGCGACGGCCGGGTTACGGGGAAGGACGGAGGCGGTACATGACGCTACTACCAGTGCTAGGGGCAGGAGGAGCATTGTCATGATGGCGACCGGATGGTGCGGTTGGTGATGATGGTGATGTTGGTGGAAAAGATACAGGTCAACAATGAAAGGCAACCGGAAGAGAGGGGATCACCAACAGCAAAAAGGATCACCAACAGCAAAAAGGATCACCAAAAGACAGAGACGACAGAGATGGAATGGGGAAAACAGAAACAAGAAACCCAAAAACAGAAAGAATGGAACACGCAAGGGGTGGGCAGGCGGCAATGGACGACCATTTTAAGTAACGGGCTGGGGCTACGCAATGGACGCTACAGTACGCTACCTCCGCTACGGCGGCAGGGCGCTGGCATTTTCCAAGTTGTTTCAAAGACTTGGCGGGCGAGATCCCCCAGGTCTGCCGGGCTGTGACGGTGTTGCATCAGCCTCCTAGCGGCCGCGGATCGATGTGTGTTGCGTTGCGCTGAATGAGCCACTACTGCCCCTGGGCCCATCCATGGCTGCGCCTTCTATTTCCGAGCTGTGCCCGCGGTCGTAGCTTTCGCTCTGAATGGCTGTTTCTGGGACATAAATCGCCGCCTTGGGTTTGTGCCACTCGCAATGGTTTCTATTTGCGGCTGACTACGCCCATTGGCCACCCGGACTCGATGTGTAACACAACTTGCTCAGCACTCCTCGAAGCCTCGGGGGAGTTGCGTAATGACTCGTGCGGAGGAGGATGACTTCATGCTCAGGTTTCTGTATCTATGCCGTGTTTCCGGTGAGGCCTGGTTGTAGGCCTTGTCAATCCTCTCTTTTCAACGAAGAGCAAATGCACTCTATTCCTTGCGGTTGTTGTGAGTCATGGAATCGATTTGTTGGATCAATGATGCCGGCGCCGGCAGGAGAGGGAAGGGAAAGAAAAACCAAGGAACTGGTCTGTGGCACGGATCCAATGGATCTTGCATGCTGCATCACGGCGTCACCACAAGGCGCCAACGTCCCATCGCCAATCCACAACTGCCAGATGACACCGGCTCATGCGCGCGCTAATCCCGATGAGGAAACTAGCGCTAAGCAAGCCGCGCAGAATCGCCAAGGCATCAGCCACAAGCCACAAATGCCTTCTCCGCCTTGGCCCTTCCTTCGAGTATCTGGCCAGCTCCTTCCCGAGGCTCACTGCTCCTTGTTGCTCCTTTTGGTGATTCCAGTCCCAAGAAGGAGTTTGAGACGGTGTAAGAAGCTTGTCCAGTTTGAATCGTACAGCAAACTCTATCATGGACGTGCTTTGTCAGACCCCGATCGTCGGATGCGGATATGCGACTGCCCCAATTCGATTCTCTCAGGACGGCGGGTTGTCAGCTGCCAAGCATTTCTTACAACAGTAGTCTCGCTATCCGAGCCGCATTTGATCCGATGGTGAGTGAGATCTCAAGGGCGACGTCAACTGCATGAGCCTCACTGTCAGCTCGGCGTGATGTTCGGGTTGTGGTGCTTCCGTGCCGTATGTCGGCTTTCGGGTTGTTGTCGTTCACGCTGATGGCCCCTCGCCCTCCGTAGGCGAGAGGACAGTGATCACGTCGTCGCGATAGTTCTCCTGGGAGAGGGAGTATGTGCAAGTAGGCATGCGCTGAAGATGAAGTCCTGTGTATTCTTTCCGCTGTTACCACCGTCACTGGTTTGCGTGCTAGAGGTTTTTATCAAGTAAAAAGTTGGGTAAGTATGTGATAGGGACGAGAAAGACGCTGAGATGGACGATGCAACTGACCTGACCAGGAAAGCTGTTGGGAAGACGAGATGATGAGCATACGAGTAGGCAGAAGGTCTGCCGCATGGCGAGCAGTACTTCGCAAGAAGGCGGACAGAGGAAGGAGTTTGCAAGTCAAGCAGTTGCTCATTGTGTTGCAATATCAGCTAAGTACGGCGGGACGCATCATGAGTTTACTGACTACTGTTGAGTGTGCTCTTCCCCACGACTTGCTCAATTCCCGAGCCGGATACATACAAACCTCCTATCGGCCACCGACATGGTATTTCGAACCTTCCTGGAAGACGCCGTCTTGCGTCGAGCATCCCGTACGAATGGCCAGAGTCCATGCCCTTAACCAGTTCCTCAGAGCCAGGACTCAAACCACGGCTTCTGCTCTCCCTCCGACTCCTTAGCATCGTCATCCGACAGGAACTCATTGACACCAGTGTACAAGGCCGACATCCCAGCCACAACCCACGCACCGCCCTGAATGGCACTGTTGACGATAGCTAGTCCGGCTCCTCCAGCACCAGCACTCTGCATGATCGCGAACTTGCTGCCAGCGGCGACAATACCGATGGTGGAATGGATACTGGCAGCCCACGAGCCTGCGACTACCCCCCCAGGACCAAAACCGAGCAGCCAGAGCGCGGGGCCGGAAAATATTCCCGGGGTTGCTACCACGGCCAACCCTCCGGCGCCGGCCACGACACAGACACTTCTGCCCGGGTTCTCCTTCAACCGGTCTTTGATCTGTCGTTCTTGTTTAGTGCCAGTTCGGCTTATCGATGCAGAGGGAAAGAGATGACAGCGTGGATATACCTTCTCCCAAGTCCATTCTCCGTCCAAGAGCTCATACTCTGCGCCCGGTTCTCCATCTCCATCTTCATTTCCCGACATCTTCTCCTGGAATCCGCCCTCGGTCTATCAAGAGTGCATGTTAGACGTTGTGTAATGAAATAAGGCAAGGAAATTGAGCCTGTACCGTTCCGTTACGAGTCCCTTCATTGAAGTCTTCGTCGCCCCCCTGGGCTTCGGGAACGGATATGAAGTCCCTGACGAGTGTCATGGCCTCCTCGCCGGAGAGCCCTTCCATGAGCGCCTCGACCAAATCGACGTCGAGATGGGGGTCCATCTTCTTAGCGGAAGCGAGAACTGCTTTAGCGACCCGGTGCTTCAGGCCGCTGGCCGATCCCACGGACTCGACTTGAGAGATATTTCCTGAGGCAAAAGCAGAGCGTGCCTTGGCGCCTGGTGGTGCCGCAGCACTGCAAGATCCAGTGGAGATGACTGTAGCGTCCATAAACGTCTCTGTCTCGGTCTTGGAGGTCTCTGCTGCCGGAGAAGTCGAGCTTGGCTGAGCAGTCCGGTGCACGAAGAAGTCTGTGTATCGCTCCGTCATGCTCGAGCCGTCACCGGCGCCGACTACGCCTGCGGGACAGTAGTTCGATTCCTCATGAGCGAAGGAGACCTTAGCCTGATGCAGCTGGTCCTCCAAGGACCGCTCATTCTGGCTGGAGCCGTCACCGGCGCAGATCACGCCTGGCGGGCAGAAGGAGCCGCTATGGTATCTCGGCAGGCTCAGCACAGGCAGGGAGGTCATCTAAGCGTACCTTGAGTGCGAGCCCGACTGCGAGTGTTGACCACATAGTGGCGAGATGAAGTGCCGGGTTTGCTTTCGGTGGTCTGGATCTCGCTCGCGTTAGTTAAACCAACACCAGGTCAGGTGAGATGGGGGAAATGGACCTTCTCTTTCACACTCGAGGCAGTGTCAGTGGGAGGTGTCAACTTCTTACCTGGTAGATGAAGGGCTGAAAGCTTACCAGCCTGCTGAATAGCTGTTTGTTTGATGGTCAATGTTAGTTCAGGCGAGTCGTCAAAGCACAAGGTTTGTCACAGGCGAGAAACATCCTTCCCCGTATGGCAAGGTGAGATGGAGGTGAGATAAATCCCAAGCGCACAGTCTTTTTGCTTTGTTGATGCTACAAATATCTACCTAAGCTGCTAACTGGTGCTGCATTGCCAGTTTACATGCGCAGTGTCAGACTATTCCGCCTTTATCCCCGCACATGGAGTATTCCACCACCCCAAGAGACATGTTATTCCGGGCCCGAGTGAAGATCTCCATTCCTGACATCTTCGATGTCGAGCATGTCGGTTATTAGAAAGTGCCTAGCATCTTCTGCGTGGTGTGAAACATGCGGCTCTCGCACCTCCCTCAGTTCGCCCCGAGTCGTCCCTCAGAACCGCGACTTGATCTTCTCGAGCATCGTCTTGGGACGCTTGCACGTCTCCAACCAGGGGAAGACTTCCCGCTTCCAAGGCAGCGGTTCCGGCTCCGTCAGAGCTTCCTTGATACCAGAGACCAGAGCAGCGGCGCCGGCTGTCGTACCACGTGACATACCCCACGAACCGCGTGAAGAACACCCCGCGATTCTCGTTAAGTTGACCCTGTCTCCTCCTCCTTCACCGCTTGATCGCCCACGCTTCTGCAGATGGACCGCCCTATTATTGTCGTCGGCGCCGGCGTGGCTGGCATCTCCGCCAGCCCTCCATATCTCTAAGATGTGTCCCTGCAGGCCACAATCCCTTATTTCCCTCCATTCACCCATGGAGCCTTCTAATGATCATTCCAAAATTGTACGGATCGATTACGAGAACGTCGAGAGAATGAGGGAAGCGCAAACAGCGCAAAGTTGTTGGATGGAGGGTTCTTTTGCTCGATATTACTATCGAGAGGGACGCCTTGTCGCTTACTGGAAAGATAGCATCGACACTCTCAAGAGCATTGTCGGAAATCGCTCGCAACTCGGGCTAGAGGCGCGGCGAGTCGGCGGCAAAGAACTTTTAGAAGGATGCTTCGGCCCTACTACCGCTAATGCCTTACGCACTTCGACCTTCGTACACAACCCTGATGATGCCATTATCGACTGGCGACCCTGCATTCAGGAGCACGAGAGCAAGGCCGAAGTCGCATGTATCCAAAGTGGCGGCTCGATCTATCAGGCGAAAGTAGAGACACTGGAACACGACACGAAGCGTGTGACGGCTCTTATTCTAGTAGATGGACGTCGTATAGACACCAAAGACACCGATATCGTCCTCGCTATCGGACCTTGGACCGTTGAAGTGTTAAAGAGGTCCAAAATCGACCTTCCTCCTGAGGGTAGAGTTCCCACAGCAACCGGACTTTTTGCCTTTCGAGATAAAGCTCAACGATACCCAAATCGAGCTTTTCAAGCATAAGCCGGTGTTTTCTCATATTGGCCGAGGTCAGTAATCCACTAATCCTCCCATAAGCTCTCGAATTAGCTGACCATATCAGCCGAGTTTTTGCCTCCAGTAGGGGGGAACTGCCACGCCAAGATTACCTGGATAGAGCCTTTACAATAATGTCAATCCGTGACGTCTCTGACAGCGCCGTCGCCTGCCGAGCGCTAGAGAAGGCGGTCAAATGGGCACGCGACGTGTTTCCGGCTCTCAAAGGGGCTGAGGTGATAGGAACACACTTTTACTGGTAAGGACGAATGAGCGCCTAGCAAGTGACTCTGCTGATGGATAAAGCGACGGCGTGACCGCTACACAAGCCCCTATCAAAGCAAGACACCCGCTCTTCGAGAATTTGTACCTGGATTGCGGAGGATCTTATACCAGCGCAAAAGATCTCCCAACAGGCGGCGCTCATATTGCCCGTCTTCTCAACGGAGAGAAGGTACCCGATCGGTTTTCTTGGCAGGGTGTGGCGTCTGCCCAGGGGGATCAACCACATCTTCATGCCGAGGTCGATTTCGAGTCGCTAGAAGAACAGGCCTTAAAGGATTTGGGCAATAGAGTACCCTCGAGTTCCAATATCATCTAAGAATACCTTACTATACGCGAACTACAACCCAGTCTATGCCCAATCACGTTCGAGTGACTCCTAAAGGTCCTGCTCTTTTTCGATTTGAACAACATCGACGGATAGAACATTAGGCGTCGTATCTAACGGCGGATATAGAAGCTCCATTACTTATCGTAAGGCTATTTCAATAGGAGGCGGGGAGGTGGCCTCTCTCTTCTCGCTCACTTCCAAACTCAGCCACGATGGGCGTAAATCAACACCTGCCAGCTCGTCGTTACGCTCGAAGGTGATACGAACCATGTTTTCATGACGCTGCCCTCTGAAGGCGTACGAGTACGCCCCCTTTAGGCCTCAGTTCTCAGCGTCCTCCGACTCGTCATCCTCCTACTCATCATCGCTTTCGACTACTTCCTCGTATAAACGGCCGGCCATACCATCATTATCATGTACCGGGGCGGTCTTCGCCGGGGCCTTACGTCGTTTAAATAGCGACAGAGTGATGCGGTGCTTTCCCCGTCGCGTGCTTATAGCAAGAGTCTTGAATAATCCCATAATTTACCTCGAAGACTTATTTCAAGACAGTGTATCGTCACTGATTCGAGTAAGGGATAGGTGTCTGACGGCAAATGCTCTAGATCCGGCGAAGAAGTATGGAACTCGGGAGGATATGCGCATTGAATGGTCCGTATATCTCCGAAGCAAACACCAACCGCAACAGCCGTAACCACCTCAAGAAAGGAGGAGCCGACGGCATCGACAGGGATAACGGCAAGATTATTCCGTCACTCGGGGCGCCGTAGTGAACGGTACCTCGCTACCTCAGACGTCAAGCTACAGCTCAAGCAATCGGCTGTCACCACCAACCCTGCCGGCCCCCCGCCCAGCCACAGTACAACGTCGGTTCGGCGCAGAATAGGGAGCCGTTGACGCGACTGGCTTGACGGTCCTGGAACGTTGCTTGTTCATTCGTTAACAGTCAGGCCGCAACACTTTGATATGTTGAATATGAGGTCATTAGGAAGACGACAAGCTGCCAGCCTCACGTCCAAAACGCGCGCACATGCTACCGGCTCAACTAGCTGACCCCCCACACAGTACTTAAACATGACCTAATCAGGGGACGTTATCGGTCTGTGTCTTGGTCTGGGATGTTGAATTCCAAGGGGACGCTAGAAATTAGACATGCGCGGGATAATTGGTCCAGGCAGGCTTACGGAGGGCCTAGATGCTATGTTGAGTGGTGTCTATTGACGATAAAGGCTTCAGTATGGAGTGGTACCAGGTTGGCGCAAAACAGAGCCTTGAAGTACACTTCTCTAACTAAGGTGAGCTACGCTAATGTGTTCAGTCTGTTTCCTCTCCAGATATTACCATCGTATGGAAACCTGAATGACCCCAGAGACGTGTGGTGTACTCCTGAATCTGTTCCCTCGTTCTCTCCATAATGGTTATTGTCTCACGCGTCCGGGCCAAAAGTTGATCCTGCTGAACTATGACTTTTTGCGTTCTCCTCACCAGCTCCTCCAGTTTTTCACAGAGCCTGGCCATCACCCCTTCCTCCCGTTCCTTGATATCGTCGGTGCTGAGTGGCCCGAGTACCCCAGCAACCATGTACAGCCCGGGGCACAAGAGGACAAGCCGCTTCAGGCGACACCAGTAACTCACGGTATTAAGGCAGGCAGCTGGCTTGCGATCATGTAAAATATGGAGACGCGAAACCAGAAACGGAGGAAAGTGTTCTGCCGGAACGCTCGACGTAGTCGATTGCCTGGGCCGAGGTGTCATTTGGACGAATATGTCGGACAGGATGGGGATGCGCTGCTAGTGGGAAAGGAATCCAGCAACGGGGTGGCTATACTGAATAGGATATGTAATCCTTCCCTTCTTCACTGTGGGAGCGGCAATAAAGGGAACCTTTCTCGGCTCCCCCGGTTGTTGCATCCTTTCTCGATGGCCGGGCTGGTAGGGAGGGCCATCGAAGATGGCAGGGCTGTCACGTGCGTCCATTTTGAAGAAGGCGAGTATCCCTCAATGCTAGGTGTGCAGTTGGCGACAAGGGACGATGGTCATGTTGTCGGAGTCGACGGTTGCCCCGTGTGATCGTTTTGTGTTCGGTGTTCGACAATATGGAGATGTCCAGAATTAACGGCTCGCATATGGCAAACCTCATCTGGAAGTCTCAATGTCCCATATGAGAACGGAAGTTGGGTGCGAAACTGTCTTGTGGCTAGACGGACAGAGAAGGGACGGTGCCTGCATTGCGTCGTGGAGCTGCATGATGCGGCTGCGGGTCTCAACAGCAGCAAAGTTCCCGCCACATTTGTTGGGACGCACCAACTAGGTATGTCTGTTCGTCGCTCGCTGGTGGCTATGAGGGACCAGGCTCTTATTGTTCATTCTCACCTATGGCAACTCTGAGCGAGCGGATAACGCGGGCCTCACAGGCAAGATACAGGTCGAAGTATCCATATCGTATCCCACTGACTGCGCCCTTCTCCCTCATCCCTCCTACAAGCTGCTGGACCATACATGTGACTCCTCCGGCTAGTTTCCCCTGATCCCCAGTAACCCTTCTCACAATTTTTCAGAGTCCTTCATGCGTCATCTCCCTCAGAATCTCGCTCTCCTTCTCGGTTGCGGCCCGAATTCCCTCCACACACCTTGCGGAATTTCGATGAGAACGTAGATGAAGAGAAGCAGCAGGATACAGGAAACGAAGAAATCCTTCAAGAGGCAAACATCGAAGCAGAAGGAGTTGGTCCATGTCTTATTGTCGACGAACACCTGGGAAAGTGGGAAATGCTGGAAGTATGGTCTGAGCCCCGGCATCAACGGATGAAGACTGGCGGTTATTACCTTTACGAACTCCAGAAACACCTCGTGGTACTTTTGGTCCTCTGCCGTGTCCTCCAATGGGATGATGTGCAAGTGATGGTAGCTGTCGTCGCGATTCGTCCGCGTGTCCGAGTTCGTCGGCGGACCACTGCGGACATCAAGTGGCGCGTTTGCTTCCATGGTGATCAAGCAGTCCTATCTCGGGTCAGTAATAGTAAGGTATTCTGCAAGACGGGATCTGTGACGGAATACCTTGAGTCGCGGAGGCGACAGCTTGACTCTGCTCGGAGGGTTGTAGTGATGATTGAGATCCAGTTTGCAGCTTTGCGTTTACGGAACAACCAAGTCCGATATTGAGTGGGTCAGTGGCTCGCCATAAAATGAAGTTGACTGACCAGTGACAGTCTGGTTAACAACATAAAGTGGCTAGTATTCTCCTTTGGGGAGTGAAGTGAGCGCGATTTATGATCACCTCCTGGGACTCTGGCTTCCTGCTACTGGCCAGGCTACAATAGGCATCAACTGAACCTTCTGAGACCCTCGCCCGTAGTTTGTCGGATACTCCTGGACACGAAGATATAGCAACAATAATAATGGCATCGTGGTCCCATCCGCCTTCTACATGGGAGGTTATGGCCTTGTTTGCCTCCGTTGTTGAGCCCAGGTTTACTTTGTGGTTACTCTTTTCTGCTAAATTGATGCCGTATCTTTCGGGCTGGAAAACGGGCCTTTCTGGCGCAGCCAGAGAATTCTTCGAGCTGATGACTTGGGGTGTGTGTCTCTTGGGGTTATTTCTGATGCAGCGTGCTGCCACGAATTTGGACCGTGTGCCACATCTATATCGCCCAGGGACACATTGGGAATGAATCTTGTGTTTCGTCCAGCCGTCTGTAGGTTAGCAGTCAAAGAGGACAAGAAGGCCACCAGGAGCAAGGCTCGGAAACTTGGCAGCATGAGCAACAGTGCCTTAAGCATCAACCTTCGAGCCGACATCGTGGGATCTTCTCTAGTCCTCATATTCCTCAACCGCAACCAGTCTGTAGCCTCTCTTATCCATCCACTTCCTCATTCTCCTCTCCCGTCTGTTCCCAACATCCGGGTACACGCCACCATATTGATCCTCGACTGAGTTCGAGCCCTGGAGAATTCGATCCTCTAATGCTGTTTGTCGATTGGAGTTGGCCATGTCACCCTCAAACTCCATTGCCCAGAAAGCCGCGTAAACGCATGTCCGGAGCGAAGCGAAGAACACCCAGAGCCAACAGAAGATGGTGATGACCACCGCAAACATGATGTAGAGAATATTCCCCGCAAAGCATAGCAACGGACGGGTAAGGCAGCTGAAGCACTTCCAGAGGAGGCGGAAGCTGGTGGTGATCGAGAGGGCGAGGAGGCAGAGGGCGCACCCAGGGCAGGCAAGCTGGAAGTTAACCTCGTGGGCTGTAGTGGTGTTGCCGATGACGACATCGGATATTGGCGGAGTATCGTTACGCTGAGAATAATCAGAATTGGTAAAGAGCTGCGGCAAAGCGAGGTATGTCTTACTGTTGCGGTGGTTGCGTCGCCAGACGTCAGGATGCCGTTGGTCTTATTCTTCGCATTTGCCTTTTTTCTTGCCATGGTCGCTGTCTATCTTAGCTAGCGTAATCCCTTCTGTCGACGAAGCTGTTCTTGATCCGGAGGCAATCTAATGGGGAACGCAGACATGGGCGGTCCGACGGTGGTGAGCCTGATGTTGGAAACAGGTGACGAAATTGGAGAGGGTGTGTGTTTCAACAAAGGTAACGGTCTACCAAGTTTCGCAAATAGGATTGATTAACTTGATTGCGCAGTTGTGAATGTCGACGCGCCATCACTCGAAGTTCACTTGGTGCCGTTGACGGATTGCGGGTCCAGGGTGAAGTAAACAAAGCTCAGGGGTAAGTGAAAACGGAGTCATCATCTCACATTGACTCAACAAAAGAAATGCAAAATCCAAAGAGTCAAGACGGTGAACTTTCAATTCGCAGCCTTATTATTTCAAAAGACGCTTCTTGTCTTCCTCGTCACCGACGCCGGCAACCCATCGTCAACCGTCCATCGAACCATCCCATCGCCAATCATCCCATCGTCAACCGCCCCATCGTATTTCATCTCAAGTCGCTATAAACAATACAACGCAATGAAGCGGCGCCATAGCATCGATATATCACCTCGTCCGGTAAAGAAGCGGATACTTCGGCTGAAGAGGCGCAGGCTTCCCATCGCCCCAAGCGAACTCTGCCCGCCAACTGCCGATGCCCTTGATTCCCCGGCAGCGTCATCCCACCCAACGGGCAAGGCCTGGCGTCTGAGGTCCGTTTCGGCACCGGCGAAGCTGGTAAGCGCGCTTTGAGGTCCCCCGTTGAAGGCTCAAGCTGATCAATTGTCTGCTCCAGTTCACGAAATGGATCGTCAATCCCATCCCCGTCGTTAATCTGGATGCCACGAAGTGCGACGTCAAGTTCGCCGACGCCTCTACCGCCCCGCAGTTTGGCGAAGGGATGAGGGAGCTAAAAGACAGTGACGACATGCAAGTCCAGGAGGTAGACGCCAAGGATTCGGCTGCTATGAATCAATGGGATGCAAGGGTCGTGCTTCTCGTCTGTGTGATCTACACCTACGTAGCAATCTTCTTTCTGACGATCGCTTATGCGCTGGCGGTGCTGTTATCACACTGTCTGGGGAGCAGTCATACCACACCTTCCGCCGACCAGGTGTTGCCGAGAGCTTCTGGCAGTGAGACTGGAATTGAGAAGATGGCTGCAATTTGGGGTGACCCAATTGGTCCAGTTGACGAGGTGGAGGAAGTGGAGGTAAGCAATCGTGTTCTCTACTACTATGGGCATGCTCGAGAAGTCACTGACACTAAATAGCAAGCTGAATACGACACTGTGATTCAGCGTATGGCACTCCCGGGAAGTTGGGACATGGCCTGCACGTTGGCTAGGATCGTTAGAGGAGTTGTACAGGACACCCTCTCGGACATCACAGACTTCACATTTGGGGTTGTACTACCAAATGCACGTGTCAAATTGAGTGGACTATGCTGAAGGGTTTTCCGAAGAACGGCAAGGAACTTGGGAAAGAGGATTCGACGAGAGTAGCCTACTACAGGCATTTCTGGTCACTTCCGGGGGTTAGAGTAGGGGATAAACTGGCTATGCATTGTAATATGAGACCACCGTGGGGAGATCTGTCGCCGACCCAACCAGCTCTCACGTTATGTCTAACTTTTGACCCAATGTCCTCTCACATTCCCCCAGCTCAATCTCAGTGCTCCCGCGTTTCAGGAGCCGCCGGGCCCTCAAAGCTTGCGGGCCGCAATAGACTTCCTCCATCTTGCATCTCCAAGTCCGGTTCTTCCGTGCTGCTTCCTGGCGCCGCCGACCCTTCAAAGCTCGTGGGACGCAGGAGACTCACTCCCTCCTCCTGCATCTCCAACTCCGGTGCTTCCGTGCTGCTTCCTGGCGCCGCCGACCCTTCAAAGCTCGTGGGACGCAGGAGACTCACTCCCTCCTCCTGCATCTCCAACTCCGGTGCTTCCGTGCTCCTCTCTTTCGCCGAAACCGGGGTCTCTGCCTCCTTCTCAGATGGAATGTCGAAGAATATAGCACAACAAAGACCGATCCCCACGAAATTCAGCACGTTAAATACGCCAAAGAGGACTATACCCCAGAAAAGACGGGAGGGAGCCGCGAAGAGCCAGAAGACGAAGCCCTTAAACCCGCTAAATGGGGATGTCGCCGTGGAGGCCAGCTTCATGGCATCTTCTATTGTCTGTCCCGGTGAGGCATCGTTCGAGAAGGCGGCGGCCGACAGGTCGACGGTGTAGGTGACGGAAGGCTCGTCCTGTAAACGTATGTCAGCCTCACTAAGCGGGAAGTTGAGGTCGAGCAGGCAGGCACGTACCTCAGTAGCCTGGTTGTTGAGAATGTCGCCCATGATGTCCGCCACATCGCCAATCTTGGCCAAGTTGCCGCCCATGATCCGGGCGGCGAGCTTCATGTCCTCCAGGAATTGGTCTGAAGACATGTAGGGGGGCGACCCGTCGATGATGATATCGATCACCTGCACCTGGCGCAAGCTGAAGCTGACTTTGGCCGATCCGAAGAAGTTACCGACTACATCTTCGACAGTGTGGTGAGACGGGGTATCACCGGTGTTTCGGCCGGCGTGATGTTCTGGGACCTCACTTGGGCGTTCATGACCGCGTAGGGGGCTTTGGCGATGGTCACGTTGGCCGTGTGGTACAGTTTGGTGGCACGGTAGTATGCTTGAAACCCGGAGGCCGGAGGGCTTTTGGCAATTGTGCCGGGGATTGCCAGAGCAATCATTAGGACGGTGGTGGGGAGCGATGGAAACATATTGCTGGGTGGTGCGGTTCGTTCTTCGAGTGGAATGTTGATGCTATGACAGAGCTGAGGTGGGAGGAGGAAATAGGTAAGTCTGTCAGGCCTAAAAACCAACAGTGCCTTGGAGAGGTTCGAAGGCTCTGCAATTTCGTCGTTTGCGAGGACTTTTGTGCCCACGCTTTTGTGCGAGACAGTTTGAGGGAGTTCACAGGGAGCTGGTTCGCCCGCGTCATTGTGCAGTTTATCAGTCTGAACTTTCACTCTGCTGCAGAGCGAAAGCTCAGACGAATCCAAGGAGAAATCAAGCGTGAGTCCAAAATTCACCGGAATAAAGTGCATCATGCAGCGTCTTCCTCGCTGAGGCTCGCGAAGCTTTGTTCAATAATCACCGCATCATCCTTCAGGGGGGCTGTCTCTTGGGTATAAGGCTCTCTCTTTTGGTTCGCAGCAACAGAAACGATCACGTCGTAATCCCTGACGACAAGGCCACCGGCATGGTGGACTTGACCGCGAACAGATAACCTTTGATAGCCTCGTACTCGGCGCAGTTCGTCGCGCTCTCTCTAGTCGATAGGAACGTGACAGTCTTCATCCTGCTGCCTTATTCCAGAAGGTCGTCCCACGTGACAATGTCCAGGGACGACCATTGGCGCGTTGGGCCTGCATCATCACCAATGGTCACCTATCCGTCCATCGGGAAGAGAGTTCGTACGCTAATTGATGTGAACTGCTAGTAAGAGAACAGGCAACTATAGACCACATTCCCCCTGGTCAAACGCTTTACAACCACAAGTAGTCCATTACGCTGCACAATACGTACCGACCGGACCTTATACGCGCAACTTCACGGCTTCCTTGCTCACAAATAGCCCTCTTGTCCGCCTCTGTTTGTCCTTCTACCATGGGAACTGCCGTTATCATACCCTGCGTTCTGATTTTTTTTGTTGCTGAACGGCATGTCCGTATCCTATGGGTTGAGCCCGAGACGCCAAGACTAGACCTGAAGAAAGAGGCACTCCGCTAAGATAGCGACAGCAAAGACGCACAGAACCACACCCAATCCGAATGTCAGCAGGTCTATATCACCGTCCAGTGAATCGTGCACCTACCCAAACAAGCAATGTCAGATGAAGTAACCCACGTAGACGTGGGCGCCACTTACCAACGCCATATCAGCAACCAGCCTCGGCCGTCTAGCCTCAGGATACTGCGTCTGGTAGACCATAATAACCTTCAACACAGTGGCATCCAACATCGCCTCGTTTCCCCCCAACACGCCGCGCAACATGTCGTTATCCTTCAACGTCTGGGGTGCTTCGTCCGTTCTCATCCACAAGAGGGCCTCGTAGAGCTCCGGGGCGGTGAGAGTGCTAGCTTCGATTGCCAATGACTGCGCGATGCTGTCCTGTACTGGGATTACGAAGTAGAAGGGGTCCGTCTGGATGGCGAACTGGGTGTGCGGGTCGTTGGTGCTGCGTAGGTGGTGTTCGATCCTGGCTCGGATCAACACCATTATCTCCTTCTGTTGGGTGTGGGAGTACACGAGGGTGGGCGGCCGGAAGTCGCGTGGGAATTCGAAGTTCATCGTGACGAGATGATGGTGGGAAGAGATGAAGTATCGGAGGCTGTCTCGTCCGGGATGTAAGCTCGCTGCGTGCTTCGACTTTCGCTTGACGACGGTAAATTCAAAACAACAAGAAGGAGAAAAAACTCGATAGCAGAGAGGTGGGTAGTTTGGTCGGGATAGGTCTGGCTGTCTCTGGCGGGTGAGGTTGGTGAGTGATGTAGAGGAGGAACTGGTAAGGTTGATAGCTGACAAAAGGGTGTGTACCCTTTGTTGTGCCGCCGGTGAAGAGACACGTGAAGAAGACGGAATTGTGCTGAGGACGTGGTGAACTTGGGAAGCCTTGAAAATCCGGACCCAGAGTGGATGATGAACCTCTGCTGCACACGTCACCCCCGGTGCAGACAATAATGGCACACCTCGTGCATTCATCCCCATCGACGTCGAGCTCTCCGCTCGCGAACTCTCCGCTCGATAACCACCAGTCTGTCCCAATCCAAAACCAAGAATTCCATTGTTTCAAGAGCCATGGAGTCGTTACCTACAAGCCTCCAATAGATTGTAATCCCTAAAAGGGTGATGTAGAAGAATATCACAAACGGAACGAACATGATGTAGGCGAGCATTTCGAGTTCTTGAGGATCATCTGGTCTGTCGTCTAGTCCGTCATCTGGTCCGTCACCTAGTTCGTCGTCTCGGCCGTCGTCTGGGCCGTAGTCTGGTCTGTCGTCGGCGGTTGGATCTTGAACCTACAGACGCGTCGAGGTTAGCTATATGGTTAAAAGCCGAACAAGGTGATTCAGGGGCGCGTCGTACATCATCACCAGAAGCTTGCCGGTTGTTGCCCATTGCGTCGTCCACCTCTGGCACCTCGTCGGTAGGATATCTGCCATCTTCATCATCCATGGCGCCAACTCGTCAGCTGGACGCATTGAACTGAAGAGCAAATAGGTGCTACTGATGAGAATAAATCCTGTAGGATACTCCGTGACTTTTGGTGTAATAGATCTTGCTGATGAGAATATTTGCTGTCGATGAGAAATGATACCTAAAGTGAACTGACCATGCAGATACATGTAATGGTCCGAGTTGACCAAGTCGCATGCGGCAATCAGCCAGGTCACTAGGGAAGCCGCATAACGGTAAGAGCAAACGGGCATATGCGTACTTCGGCAAGTGAGTCCATCCACTTCAGAGGAAGGCATAACGTGATCGCATTGACCATGCTTACTTTTCCCCTGGAACATGTTTCGAGCAAGGACGTCTCGAAGGTCGATGACCAAGTGAAATAAAGACCAGCAAGAGCAGACAGATTTACAGGTCCAGCATGATAGACCTGGACTCAACCACCGATGAGTACCTGACACGAGGAAGGCTTTTCCCTGATGAGGCTCCAGCCTCCTCCCCTACCCATCGCGTAGCCCTGACGTCCTCGAGTCCTCGACTTGTTGCTATTTCTGTCCTTCCCCAACCGGTTATCTGCAGCGCCCTTCGAGATACCTTCTCATCCTTAGATTGTTACATCATACCGAAGCCTGCCATACCTACCTTAATCACTGCCAACACGCAACATGAAGATCAAAGCAAAGACAAGAACACCGAGACCTGCAATGACTGGATGCTAAATACAAGAATCGTACCGTTAGACGACGCAGATAACCAAGATGAAGGGAGACACATACCACGTCAGCAGGATCCTCATCCTCCTCACCACTTTTCCTCTCGTTGTCCTCGTCCTCATTCTCCACGTTGGTGAACAGCAGAGTGAAATGGGCCAGGCACTCTGGGAATTCCACGATACGGTCCAGGAGATCCACCACCAGGGCTCATTTCACCTTCACTTCCACTTGAGACCAAAACAAGAACGTCCGTTCCATCTCTGGCAACCCCACCAGCCAGCCACCTTATCAACTCCCAAAATCAAACCACACCCAAATCGTGGTGTACATCGGTCTCGGCAGTTTTTGAGCGACCAGGCAGCAACCTCGTTACTTTCGTCGACAGATTTGGCATCTCGTCACCGAGCAGCGCTGCCATTCCTACTGACAGAGTCGACGACCAATCTTTCGTATCCCCGTTCAACCAACCTTTCAATCAGTCAGTCACCGGATCCAACCACCCCCTCTAGTCACAATGTCCATCCCCCCTTGGATGTACCCCCACGACCTGACCTCCATCCCGCGCATCTCCGCCCTCATCCACTCACGCATCAACGCGCACCTCGCAACCTTCGACGCAACCTACCACGCCATCGACCCCTCCTTCTGCGATCACGCCCCGACCCCGCGCAAGTTCGCCTACGAGACCCTGGACTCGTACTCCGTTCGTATCCGGATCGGCATCGCCTCCTGCCGGGGGGGTACCGCCCGACCCGTTTCTCACGGAGCAGTGCTGCGAGCACCTGCGCCAGAAGACGAGCCGCGGCAGGCGGACGGGGGAGGACATGCTCGGCCGCGCCTTTGAGAAGGATGAGGACGTGCTAGACGCTAAGGTGCTGGACTGTTTGGAGTTGGTGGGCGATGTCGTCGCTTCCGGGGCTGGGGCGGAGAAGGTGGAGGGTTTTCTGATGGCGGTGGCTAAGAATATGAGGCGGACTGAGGAGGATGATGGGTTGTGGGTTAGGGAGGGTAGGGCGCCGGAGGTTCCTGTTGAGGAGGTGGTGAGTTTCTTTTACACTTTGGTTTATTTGGAAATCTGCTAATGGAATTGGCGGTTCTAGTATCCCGTCATTACAGGACTTGTTGTCCTGGTTTTCGCTATCATCTTCGTGTTTCTGGTTGGAAGGAACTAGCAGCATGGACTTAGACTTACCTTGAGTGGTGAGGCCGAGGGGAATTTGCGACCATAGAGGACAACGGGATGTTTGTAGGCTGTCATGCTAGATATTCTGTTTCAGGGCACGATCACAGTTCACAAAGGCGCACAGTCAGTCAAAGGAACAGCATCGAATTTGCAAGACCATCTTTTTGTTCTGGTTTACTTGAAGGCCAGGTGAAGTCGGAGTATTGGACAGTTGGAAAACATCCCTTTCATGTTGCTTATGTACCTTAGGTACTGAAAGTGCGTTGCTTCACTCACCGGCACAACCTCGCCCATAACGTGCTTCCTTCTACCGCCAATTAAGACTCTCTGGCATGGTGACAGGAAACATCATCTCATCGACGTTACATTCGAGGCTTCGCCGATCTCAGCGTGCAGCCGGAACAGCAACAGCAGCTCTCAGCTCCAGTTACCAGACACGCCATTGTCGTCGCAAGACAACCACCTCGCCCCCTCTACCGATCTCTGACCACGGTCCTGATCACAGTTTTCTGGAGCCACAAGACTGCACTGGCATGTGTAGTTGCGGAACACGGGGAAGAGGAAAATGATGCATAGTGCCCTAACAGGAGACAAGGACGCGCTGGACGGTAAACAAACACTGGCAGTTCACCGAGCTTCGTGGATAAACTGATCTTATGAATTGAACACCACTCCACTGATTATATTCTCGTCTTTCGCTCAAAGCACACACTTATGGTATAACAACCTCCTCCACCCGCTCCTTCCCAAACCATTACTGTAACAAGCAACCAGCACCACCCCTTTATCCAAAGCCAGCGATCCTACACCTTGCTCTCCTCAACCTTCTCAACAGTCTGCACATCAGCAGCAATCATCTCCTTCGGCAACTGACCCGGGCCCCTGCCAGGAACCGTCATCTCGCTATGGCCCGGCTTAATCTCCCTCTCCACACCGGTATTCTTGCCCTGCAACCTCTTCGCCACGTTATTATGCAAGAACTTCTCCATGTTCGGCACCAGACAACTGGCCGCGATCAAAATAACAGAGAACGGAATGGTGCAGTAAAACACAATGCTAAAACTCTTGCTGTACGCGACCTTCATCGCGGGACCCACGGCGGCGAGCACGGCGTCCGTGACGCCCTCTACCCCGGAGAAGTCCCCGGCCGCCATGGCGGTGAGGAAGTCGACGAGAGAGGACTCGGGCAGCCCCGCCTCGATGACGGCGGGCGCGACGTACTTGGGGATGTTGGCCGTCAGCTTGTTGACGTAGACGGAGACGTAGAGGGCCTGGGCCACGGCGCCGCCGAGGGCGCGGATGGAGCCCAGCACGCCTGTGGCGAGGCCGATGTCTTGGGGTTCGAAGACGAGGGTTACGCCTGGGAAGGCGATGTTGTCGATGTAGCCGATTGCTGTAATTGCGCGAGCAAATGGTTAGTAAACTACCGGTGATGGGGCGGAGGGAAAAGCCAGTAAGGGGGAAGAACATACCGATGCAAGTCATTGTTCCGAGGGCAATGACCATGGTGTGGGTGTTGGCGTTGAGGAGCACGAGGGGCGTGAGGAAGGCCATGGTCAGGCACGCGGCGCAGATGGTCTGGATCTTGACCTTGGGCACGTAGGTGATGGCGAAGCCGCCGAGCACCTGGCCGAGCAGGATACCGCCGCCCACGACGGACGACTGGATGCCGACCGTGATGCTGTCGGTCTCGTACAGGGCGCTAATGATCTGCGGCCACAGCACGGTGAGAGAGTAGTACAACATGGCACCGACGGCGGCGATGATGACGATGGCGTCGAAGCCGATGTTCTTGAAGAGGCGGGGAGGCATGAAGGGCTGAGTCTTGCAGAAGTAGCCCTCTGTTTCTGAGTATTAGTATTGTGTTGACATCAATGGGGATAGGGGTTCAGGTGACATACCATAAACGACGAAGCCGGCAAGGGTGAAGATGCCGATGATGATGGTGCAGAGGACCGGAGCGCTGACCCAGGGGTAAGCCTGGCCACCCCACGACAGACCGATGAGGAAGAGCACGCAGCCGGCGATGAAGAGGAGGATGCCGATGAAGTCGAGCTCCTTGAACTGCTGCCACTTCGTCTTGCCCTGCACGTGTAGCTGGTCGTACGTAGGCGGGTGGTAGAAGAACTGGTACAGGATCATCGTCAGGCCAGAGAAGATGATGCCGAGATAGTAACTCCACCTCCACTTGGCCGCCGTGTTGTCGATGAACAGACGCGCAATAACAGGCCCGAAGACTGCAAATGGAAGCGAGGAGAGGAAGATGAAGGTGACGACCGGACCACGGAGTCTGTTGGGGACGAGCTCGCCCATGACGATACCGAAGGACAGTTGACCGGCGGCGGCGAGACCGTTGAGGAGATTGGCGGCGATGAGCATGTTCACGCTCTTGGCCAGGCAACCGATGATGCAGCCGACGAGAGAGAGAGCCATGGACGACTGCACCATCCACTTGCGGCCGAAGATATCGGACATGCGGCCGACGATGAGGAAGCCGATGCACGAGCCGAGTGTCCACACGGTGGCCACCCAGTTGATGTCCGGAGAGTTGCCAAGGTCGGCGTTGATGAGCGTCAGCGTATTGGCGGGCAGCACCCAGCCCAGGTAGGCGACGATGCTGCCGAAGCACTGGGCCGTCACGGTGCCGAGAAAGGCCGGGCTGCGGAAGTAGCCCTTCGGCATGCCCTTGGAGTCGCCTCCGATGGCCTTGTTGTCGACGTAGTCGATGAAACCGTCGGCGTGCACGATCTTAACGGCGCCGTCGACGGAGCCGGAGGAGTCATTGTCGAGTCCTTGCTTGGGCTCGGTGTGGACCGAGCCGGATTCGTGGATGGAGGGCGGGTTCGCCATGCTGGGTTGACTTTCTGCTAACTGGTCGTGAGACCGTCTAGCTGTTGTTTATGTAGGCGTATAAGTGGTAAGAAAAGGGGGCGCTGGTTATGCGGTCCAGGCCGGAAACAGGGGGTCTTGTGTGACAGATTTGGGAGGCCCGTGGACGATACACCGATAGAAGAGTCCAGACACGCAGGGAAGCCAGAGGGTATGCAGGATTATATACCAGGTAGATCACTGTCGTGGTGGTGGTGGTGTAAGTAGTCGAGGGTGGAAAGCTAGCGGTATCCGCATCCACACCCAATCTGGTATGCTTCGTGGGGACAACGTTTCGCGAAGTCACCAACAGGGCCAACCTCTACCCCGGATTCCTTGGCCGGGGGCGGGCACACTCTGGGGGAATGCGTCCAACTGAGCTGGCTGATGGAGTCTGGACCAAGACCCGGGGAAATGGGTCGACAGGGGAGCAAAGCAAGAAGGAGCGTGAGTCAGGAACAACACCTAAACAGCACTTGGCGACGAGACAGTGGGAGAATACCAGAACACGTGGATAACTGTCCCGAGGCTCTCTCAAGTCTTAACGCGCCGCGAGAACTAGCTCAACTTGGCCGCTGCTGCTCAGGGCCGGGCTGAGATCTTTGTCGGGTCCGAACCCTGCCTCTAGGAGATCATTGAGCACTGATTGAAGATGGCCTGACTCGAGAGGTATGCACAAGGAGGATGTGACTGACAAGGTGCGAAGAGTTCATGCCAATCAGAGGAAGACTCCAAGAACTGCGGCTTGCGGGAGTGTCGGTAGTAGATGAAGCTACGGCGTTCCGGAACTATCAGGTTAAAGAATGGGCGTCCCGTCATCCCCAACAAGCGCGTCTGGTCCTTTGAGCTAAAAGTTTCAGCGAACACCGCCGGATGAGGTTGAGCGAAGGTGATTGAGTTGGCGCTAGCAAGGTGATGGGTTGGGGAAATAGATTTCCGTTGGTTGCTGTTTGAAAGTCGGGGTAACCCCATGGGGTACGTACCCACGAGGCTTGATGCAGGCCGGCGATCACCCCCTACACTAAGCAAAACAAGCTCGACTGGGCACATCGCAGGCAAGTATTAATAAGAGGTGACACAGCTGAAGAAAGACTTGTTAGCTGTTAAGTACGTGCGCTCGTTGGATATATGTTTCCGCAAGCAGACCGCGTCTCGCCTTGTCTGGAGTCATGTGCCTTCGGCTCGTGTAAATGGGAGAATCATGTGATGGCGGCAAGTACATTCTTGTCATTGTTGACAATTGGCGTGTCATTGCAAATATGCTTCCACTGCTTGATTGACCACTATCTTCCTAGTTAATAATCAAGAAACCACAATGTAAGAGCCACATCAGTAACACTTCAACCTCCAACCCCATGGTATCGTCCTGAGCCCCAATCAGGGGCCAATGCAGCATTATCAATCATTAAGCTACACTATGCAAAGAATGAATATGTATTGACAAAGGAAAACTCCTAAAACCAGTAAAAGCAACGTGAATGGTATCATCAATTCGTCGTAGTTGAACTCCCCGCCATGCCCCTATGCTGCGACATACTCTATAACCAGAAAACTTTGAAAACTTCCAAGAATACGCCAAAACGATGTGTGTGTGTGTGTGATGCTGAACAGGTCCGTCCCATCGACTTATCTTCATGTTCCGTCCAAAAGGCACGTTGCGCCGTACTCCAAACCAATCACAAAACAGACCAGAAACCGCCATATAGTTTCTGCATCACAACACCTTCCTAGCCTCAAACAACCCCAAACTAACAGCAGTATCATTCTCCCCCACCACAGGCGTGGGCTCGTTCAGCATCTCCCACCGCCTGAAGTAGAAAGGCGTCAGCCTCTCCGGGCCCTGCGGCATCTGTCCGCCCCAAAGAGAAGCGGGTGTGCCCAACAGCTGGCCCGGATGCACGGGCGGTCTAGGTCCTCCAGCGCCGCCGGGATTGCTGGTAGAAGAAGGCGGTTTGTCCCGGTGGCTTAGCATGAGGTTCTCGCTCGGATTACGGGGAAAGCTGAAGATGTACCGCAGCCGGACGTCGGAGGTGTTGGAGATTAGGCGGATGCAGTGCGAGCGGGTTTCGTCGTTTAGGCTGTCGACTAGGAGGCAGGCGAGGTCGAAGATGCGGTTTGGGAGGGGGAGGATAGGAGGGCCGGCGGTGGAGATGTTGGGGGTGGTTGAGGGTGACAAGAAAGTGGAGGGAGGTAGAGAGCCGAGTTCTTGTAGTAGACCGCACAAGACAATTACGGCGCGGGCGCGCACCTCGAACCCGGCCTTGCTGCTGTCGAATGTAGACGTGTGCAGCGTAACGAGCGCCAAAAGCGCGGGGAGCCAGTGGTTGAGCACGGCGATCTTGCATCCAGCCTCGATTGCGGGGGACGACAGCACCTCCCACAGGTCAACTAGCTTGTCCACCATGGCGGGTACGAGCTGTGGGGGCCGCCCCATGGAGCCGCCTCGGATGATGGCGTCGATTACTAAGAGGAGGTTCTGCGCCATTTGTAGACCGTGCGCCTGCGGAGCATCGCCGGAAGGTGGGGGGGCGCTGTTCCGCATGGAGGGGAGGAGGTCGAGAAAGCGCGTCTGTGCCCGGGACTTGAGGTGGTGGGTTATTTCGGGGGACAGGGAGGAGAGCATCCCCGTCCAGGAGGTGTTTTTGGCGTCGATCGCGTTGTCCATTGCCTTGGTGAAGAGGTCGAGATGGGTTTGCAGACGCTCCGCGGCGTCGGGGTTGTTCTGGTCTGCTGAGGAGAGGGTGAGGGCTATCTTGAGCTGGCAGAAGGGGAGGGTGAATTCGTTGGTTAGCTCGAGGATTTGGTCGAAGTTGACTGGCATCATGTCCTCGGCTGTGGGGATGAGGAGTTTGGTTGCGATGCAGTCGATCCAGCCAGCCACGTGAGGATCTGGGCTTCTGATGGACAGGGCTTTGATGACTCCTGGGCTATCTCGAAGGACCAGTGAGCGCAGCATGTTGATGACATGTTCGCGCTCGGCCATGCTGTCGAGAGGTAGTGTGTCGAGGTCGCCCTTGTCGCGGCATAGGGAGTACTCCGCCAGAGCTTGTCGTACGAGCCCTAGAATCTCCGGCGAATTGTCTTTGAGAGCTTGATCCTGCATGATGGCGATGCGGTAGCACTCTTCTTGCGACAGCAGATCGTCAGGTGCCGGTGGCTTGGTCACCATTCCCAGGACTTGCTGACAATACCGCGTGCGATAAGTGACCTGGATGATCTGCACCGAACCCCCTGCTGTATTCGGTCCGCTCCGCGATGGTCCGGTCCCCGGTTGCTCCGCGTAGGTCGAAGCTAAAAGAAGAGGGAAGTTCAGACAGCCCAGGCCCATGAGCAGCGGAAACATCCTCAAGATGGACGGCCTGTTAGTGACAGCTCGCAGATGGTGTATCCACTTCGCCATGAGGGAGTCGAAATGTTGCTGATCGAACCCCCGGAGCCGAGCCAGGAGCATACCGTACCGTCGCTGCTTCTCGGCGTGGTTGCCCCACCAGGTATTCAGGCGCGTGACGACGGCCTCGAACAGCCTGTTCATAGTGGCGCGATCGAGGACCGTGCCGCTCATGAGGTTCTTCTCGATCTCTTCCTGAAGATCGGCATCGTCCTCTTGCAGACGCGCCCCCATGTTGTCCGAGACGGGCGAGCACGCATCCACTGGGTTGTTGCGATCGGTCTGTGCCAGATCCTTCTTCAGCTGGGCTGCTGTCTCTTGCTTCTCGGGCATCCTGCTCGCCAGGCAGGAGAGAGACGCGAGCAATGGCCGAGCACCGATACCCTGTTCCTCGGCAGTGGTCCGGAGGCGCACATACAAAGTATCGAACAGACCCCTGGCCGCATCGAGAGCGGCGAAGATGAGGACATGTCGGCTCACGGTATCCGCGCACGATGCCAGGATCTCCACGTTCGATACCGACGACACCGACTTCAGTACGCCAGCGAGCATGCTGAAATCCTCCGCGGCTTCAAAGACAGTCCGAACGGCGTTGAAAGTCGTGGATGATATCTCCATCGGATGGCTACTTTCCTTCGCTGCCTGCTCGAAGCTGGCCACCAGGCTGGTCTGCAGCCATGACCCGACATCTGCTTTCAAGGCGAAGCTGCTTCGAGCGATCTTTTTGGCGAGCTTACTGATGGGCAAGGGCTTCGGCGGCAGGCCCATGTCATCAGCAACCACAGGCATCCCCAGACTCTGCCTGAGGCATTTGATAGCCATCTCGTGATCCTGGGCTTCCATGTCGACGGAGTAAGCCGCGCGGAGGAGCATGTTCGCCCTCGTGTTCCGCTGTGACGTGTTGAGCGAATGGGTCGGCAACTCGACGAGCAGCCGCGTGGCACAGGGCCCGTCCGGATCGACATCGGTCGAGGCCAGCACTCCACCGCGAGCCATGAGCCACTGGAAGTACCGAGGGACGGAAAAGTGCCGAGAACGTGCAAGCTCGCAGCACAGGTGATAGAACGCGGCCTTCCGCCCTTGCTGCTCGATGGGGTCCGAGTCGAGGAAGTCCAGCACTGCCGCCGTGATGTCGACGCCCTGCGTGGTCCAACTTTGTAATATCCGGCTCGTCGCATAAATCTTCGCCACTCCAGGTCGATACATGGAGGTACACCATTCCAACAAAGTTCGGATTAGATTAGTCTTGTCTTTGGTGATATCCCAACATATGCGGGGCATGTCGTCTGACATAGGGTTTTGGAGAGTTGCGTCCAATGTACGAACTAGAATCTGCCGCGCAGCTGGTGGAGTCTTGTTGCATGAGGCGACGAGGTGCTCGTTCCTGGAGTCGATGAACCTGTATAGCTTTTGCCGTTGCTCATCTTCTGCCGGAATACTCGATTGGAGCGTATCTCGGTATTTGAACCACGACCCGGGCGAGACAAAGCTTGGGGGACTGAGGACCATTAGGTAAGAGAGCAGCGAGACCAGACGGGACGACAAGGGCGAGAGTATGTCCTTGTCAGGGTTGTTTTGAATCTGTAGCCGTGCGGTTAGATGATGCTTTTTCCTTTCCCATGTGTGCGGGCAACGTACCTCGTGAAGGTGGTGTAGAAACACTGCGACCAGTCTTCGGCCTGTTCTCCTGAGGTGTAGCATGTCCTTCCAGTAGATTTGCGTGATGAGCACCCAGATAGGGAGCTTTGACTGGGGGCTCTTCTCCAAGCTGTCCAGAATCCAATCCAAGTAGTGATCTCGGTCGAGGAGGTATTCGTTGTAGATATGGGTCGCAAGTCGAACACTGTGGCAGTTAGCGAGGGAGGTCCAGAAAAGGAAGTCAATGCGAGGAAGAACTCACGCGTAGTTGACCTTTGCCTTCCAATCAATGTCCCCAAAAGCGCAGAAGACCGCCTCCACGAACTGTTCGACGCACACAGTCCAGTCCCTGATCCACTTTGCTTCGCCGCCCATGACGAACGTGCCGTTGACCCCTTTCCTCTTGAACGCCCTGATATCGTTTGCGCCAACGCACTTTGCCAACCAGATCGCACGGTCAACAGGCACGTTCTTGTTCAAGCATTGATCCAACAGCACCTTGCCCCTAATGCCATGTGGTATGGTCCGACTCAAGCGTCGGAGTGATATCACAGGGTTCGCGAGGTCCTTCAGCCATAGCTCCCGTTTGGTATCGGTCACGGTGACCCGCGGTGGCGGCTTGAAGGTTGACGGAGCCGTGATTTGCCCATTATGCCGTCGGTGACCCAGAACACTTGTGAAGATGGTGGACAGCGCATGCAGCCCGCTCTTGTGTTTGAGCATCGGAAAGAGCGCATTCTTCGCCGATGACGTCTCGCTCGTGGCAACCGGGGCTTTGTCGAAGTACCCATGCCGTATCACGTTCTCGGAAAACTGGTCTTCGGGATGATTTCCTGTCCAGGGGTAGAAGTCGGCGAAACCCGTGGTGACCGGGGCGGAGGTCGTGCTGCTTGCACCACCACCGTGGAAGCCGGGCCTTTGCAAAGGTTCGGGCTTCGCATGGACCTTGTATCTTGGCGCCGCGGCAGGTATCTCCACGGTGTATGGCTTCGGGCGAGTGTCTTTCTTGACAATTGTAGCGGTTGTCGGTGCAGGCTGAACTGCGCGCGGTACGGCGAGGGCGAACCGAGGTCGTCGTGGAGGCATGGGCATCGGCGCTGCATCTCCGTCGGTGGTCGGGGCTCGACTCGATGTATGTGGGCTCATGTCGCCAAGGTCGGATGTTCCGTCCATTCCCGGCATCATTCGCGAGGGGGTGAACGGCTTGGAGGACTCGAGTGCGTTCGGGGATTCGCTAATGGCCATCTGGGTGATGGTATCGGCCGGATCGTGTGACAGTTCGAGCTTGAGGCGGGAGCCGCCCGGTCCCCTGCGTTGTTGGGCGGCATATCGACCCTGAGAACTGGATGCATCGCTTGTATCCTGTTGCCCACCACCAAAGTCGGCAAATGTCGTCTCTTTCCGGATGGGAGATGGCGGCAGATGCTGTTGCGACAGTGTCCTCTGGTGAGTGGGCCTCTGGTGGTTCAAGCCAGAGGCGCTGCTGCTCAGCGACCTCTGCGGCTGGCGCTGCTGGACGCCCAATGGGGGCCGGGAGGTCATCGCTCAGGGAGGAATGGATGCGCCATGGCCTGGTTGTTGTTGTTGTGTTGTCTGCCTGTCGAAAGTAGGTAGTGTGAGGGGAGGGGAAGATACGGTGTTGCTGATGTGATGATGATTTGCGATACGGATGAGGTTGCAAGATGTTGCTCAATAGGAAGTCAGGAAGTCAGGGACCCCGGTCGGTTTGGGTTGCTCCAGGTCCGCGGCATAGGCGGGTGTTCGGAAGGTTAAAGTCGACCAGTATTCCAGCGAATCCGCGCTTTCCCCTAGCCACCGGGTTAAGAGCTGGAGTTAGCCTGGGCGTACGAAGGACGGCCAGTTGGTGAGCTGGGACAGGGGGCGGTTGATTAGATCTGTTTTTCTGACTAAGATTGGATGGATGGAGCAGTGCATTTTCGCCTCACTCCCGATCTCGGTTTCTCTTTACGACGAACCAAATCTCGGGAGGAACATATCTGACATGGCAGGATCAACAAGAACAGCGGCTGTTCTCTGCGAATAGCCTCAGTATTCGTTTTAAGTCCACAAATCATCCCATGGCCCTTGTTGCACTGGATTCTGCGCTGATGTCCTCCTACCATGCACCGCCCAATGCAGATTGCAGCTCGATGGGGAGAGCACTCGATCAGGTGGAGTGTTCGGACGCATCCATGGATTTTAGTGCCGGGAGCTGACAAACAGCTGGCAGGGCGGGCACAGGTCGGACGCCGGGGCAAACTCTCTCGGAAGCTGTCGGGCAAGACAAGAACCCGCGAAACCTTCCCTTCAGGAGGGGCCGGTGCGGGAAACGAATCTCCAGATCCAACTAGTAAGCCTAGTGGTTCCGCCATTGTTGAGGACGTCGTCTTGCGACACAGCGGGACCTTCTTGTGTTCCTCTGCCGTCCAAGTGAAACTTCAAGATCTTGCTGGATAGCTGGCGTCAAATGACTCCCAGTCCAGCTGCAACGGAGTTGCCGTATGCAAGAATGCCGAATAACGCACCCGTCAAGCAGTCGCGCGGAAACTGCACGCCCGAGACAATTAACAACGCCCATGAGCGCAATGTTCGGCCGCTCGAACCGAAGCATCGGCGATCTGATCTGCATAGTAACTAACATAGCCCCTTGGGATGCAGAATGTGCAAGTCAAATTGGACGAATCCCTTGGGATATACGAGATCAGACCGCGGTGCTGCCTCGTCATCCGGTGTTGAAAAGGTTGTTGTTGGCAGTATGGGCCTTCGATCAGTAACTTGACACCATGTCCGCTGAAGCTTACCTTATCTCACGCCACAATTACAGCGCCTTTAGTGTCCAGCGCGCGGTAGTTCCCCAACCTGCAACACGACCATCCATTCCATTGCGCTACCCGAGCTTCTGACTTCAGAAGCAGGTCAGACGCACAGTTTGCCAGTTGCCAAGCCACAGTTTGCATGTAAGCTGCCCACTGCCCGCGAGCCTCGTCCGACATGACTGTCGCGCATCGAATCGCGTGAGACTTCTTCAGATCTTCAGACATGTGGCACCTTATCAGTAGCACATCGGAGCACAAAGATCAAGTCGAACAACAGGATCGCGATGGAACGTTACGGGAGTGCGTTTGCGGGCATCATACCGCGTATGCGTCCGACGTCCGAAGAGAAATCGTGGGTGAAGGAGGAGCCGCCAGTCAGCCCGGTAAGCTCTGTAAGCTGCAGCTTATCGGCGATATGGCTGCGGGCCGGACCGGATATAGGCCCGAAGAGTGAGGCCGACAGTTATATGGACTTAGGCACGTCGGGGAGGTACGAGGGATTTGGTGAATCCTAGACATGCAAGCTTCGCGAGTGCTGCGCACAGGATTATCAGTGCAGTGGTCCAAGGCAAGGGAATCGCACAGTCCGTGTCCAAATGCAAATCGGCATAAAGGCTTGCCGCCCCATCGGCATGCTGGTGAGAGAGCACATCAAGTTGGGCAAATATCTCCGACGAGCAGCAATGGAAAATGCAGCCAAGAGCATGTGGAAGTCGTAGGTCTGTCAGCCACCAGTGCGGAATATCCGGAGACACGCAGGTACTTCCTCAGCTTGGTTGCGTCCTGGACATGGTGTATAAGTAGGGGCAGCCCAGTCGACTGCGTCCAGATGGGGAGCTCGTTCGGAAGAGCAGTGGTCGCTCTTCCCATGCTGGAGGGCCATCATGCGCCTCGACTGCAACTGATGAAATCCGTCGAAGTGTTGCCCTCTCAAGTAGTCGGGATCTGTAATGCGAATATACCTTCCGCCAGTGACACCGTCCATGTGAGCGGTGCTCGGCCTGGTTGTGCTCCTCCCGCCACGATCATCTCTCTCCTCGATCTTTGTTCGACCGACTGAACGTCCTGCGATGTGACTTGTGAAGCGCTGGCGGTGATATGCAAGGGATGTAATCTCCGTTGGGCATTTGTAGTCCGACGGGGCCTGCAACCGAGTCAAGCCTTGCTAACAGAGAGGCCATCCTGGAAGCCGGAGGAGCAGCCTCGTGTCTCAACAGAAACTCTCGGCGAGACATCGCGTATGGACTTGGACTCCCGACTTATGGTGGGTGGTGTTGACTGAGACAAGAACCGCCCTCATGGACCGGAAGACATCGAAGAACGAGAGATTGCGGGTCCTTGGTCTGTATCGTTCCAGGCCAACCTGCCAGAACTGATGATGAGCGCAAGGCGCTGGAAACTTGGAAGTAGCGGTAGATAAACCGAACAAGGTTGCTATGGTCAATCGGTTGTAGCAGATACTAGCGTCGTGATCCCTTCGTACGTGAAGAAGCGGAGCGATTGAAATTGTTGGAAGCGATGGAGAAGGAAATAAGAATTGGAGACGAGTCACGAACTTAAACAACCAAAACGGAACCCTGTATCGGCCAACACTGCATGTGGATCCGCCGCAGCCTCGCGCTAGTATCCGCTTTCTCCACCTCACCTCATTGGATGGATCATCCAATCTCCAGATTTGACTCCAGCTTTCGTGTGGGGTAATCGCATGCCGAACATCACCACTCCAGCACCAACTCGCACAACGTCAACGTCAAGTGCCCCCTTCTGCTCATCAATCGCACATTGAACGACTCCCTATCGGCGACCGAACGAAGACATAGCTATTCAAAATGGCGTCCAAAGGAGGCAAAGAAGTCCGCCGACCGGATCTGAGTACGTCCCCCTTCCTCCTACACTCCCTCCCCTATCCTGGCCTTCCTTACCTGTCCCTCCATCTGTCCGCCGCCTCTCGTCTCTCTTACTCCCCCATCCATCAATCCCATCTCCGTCTAACAATTTTCCGTGCAGTAATCCCCTACCAAGAACCCGCCCCCAGCGGCGACGCCTCCGACCTCTCGTCGACGCTGTCCTCGACCCTCCCCATGGCCGCCATCTTCATGCGCAACCGGTACATCGGCTGGGCGGCGTTCGTTTACTCCGTCCAGAGCTGGCTCGGCGAGAGCGAAGACGCGAAGAAGAGCTCTACGCCTGGGTACTTCGGTGTGGGCATGTCGCGTAAGTTGTCTTCTGTGTGTCATGAAGTGTTGGGAGATGGGTCAGCGGTGTGGGTGAGAGTTGTTAAGGGAAGGGGAGAAGTCCAGGAGGGAAAGAGATGAGTTTGCCAGGTTGAGGAGAGGTACTGGGCGGGAATGTTGGGGAGCAAAAAGTGGGATCTTTGAAGGTGGAGGAAGACTGGAGGGTTGAGGAGTGGATGAGTGAGGGACGAGTGTTGCTTGGGGAGTGGGTTTTAAGAACCGATTTGAGAACCGGAAGCTAACAACAGAACGACAGTTATGTCCCTCGCCGTCACCTACCTGCCGCTGTTCCTCCCGCCTCCCCAGCAGCCGGGCACCGCCACCGAGGCTTTCCCTCCTGCGCCGCCTTCTTAAGCACATCTTCACGAGTTGGACCGGTTGGATATGGGCTTGGTAGGGTTGGCTTGAAGAGGTCGGGGTCGACGGTAGATGGAATCCGACAGTTCAATGCGAGAGGGCGGGATGGCAGTGTGGCACTTGGGTATCGGGTACGATTGAAGGGAACGGGCAAGAAGGTTGACGAGGTCAACGCCACGGTTGTACGTCGGTGGGGGAGCGGCGGTGGGTTGTTTAGATGTTGTACACTATACCCCCTTAATGTTTATATTGTTCTGAGACCCGGTCCTTGTCTTCATGTCTCGGGGTGAGATGGGATGTTCTTCGTCGTGGATGAGGCTAGTTCAGACTTTGATGAGGATTGATCAGTGCCGCCACCAAGAGGATGAGGTACGGTTTTTCAGACAAGTGCACAGGAACGAGATGCAGTGGGCAGTGCTGCTCAGCCGATGCCAAGGTCACTGGTTAGCTCATTCCCGGATCAGGTTGTCAATGTTTCCCATCTGCGACTTAAGAAGGTCGAAATGCTCATCCTCAAGCACCATGGCGCGTTATTCTTGCCCTTGGGTCACTGACACACCAGTGCCGGCTATGGCAGACTGGTAGATATCACGGTCGTCGTATCTCGACTCCCTTTGCTTTCCCTCGTTGTTTTATTCGGAGCCATCGACCACCGCAAGGAAATACCGAACTTACGATACAACGGCGGGAGAAGATCTCGGGCTCAAGAATGGTGAACGCGAGAAATAAGTTAGAGGCAAGTTTTGACTGATGATCTTCCTGTCTTCCTCACCTCTCGACAGCTAGTCCCATTGTCATCAATCAACTCCATGGATCTTTATTTGATATGACTCGCTTTGGCAACATCATTCACACAGACTGTACATCCAGAATCCAGCATGGCCGCTCTTGTGTGGCCAAGACAAAATAGCAAACCGGCCCCTGTCCCCGAACTCCCAAGTTTCACCGAGCTCAGGTACACAGACGCTACATGGCACCCCCCGGTGTCTCAGAAGTCACTTGGTTAGTCAATGCTGAGACACGGCATGAATTGGTCGAGGAGATCCGAGCATCCTCTGGCAATCTCCCTTGTCTGTTGGGTTTCTGTTCCCGTCCTCTGGGGGTTCTGGGACCTGGTTACGGGCGATGATCCGTCTGTTTGCTGAGTTGAGATGGCTGTTTTCCCCTGACGGTTTCCTCTTGTCTTGTCTTCAACTCAATTTTGATGTCATGATCGGTTGAAGGAGACGAGATATTTTCAAACTTCAGTGATATAGATTTTTCTAGTTCGTGGCAAATAGACACTTTGTTCCCACTCTCACAACGTACAAGCAGCCGGCAGATCCCATTCATTAACGAGTCAAAAAAGAAGATAGTATAGAGAAAAGAGAAAATAAACACCCGACGTTAAATCCTGAGATCGAACCAACATACAGAGCCACACATTGCCCGACCAACCCAACCAAACCCTTTCTTTTGAGAAACAAGGGTATCGTCAACAATCCCCCCTCCTGTAACCAACCAACCCGTGAAGCAGCCTCATAGAAATGAGGTCATCTATGCGGCGTTGCAAGCCTGCTCCTGCTGGTTGCACTGCTGCACAGTGACACCGGGAATCTTGCCCGAGTTGGCGGCGTCGGCGCACTGGTTGTTCTGCCTGGCGCAGGCGCGCTGCTTGGCAGCGCCCTCGTTGACGAAGGTGTCGGTGCCGACCTTGAAGGGACGAGCCGGGTCGCCGCTCTGCTCCACAGCTTGCGCGGCGATGCCACCGAGGGCACCGGCTGTACCAGCACCTGCTCCAGTACCGGCATTGGCGTTGTTGCCCTTGCCGTTGCCCTTGCCGCCAGCAGTGGCCGCGGTGGTGGTGGCAGCTGCGGCAGCGGAGGTGGTGGTGGCAGCGGCTCCGTTACCGCCTCCGTTGCCCTTGCCGTTGCCCTTGCCGCCAGCAGTGGCCGCGGTGGTGGCAGCTGCGGCAGCGGAGGTGGTGGCAGCGGCTCCGTTACCGCCTCCGTTGCCCTTGCCGCCGTTACCCCTGCCGCCGCCCCTGCCGCCGCCCTTGCCGCCGTTGGAGGCGGCAGCGGATGTAGAGGCGGCGGCGGCGGAGCTAGAAACGACAGATGAGGCGGTATCGTCAGCGCCGGTACCAGCGTTGTTGGTGCCTCCGGGGGTGGTGGCGCCGTTGTTGCCCGTGTTAGCACCCGCGCCGGTGCCAGCTCCGTTGCCGTTGCCAGCGCCTCCGTTGCCGTTGCCAGCTCCAGCGCCTCCGTTTCCGTTGCCAGCTCCAGCGCCTCCGTTTCCGTTGCCAGCTCCAGCGCCTCCGTTTCCGTTGCCAGCTCCAGCGCCTCCGTTGCCGTTACCAGCGCCTCCGTTGCCGTTGCCAGCTCCAGCGCCGTTGCCGTTACCAGCTCCAGCGCCTCCGTTGCCGTTGCCAGCTCCAGCGGCCACGACTTCAAAGTAAATGCAATCGTCCTGGGCGCCACGCTGAGCGACAGCCATGATGACCGGCTGATGGTTGGAAGCGCCAGCCATGCTGCACAAGCGGTAAAAGGCTGCGGGCAAGCCACCGGTGACCTCGGTTGTGAGAGCGCCATTGCCATTGCCGTCATCATTGATACCCTTGAAGAAGGCGAACTTCTCGCCGTCAGGAGGTGTGGTAGGGTTTTCAGAGCCCATGTCCTGGATCGTGACATGGGTATGCCCGATGACCTGGCCAGCTCCGTCCAGTTGCTGGGGAGCGGAGTAGTAGGTGTTTTGCGCATTGGTGAAGGAGCCGAGCTGCATGTTGTTAATGGTGACCGCAATGTTGAACGTAGTTTTTTCAGTGATCTTGTCGTTGTTCTTGGGGTTGGTGATTTTCGTCGAGACCATCTTGTTGGTGGCAGGAATTTCTCCCATGACTGTGGCGGCGTCAGTAAGTGACTTCAGAGAAAACCTGAAGCTGAAGTTGCCAACTCACCAATACCGTTGCAGGAGCCCGTCCTAATTTGGAGGCCGTTGGTCAACGTCTTTCCATTGCAGAAGTTGACGAAGTTGGCCTGGTCACTGTTATGGTGGTCAGCAAGCAAGATTCTGCATCGACAGTGATAAAACGCACGTTAAAGAGTTGACCTGGCCGTCAGCTGGGCCGGTGTCATTCTGGCCGGTGGAGAATGATCCAGTCTGGAGCGCACCTGCTGCGATGCAGGTTTCCGTTGCGCCACCGCCGTTGTTGTTGCCGCCTCCTGCGTTGTTGTTGCCGCCGGCGTTTCCTCCAGTGTTTCCGTTGCCGCCGCCGTTGTTCTTGCGGTTCCCACCACCGTTCTGCCTCCGAGAGAGTCTGTTGATTGTCGGCGTGTGGTGGATAGTAGCAGCCTCAGCCGCCACGGCCATGCCCACGAGGGCAACAAGTGCTGTCTTGACCAACATAATGAATATGTACGTCGTAGAACTGTAGTCGTCGTTGATACTTCTTTTCCCTGCTCTGTATATCCCCTCAAGATGTTTTGTGTCGTAAAAATCGAATGTAAAGGCGCTCAAAAAGGTGGTTCCAGACCGGTAAATCGAAAATAGTCGGGTGTTGCGAAGGAGTGGTCACAGACGGTCCCGACAGAAACAAGATGAGGGTTATTGATGGCTTTAGTTTCCAAGAAAGGAACGAATGAATGGAAGGCCTGCCGGTGCTGTAGAAAGTGAAGAAACACACACGAAAGAAAGGAACGGTAGAAGCTTGCACAGAAGTCTGATGAGATGAGAAGGAGAAACGGGATGTGAAATATGAAAGCCCATGCGGTGTTCTTATAACCTGCCAAGAGGATTCAGGCCCACGTCGCGGTCGCCAAGCTTTCGGCGACCAGGCAGCCTGCATCATGATGGACAGGGCCATGGGCAAGAAGGTGGTGGTCCTGGTGGAGGAGGTGGAGGAACAGGAGGCTTGCAGGAGGAGGCTACACTAGTAGGGGCCAAACTGTCTCCACGGTCTCAAAACACGAGGCAGGGGAGTTGTTGGTAGTAACAAGAGGGAAGGGGGAACAGCCTCAAACCTTCAGGGGACCATGAACAAGACCCCTGGTTGTCCGTCCGTGTTGAACAACCCGGATGTTGAGGGTCTGGTTGAGAACTTTGAGATTGAGGACCGGGGTGACACTGTGACATCGCCCCCAAGTTCCACACTTCAACTTGAACACCGGTGCGTGGGCAGAGGATTGACAAGAGCGACATGAACTTCCAGGAAAGCATTGGCATATCATCAGCAAAAAGATGCGCTCAATATGGCGATCGAGAGTGGCTGTGGGGGGTTGAGATTGAGCCGCTTGTACCTCGACGTGTGTTAATGTGTCTGTCTTTTTTGTTCTGGCAAGTTATTAAAAGTGAAGGAGTGCAGGTTGCGGATGCGGCTCGCGTCGTTCGAGATCTTGCAAGGGCTCCTGGTTCATAGTGGGTCTACTCTAAGTCTGGCCAATGATGGGCTAGCGCCAAAAGAAGATCAAACCTAATTCAAACATGCCTGAGAATTGGCTTTAAGCGCGCTCGGACTTGTTGTGGATTTCGCAGCTCCATTTCTCTTCCACTCTCTTTTTCCGACTCTTCCTGTTGGCCTTCATTCCCGAGTACAGTAGTACTACAATCTTCGGCTGTCGTCCAACTCGAATATCGACTCCAAACAGGGCAACTGTGGACACTGCGCTTCAGACGGCACGAGTCTGGTCCAGTCACCGGTGCACATTCCCTGGCAGCTCAACCCATTTCCAGCGTTGTCGTCGCCTAAAATGATGATTACCTTCATGGCGATCCACGACCCCATAACCGAGAACTGGACTCTTCAATGATACGATGATTCCCACGATGCTCGTGGCGCTCATCCAGACGAGCATCGACGAGCTTCACGGCACGGCAAGAGGCCCGGCGTGTTCCGTGGCCCAAACCAAGCATACACATCTTGCATTCCCTTCAGAGCTCGCCTCTCTGCTTGATGATTCTCGCGGCTAGCAGCTGAAGGATTCAAAGCTTCAAAGCAGCTTACTTCTGCGAGGGCTCTGGCTGTCGGAGATGCCCAAATCCGCGGATAGCTGCTGCAAAGCGAGATAAGATCCAGATGATGGCATATCCCTCCCTGGGCCCCAACCTAAAATCCGCTCCCTGCTGTTGCTGGGGGGTCTGTTGCTGGAGCTGACAGGATGTCACTGCAGGCCTTTCAGGCTTGACAGCAAGATCAGCTCATCATGACGCTCGGCAGAGGTACTAGAATCTTTGAGCACGAAGTCCGATGCCGTGCCGGCCGGCCCTTTCTTTTTGCTGGTTCCTCTCCGTCCCTTGATCCCGTCATCATTCTGAGGTGAGGTTCAAACATAGCGCGGGAGCCAAGACACCTTAACCGTCTCGGAAGAGATCCACACTGCACTTGCGGAGGCGACCCTCCAATCAAACACCCCTGCCTTACCCCGAGGAAGAGGGAAGCATTTCGGCAAGGAGCGCCACAACAACAGGGGTTGTCTTTTTAACAACCTCGTCCGACATCTTTGCTTGACAAGGCTCGACAGTCTCTCCACGCCTGTACCGGTCCGGTCTGTCGTGAACGACCAAAAGAAGCTTCATTTTGATTGAGCCTCGCCTGCTCATTACACACAAGCGAGTTTGGGGCAAAGAGGAGTCTCTCCCTCCTAAGTGCTGGATCTTGCGCTAGGAGATCCAATGGAGGCATCGTCCAACGAACTTCGACGCAGACTTTGGGACGAAGATGCGGAGATGCTCGAAGTCAAGCATGCGCCATTCCCTGGGTACGCTCATTAAGCTGGTACCACAGCCAGACGTTTCGCAGTTATCGCCATAACACCTTCATGATAACGCTGGCCGTTGAATCCTGGGCGATCTAATGAGCGTCTGCGCCGCGCTCCGTCTGAACTCCTCAGACTCGATATAAATAGAGATCTTCAGCCAAAAGAGCGCACATGTGCAACTCTGCAAGAAATGCAGCCCACCGAAGCTTTGCCGCCAAGGTCTGCCGGCCGGCCTTTTGGCCAGATTCACGCTACATACAACGGCTGATCATACACTTGAAAAAGATCAAGAAACAAACTTGGCGCAACGGATACTACGGTGGCACATTACCACCGCATCGGACACTTACACCTGTGGTGGGATTGTGTATTGATGCGGTGATATGCTGACTGTTCGTCTGGCAAACCTCCTGTCTAACAATCGTTCAAACATCGGCTAATAAGGCGCGTCGCCTAACCAAACCAACATGCACAATCCTACACTAGGGCTTTTGACAGGAAAGAAACAAGCGATGTTCGGACGATTGTCTGTCCCCTCTTGGCTCTGCACACATGGCGCCATGTTGCCCTGTGCCGTCCGTGCCGGACAGGGACTTAAAAAACACATGTGCAGGGTCCCAGACGGCGCCGGGCCAAGAGACGTGGGTGATGAAACAGCAATGTTGCTCAATTGGGTTTC
This sequence comes from Coniochaeta sp. 2T2.1, assembly GCA_009194965.1. Taxonomy (NCBI): domain Eukaryota; kingdom Fungi; phylum Ascomycota; class Sordariomycetes; order Coniochaetales; family Coniochaetaceae; genus Coniochaeta; species Coniochaeta sp. 2T2.1. The sequence continues at coordinate 83,499 of VSMA01000041.1, forward strand.
ACGTTTCAACACCAAAAAGAATGGTCACGTGTGTCCAAAAGGGGAAATATTGATTAGCTGCTCTCGCTTGAGTCGCTTCGCACTTACCAACTGTCAAATAAGTTGAAACTTCAGTCTGTGGAGTTGAGACAGTCGATGCTTGTCAACAACTAACCGCTCACACCCCAGACGGCAACTCGGCAACATTAACCACAACAAAGTTGCCGAGTATCCACGGAAGACAAGGGGGACTTCCAGAAGCCTGGCAGAAGGATCGTCGAAACAATATCAACACGTTCGGCATGAGTTGGCGATCTCGTAAAGTCGAGAACTCGGTTACGAGCTACGACATGAGATGATGGACGCCGCGGCACAGAGATCTCCAAAACATCGACCACGATGGTCAAAATGAACCCGATCCCAAGGTTGCTGGAAACACGGCAGGAGGATCTGTACAAAGCCACGCCCTGACAGATTAGACTATCTACAATGAACTCCGCAAACTACTGTCAACAGGTCGAATCCTTCGGGTGCCAGAACAAATTCCTTCGCGATGCTCGCTAGATTTCAACGCTGCCAAGATGTTTACAGATGCGAACTGTTGGTATCACAAGTCGTCGCCAAAGCCCGACTCAACCTCTGCGATGCTCTTGGCGATCAGGTCCAGCCAAGCCGCGAGCCGGTATGCGGCCTTCGCGACCTGCAGCTCAATGACGGGCGCCGCCTTCTCGAAATACTCGCCTCCCAGCTCCTGACCGACGATAGCTTGCGGTCCCTCAGGAAACACTGCATCTTGTTAGCACATCCCTCAACATCACCATCACAACCGCCATCACCATCACAGCCCAGGGGAAGTCACTCACCGTGCGAACAAACAACCGCATTCCCCTCCCTAGCCCATCCCATCGCCATCTCCTTACTCTCCTTCACATCCTCCAAGCCCCCCAACCACCCCTCCCTCTCCTCCTTATATTTCCCATCCCTTATCGCCCCCGTCAACTCGTCAGCCCACGCCCTCGCCTCCGCATACGGCGCCCTCCTCACACCTCCCACGATCTTCTCGGCAATACTACTATCCCACACATGATGCAGGTTCAACTCAACCCCCTCAAACTTAACTTTAATCCCGTTGCCCCCCCTCGCCACATCCTCCGTGTGCAGCGGCTGATGAATATCACTCACAAAATGCACCACGAATTTCGCGGCTTGCGCCCTCTCCCACCACGGCAGGCGGGGGTCCAGTAGCCGCGTGGTGTAATTCCCGATGGCGGTCACGACGCACCCTTCCTCCTTGCAGTCCCGATCGAAATCGACGGAGCAGTTGTGCGGCGGCGAGTCGTGGGCGTCGATGAAGTGGAAGGGCCCCGTGAAGTGGCCCCACTTCGTGTAGCGGATCGAGTCAGCCCAGGTCGCAACGCCGGCTAGGTAGGAGGTTGTGGTGTTGCGGAGGAGGGATTGGAAGAGCACGGTGGTGGAGGGGGAGACGAAGTCGGAGGCTATGTAGGCTATTGTTATGTGCCCGAAGCCTATGAGGGGGGTGTTAGTGGTGACGAGGAACGAGATGGAGGATGGTGAGCTTACCGCCCCAAGCTTGAGTCCCCGGAAGTGCGGCGAGGCACAGGGTTAGGAGAGATGACTTCATCTCTGCTCTTGTCGTCTGTTGTTACCGCCGAACTCTATGTCGATGATCTAGGTTCAGATGAATAAGGTTATGCAACGACAGATGAGACAAGACGGTCCAGATCCAGCGCTAACGGTAGCGCTATGGACTGAAAGATGCGACTCAAAAACAGCAAAAGCAAAACACAGCAAACAGGAAGAGTTCCAGAGTCAAACATTCAAGGGAGACGCCTGTTTTATCGGCATCTCGACCACACGCGCGAGGCTGATGATTTATTGCCTCTCAGGTCATGACAAGTCAGGCAGCCCTTCTGGCCGCAGGGGTTGGTGCGGGAACGGCTCCCAGCGAATCATGCGTCAGCCGCCTGCCCCACGTGAGACGTCTCGTCTGTCGCGTGGGAAGAGGCATTGGTGGTCAGCGGATAAAGAGAGCAGTGGTCTCGAAATAGACAGTCTTAAGTCTTGATCTTGCATGTTCATTTTCTGTTCATTGAACTGGCAACAACGGATGTCGGTGCAAGATCTCTCCTTCCCAAGATCTGGAAGGGACTGCAATGCATCATGTCCTTCTCCACACCTGCGTCACCGCACCCTTCCCCGCGCCGATGCTTATCGATGCTTATCGGCTCGCCCATCCAATCACAAATCAGCCAAAGTCTCTGAAGGCAAGACTCCTCCGTCGCTATGATTGGCCACGCGAGGGCAAAATTGTCGTTCCTTATCTCTGAGTAACCTCCGATAAGGACCTGGTGACATGGATCGCACTCCTCCTTGGACCCTTGAGCCCTTTCAACCCACCAAGTGCACCTGATTTTCAACTCAGCCTCATGATACCAATTGGTTGACTTGTATATACGTGTCTGCTCCGCGACACATTGCTCTTCCTACATTACTTCTTTACTTACTGTTTCTAAACTCTGATATCACTTTGTTGCGCCGTGATATCTTCCCCGTTATGGCGGCTTCACTGACCGCCATCTGGGCCGCGGTCATGCAGCCCCCGTCCATCAACCAGGCCATATCTGGTGTCTTCGGCAGCATCAGCCTGACGGCATGGATATGTCTACTGGTACTACTCCCAGATTCTCCCCCTCCTGCATTTGCGCCATAGCTAACCCCCCGCCAGCTACCACAACTCATCGCAAACTACAAAGCCAAGTCCGCAGACGGCCTCTCCATGTCCTTCCTCTTCATCTGGCTCCTAGGCGACGTAGCCAACCTGCTAGGTACACCACCCTCCCAGGCCTCCTCCCCGGTACCCTCAACCCTAGCTAACACACTCACGCAGGCGGCCTCCTAACCTCCATAGCCCCGACAGCAATTTTCCTCGCCGTCTACTTCTGCTTCGCCGACCTCGTCCTCATAGCCCAATGCACCTACTACAACACCCTCAACGCCCGCCGTCGCGCCTCGCACTCCCACTCCCACCATACCCATCACCATCGACACGTCCGCACCTCCTCCACCGGCAGCAGCACGCTCGTCCCCTCCGACTCCCTCCCTCCCTCGGAGGAATCCCCTCTCCTCTCCTCCAACAGCCACCACAACCGCCGCCGCAGCTCCTCCCTCGGTTTGCCAGGGTCGCACAGGCGGCACAGCACGCACGCGAGGCTGGAGTCGAGCGAGATTAGTCTGGCGAGGATCATCACGGGAGAGGATGATAGGCCTGACAGCCACCCGTGGCTGAATAACGCGCTGAGTCTGGCGGCGGTGTGGGTGGTTGGCGCGGCGGGGTGGTTTGTGAGTTATAAGATGGGTGCGTGGGATGTTGACCCTGGTTTGCCGGGCGGTTCAGGGGAGGATGGGCAGGGGGGAGGACAGGATGCGGGGAGTAAGGTTGGACTGGCGCTGGGGTATCTGAGTGCTGTTGCTTATCTATGGTTTGTTTTACCCCTTGCTCCTTTTCGTGCCACTCGTATCCAGTCTGGTCTCGTGTTAGAGAGGGAGATTGTTGCTGCTTGATGGAAGACCAGCTTGCTAATATGGTCAATAGCGCCCGCATCCCCCAAATCGTCAAGAACTACCGCGAGAAGTCGTGCGAGGGCCTGGCGCTGCTGTTCTTCCTCCTCTCACTGACGGGGAACTTCACGTATGGCGCGAGTCTGATTGCGTACTCGCAGAACCCCAAGTATATCATCACCGCCCTACCGTGGTTGCTGGGAAGCTTGGGTACGATCGTGGAGGATTTCGTCATCTTTGTGCAGTTCAGGCTGTACTCTCCTGATCGGCAAGCGAAAGCTACTGTGGCTGTTGAGGAGGCACATTGATGGAGCTGACTTTGAAGAAGCGGAGTGGGTGTTGGGTGTCTGTGGTACACACGATACCGCGAGGTGGTTGAGTTGGTTCGGCGTGCTTCATTCAGTCATCGTTCGAAGGGCATTTGCATCCTTTTGGGGCGTTTTTTGGTTTGGCTTCCAATTTGCATGTTTTGGCGGGTATGGATATGCATTTCTTGTGGGCGAGTTTCTTGAGGGACGAGGAGGACGAGGCAAACGGTAAGGAGAGAAAGATATTATATAGCAAGCAGGTGATGGGTGGTTGAATTCAGTGAAGTTCAAAGAGGGTCGGCTTTTACGGTGCCATCCATCCAGTGCAGCGGTGGTCTGTTGAGGCTTCGGTAAGGTGGCTTCCATCTGCTATTCACTCACCGTGCTGCCACTGTCCTTCCACAGTGTTGCTTCATCACTTGTTGTTTACTTTCAGTACGCCAGACTGGTTTGCACGCCTGCACCCATTTGTGCCGTTCAATCGAAGGCAACGTCTTCCAACATCAAAACTACCTCGCACCTCGACAAGGACGGCGATCAAGGACGAGAGCTGACCTACTGCGGCGAGCCTCTGCGGTCATTTCGAGTATATTTTACCCTGCCTCCTCCATTCTTCGATACTGACGACGATCGTCAGCTCACCGGCCGCAAACTTGATAATCGCGTACTCGTCCCACGACCATACGACCACCCACAAGCGCCCATCATGACGACTACTCGAGGTACTGGCGTCTTCGACATTCACCTCCCCGACATCGTCGAAGCTAAGGTTGTCGAGCTGGTCCAGGATAAGACTGCCAGAAACATTTTCAGGGTTGTGCTTGCCAGGATGCGCAAGCACCTGAAGCTTTCGTGGGTTCAACTGTTCCAGACTGAGCCTGCCGGCGTCTTCAAGGCACTCGAGCCCGTCATCGCCGGGGTTCTGGGAATCGACGTCGCCCGCCGCGACCCGGAGGATCTTATACTCGAAATGACTTTCGAGATTACTTCTCGCGACTTTCAGGAGCTGGTTGAGGGATGCATCCTTCTCTTTGACAGGATCATCCTCATCATGGTCATGTTCGCAAAGATCGCCGTCGCGAAGCCCGGCAGGAAGGCCGCAAGGAAGGCTGCGAAGAAAGCTGCCAAGAAAATCGCCAAAAAGGGTGCCAAGAAGGGTCAGCCTACGCAGGCCAGTACTGCCCGTTCTGGCTCGGCCCAGACCGCCACCCCTCAAGCCCGCATCGAGCCCGACATGGCCCAGGAGCACACTGCCATCTCGAGCTCCGCGGACGGCGAGAAGCAGGTCAACAGGCTGCTGGGAGCTATGTGGGAGATCATAGGCCCTCTCCTCCCCTCCAGGTGAGAAATCGTTCTGCACCGCTTGCTTTGAGTTCGTCGTTGACTTTACCTCCCTCTTTAGTGGAAGGCCGGCTGCTGGAGGTTCCTGAGGGCTCTGCTTCCAAGTAGGTAATGGATATTCTCATCGACGCTGTCACCGTGGAGGAATAAAGCTGGGGAGGTGAGAGGAAAGGATCAGTGACGAGGACATGGACGATGACAGGAAAGGTTGAGGAGAGGAGAATTCTGCTGGCATTGCGAGAGATATTCGATGCTTCACGGTCCTGCAAATTGAGGGAAGGCTTTACATCCATCTTCATATGCGTGCGAAGTATGCCTCGTCAATGAATACTCTCCTCTACAATTCTTAGAATATCCTCGACAATGAATGTCCTCGTCAACTAATGTTCTCCTCAACCATGCTCTTTTCAACCAATGCTCTTCTTACTTAATGCCTCATCGAGTCGTTTGTTCAACTACCTTCTCAGGAAAGTCTGGATGAAGAGATGATCAAGGTTCAAGAGATCTGGCTGCAATTGCGCGGAAGCATTAAGCTGCGCGACTTCGGTCCGAACCTAGGACCTCATCCTGGAAAGTTCAGATGAAGGCCGCAACGCCAGTACCATATGCATGTTGAGCGCGTTTCCTCTGAGCCTACACACATTCTGGGTATTTTAAGTTTCCACTCGCTGCCACGAACTTTCCTCTTTATACAACAACTGTTCTCCGACTACCGCATCCCGTCTTCTCATATCCTCGTCTCAACTATCAAAGCAACCACTTGACTCCATCTCCAACATCACAACCAACAACCACTGAGCTTGGGTCCAACACTCACAATCAACCACTTTCCACAATGGAACATCAGATTCATTCGACTGCCGAGATGGAGGATGAGGAGATAGAGGATGAAGCCATGGAGGATGACGAGATAGAGGATGACGAGATGGAGATGCATCTGCCCCAGCACTCCTTCGCCGGGGCCTTCGGCCCACTGACGAACAACCATTAGCCCATCATCAACCCCCGGTACCATCCTGCTCGACGCATCTTCCCAGACAAACCCCCAGCACCGCCCGCCATGGAGCATCAACACGACCACACCAGTGCGCGGGCTGGCAAATCCCAGGAGGACAAGACCATGGAAGGCAAGGCCGGACACGACAACACCGCGGCGTCGGTCAAAGTCGCGGAGGAAAATGTGGTGAAGAGTGAGGTTCTGAAGGGTAATCAGGCCGAGACGAAGCAGATGGACAAGGTGATGAGCGAGATCTTGGGGGTTCCTGTTGTTGAGATCGGCGAACATCCTCCTTCCGCCTCTTTAAAGCTGTTGCTAATATATCTTGTAGGTTCAGGGTCCGGCTGAGACGCCGGTTTCTACGGACGGTACGGCTTCTGAGTGATGGGGTTGATGGCTCTGTATATGAAGGCTTCGACCACTAGATGCTCAGTCTAAGAGGGAGCCATGTGGGCGGAGAAGGGATCGAGGACGGGATGAGTGAACGACTACCGGATTGATTCAGGAGCATGACGGAAGGGTCATTTCCGGACTTGAGGAGGAACATCTGGCGGCCCATATGCCATAGTTCGAGGACAGCCAGTCTGGAGCAATGACAGACACGCTCTCGCCAAACGAAACACTGTCCATCGCCGCTTCTTACACTCTCCTGATTTGTACCAGGCGGGCTTCCCGTGCCATGTGCTCTGCAACTGTGCCTCACACTCCGTCTTCTTCTCAAGTTCTTTCCGCAATTGTGTGCCAAACGATGCACAAACTCCGACGGCACGAGGAAACTCTGCCGAGCTACCCTATAGATAATGGACTTCTTGGCAATCATAACCCAACACGTACCCTTGTGACATGCTTCCATTTGGCCCCTGTATTCAATTCCACCTGAGTGCATAAATTATTTCGCTCATTCCTGACACATATCTCAACTGTTGTCCTGATCTGAAGCCGAAGTTTGGTGGCGATGACAACAGGCTAGCGTTCTTCGGCGTTTCGTCGCAAAAGGCAGACATTTTGAGCAAGATAGGCTTGCATGTCACGTGGTCTGTGCTCCGCGTCAAACATAGAATCTGGCAACAACGACGCACCATCCCAACTTCCTCAATACAACTAACAAACGTAAAAGTACCTTACGCCTCCCCAATTCCACTAAAAGAAATAAGCTAACAAGTCCTAGGTGAATTCCATTTTAGAAGGTGCAAAGCAGATAGACAGGTACCTGGGTACTTGCCCTGGACCGTTGTCGTCATCCGGTCTCTGCATTTTTGAACCTTTCAACCATCATTTCGGCTTCTTGGTCAACCCACATTCGGTGCTTCTTAGAGGGTTCTTTACTTGCAGCCTAACAGAAATGAATTAGGCTCAGCCTCGCCAGCCTTAAAATCCCAGCTTCTGACTCCCCAATATCAGTCATGTCGTCGTCCGAGCCGTCCACCGTCCCGGCGGGAAACGTCACAAACGCCACGGCAGTACACAACGGTACCTCCGTCTCCCCCGCCTCGGGTCTCTCCGCCTTCTACGCCGAATGGGACTTCTTGCTACTTACGGCCCAGGTCACCTTCAGTGCCATGGGGATTATCTGGCTGGGCGCCAATAGCTCGCTGCGCCGGCCACCATCCGCTTCCCCGCCGAAGAAGAAGAAGGGCAAGAAGGAGGAGAAAGAGGACAAATTTGTCGAAGGGTTCGCGGCCACAGATGCTATCATGCTACCTGTCCTCGCGGGGTGCGTTCTAATCGGGCTGTATTACCTCATCAAGTGGATGGAGGATCCGGAGCTGCTCAACAAGATCATACGCACCTATATGTCCGTCATTTCCGTCATGAGCCTCGGAAAGCTTTCCGCCGATGCACTGCACTTGTTCTGGAGCCTCGTGTTTCCGGCCGTCTGGATGGATGGTGCTGGCAAGTTCTACAAGATCGACTATGCCAGGCGTCAGCAGCTGCTGCTGGCCGATGATGCCAGTGAGACCGTGGACCGAGAGAAGACGACACCTTTCCCTGGATATCTGTCCTCAGTAAAGTTTTCGGATAAACTAAACGGAGTTTGCTGGGAGGTCCGGCATCTCCTCACCGAAGAATGGACGCTGCGCCTGGCCATGCACGGACTCGGTCAGACCAAGATGAAGATCAAGCTGAATGACCTCGTCGGGTTCAACATCGCCTTACTCGCCACCATCGCATACTTCGTGACTGGATTGCCTTGGCTGTCTAATGTTCTAGGGACGGCGTTCAGTTACTCCGCTTTCACGCTCATGTCCCCGACCTCCTTCGCCATCGGCACCGGAGTCCTTGTGGGTCTGTTTGTCTACGACATCGTCATGGTGTTCTACACGCCGTACATGATCACGGTCGCCACTAAACTCGACGTCCCCATCAAGCTCGTCTTTACCGGCGCGGGCCGCCGCTCTAGCATGTTGGGCTTGGGTGATATTGTGGTGCCGGGCATCTTCATCGCGCTAGCACTGCGGTTTGATCTCTGGCGGTACTACGAGCGACAGATCAAGTACGTCCCAACATCTCTGACGACGGAAGTGGGCCAAGAAACATCCGACGAGACCACCACCGTCACCGAAACGCAGTACCGCGCCATCAAGCCCACATACCTGAACCTTCAAGGGCAGTGGGGCAACCGTCTGTGGACGACGAGTCTGAGCCGTCCGTTCTCGGTCTCAACTGCAACCCCAGCCCTGGCGAGTGCTGCGTTCCCCAAGACGTACTTCTACGCCTCTATGGCTGGCTACTTCCTCGGTATGACGTTGACGCTAGTGATGCTGCTCGTCTTTAAGCACGGACAGCCCGCGCTGCTGTACCTCGTGCCATGCGTCGCCGGGGCGGTCTGGATCACCGGCGCTGTGCGTGGAGAGTTGGGGCTGATGTGGAAGTACACTGAAGACGGCAGCCTCGACACGGAGGATGTGGTTGTTGAGATGGACGGACATGGGAACGTTATCAAAGAAGTGAGCAAGAAAGAGGACGGTGCGAGTGGGTCTGGGGAGAAAGATGCAGAATCAAATGTTATTGGTGATGCAGCAAAGGCAGTCACAGACTTGGCGGGGGTTGTTGAGCACGACTCGGAGAAGTCGAAGGGGTACTACAGCGTCTTCCTCTTCTCGCTCACTGCTCCAAGGCAGCCGGGACCTAAGGACGATTAGAGCGGTTGGGATTCTACGCACATGGTATATCGACTCTCAAACATCGATATTACGACGCCCTTAAACGCCCTTTGGCGGACCGCCAAGGCCACGGTACACGCCGGATGTACCTACTTGCTGGGCGGTTGTTCCCTGGCCCGGAAGGCAGACGAGACGATCGAGCTCATGCGGTGTTTATCCAACGCATATCCAACGCACAGCTAGCACCCCGAATAGAGCTTGTTTCGTTCCAATAAGCCTCCCTCCTGCCCGCGGAATTCTGCAATGAGATTACTTCGGCCTCCGAGAGTCACCACTCCAGACGAGTTCGAGAAGCTGACGTGTCTATCATCCTCCCACCGCATGTTCGCCTCCAGCATGGACCGTGTGGACATGATGATACAAGTGCCTGCTGCCCTGCTTCTTCTCCCCCCAATTCTTTTCCTTTTCTTTTTTTTATTCCCTTTTGTCCTCCGCCCCCTCTGACACAATCCCAAGCCGATATCAGGTTCTGCACAGAAAACTCGATATCGCAAAGAGACAACCTATCACATCGGAAGGCATCTTCTCATCACACATAGCCCAGCATGTCCTCGCACGAGGGTAGCATGCCTTCTAGAAGCCGGGAGAGCTTCGAGGTCTCTCTCCCGGCCGACGGTTATGACACGAGATCTGTTGGGCACTGGGTCACCATGGTCCCAGAATTCTACCCAGATCCGAATGTTGTGCCCTTGCCGCGTACACCCCCGGCAAATTCTCAACTCGAACAAAACCTACGTTATTGCGTCAACGGAAAGGCTTACGAGTGCCGACGTCTAAACGCTCTCTATCGTCTTCACATGGGACTCCCGGCCGACTATACTCCTCCGCCCCCCGGGTACCGTCATAGTCTATCATACTGCGTGCCGGCTCCTGAGGACTTACCGGAACCATCCGTCCCCCGCGAGGCTAACGAGGCCTACCTCTTCCTCGCGGACCGGGCAAACATCAAACAACGCGTTGCGAAGATCATAGTCAGAGTCATGGAGGACTACAAGCAGCACCCGGACCGTTACCTCATCGTAGAGCAGCTGGTGAACCTCAGCAGCTGGGAGGTCTACTACCGCGAAACTGCGTGGGAGGGCAAGGTCGAGGCGTGGAAGATCGCAGACCGCATCCCTCAGGAGGAGTTCCGTGCGAGCGGGGCGTATCTCGACCACCTGAAGGCCGATGTCGTCAGACACTGCATCTCGAAACTCGAGGACTCGCTCGCTACGCCCCCAGAGCCCTGGAAGCCGTGGCTCTCGGATGCCTTCTTGGCCTTCGCCGAGAAGATGTTGTGCCGCGACGGTGTTTCTCTGGATCCCCAACCTCCTACGCTCTATAGCAACTTCGTGTCTACGGTAAATCAAGACCGTCCTGCCGCTGGTTTTGCTCCTGGTCCCAACCCTCGTCCTGCTCCTGGTCCTGGTTGTCGTTCTCTCCCTGGTCCTGCTCCGGAGTCTGTCCCTTCCGGGGCTCCTCCCCCGACTCCTCGGCTAGCTTATGTTCCACACCGGGCTCCCTCCCCGGTCACAGGCCTCTGCCGTCAGGTGGGCTGTAGCCTGGGCCTCGACGGGCTGTGTAGGTGTAGCGACTACGATGTCCGAGCCCCAACACTTGATCGGGGTTTCCCGGCACGCACCCCCAACGTCCAGTTTCCGGCCGACGATGCTGGATCAGCTTCCCGGACTGCGGGTTCAGCGGCTCCCCGTCCTTCTGTCGGTCATGACGTTCCTGCAAGAGTCAGTTACGGTCCTTCGTCTGCCCGTTCCGCAGAGCCCGGTAGCAGTAACCAGCAAGGACATGGTGGCTACTCCAACAACGGCTACAACGGTATGCACTTTCAGTCCGACCCCGCCAGCATGTGTCGACTCTCCAACCCATCAAAGCCGCCGCGAGACACGCCGCTATCTCCATCCCATGTGATACCGGGTGCCAGTTCATCGGGCTTTGCTTCGCATACAAGCGGGGATACGCGACCGGCTGCGGCGGCTGGACCCTCACTCCCTTCCCAACCGGGTCTGAGCGCCCAGCACACAGAAGCCGGTCGATCGCATTCCGCCTACACGTCATCCGCCGCATCGGCGTCCATACAGGCTCCCGGTGCCGACACGAGCCATGAGGGCGCACGCTTCCCCGTCCATTCCGACCCTCCCACTTCGTCGAGCCGGCTCCAATCACGTCCTCCGGTCCGCCAGATGCCCTACGACGCCTTCGATGGATTTCCCCCTGGGTACTTTACGCGTGTTATCCCCGAGCCGCCCCAGCAGGACGACGGAAGCGACAACCCTTCGTCGTCTGTGTTGGGCGAAAGCAAGTCGGTTGCCGACCCCAATACGTCATCGGAAGACAGCAAGGTCTCAAGACCCGATCCCCATTCGGAGATGTTTGCCGACCTCTCTGATGGTCAACACGCAGTTAAAGCCCTCGACAAGAAAATCAAACGGCACGTCAAAGCCCTCGACGTCGCCAAGCGAATGAACCACGCCGCTTTCAGGAAACTTGAAGACGCCGAGCTCGCAGCGGACACCGCCTCCTTCTTCTACGATCCCAAACGCCTGGCTGATCATCGTAAAGCCGTCTCTGTAGCCCGCGGTCGTTTCGCCGAGGCTTGCCATACCGCCCGGGCAGCCGATGCTGCGAAGGAGCGGCTTTTGGCTGCTAGCGATGCGGAGATTACTGCCTGGGCTCTAATGCAGGATGGTCATAACACAATTTTGACTGAGACGGATGAGGATCTTATCGAGGAGGCGTATAAGGGCGGCATGGCTGCTTGGAAGGTCGCGAAGGAACAGTTCAAGGCTCCTGTTGCCGGCGAGGGCGAGGCTTTGGCTCTGATTGCTGCTGCACGTGACAAGGGGTTTGGAACCGACGTTGATGTTGTAGGTGAGGAGAGCGATGACTCTGAAGGAGGCTCCGACTCCGACGACTCCTCCAATTCCGATGACGACTCCGATTCCGATTCCGATGACGACTCCGATTCCGACGATGACTCCGATTCCGATCCCGACGACGGCAACGACGGACCCCCTGGCCTCGCCCAAGGCACCTTCTCCGCCGTCCCACCCCCCGCCACATACGAAGCCAGTAATCCCTCCGGTGATCGCGAAACCCTGTCCGACGAGTCCTCGCCGGCTTTATCCGCAGACTTGGAGGACGTAGGTGCGTCTCTCGCCGACGACGGCGACGATGACAATGACTCGGAGACGTCGAACGGCAGCGATTCGAAGAAGGCCAATGACCGCAGGGACAACAGTGGCCGCCAGGACGACACAGACCGCAGGGATGACACCGATCACAACGGCGACAGCGACCGCAAGCCCGACACCGACGACGAAGAAGAAGGCGGAGCGTCCATATCAACCACCTCCCCCGTCTGCCACACATCTCCCATCCCCTCCTCCTCGTCCTCCCGCTCCAAAGCCACCAAGCCCACCGCCCCATCGACATGTCCAAGCTCAACCTCACATACCGTTCTACCAGCTGCTGCCGATGCAGACCTGGAGGACGACCTGCGCCGCTCCACCCGCAGGTTCTTTGCCGCTCCGCCGAGGTCGGGGCACGTCGGTCGCGACGCCCGGAACGCGACCCTCAGTCTCCAGCGGGGAGGCGCTGCGTGGGAGGATGCTATGCTTGCGATGGGGCGCTCTGGGTGATGATGAGGATGGTGATGACGAGGGTCCAGCTTTGGACTTGTATTGTCTCTGCGTGAGTCTCAGAGATAAGGAGAAGTGGAGGTGATGATGCTGGTAATGGGTATGGTAGATACTGACACATACACGTGAAGGGATGACCCAGTGGTGGTCGTACAACTGTCTTTGGGGTACAGATTGGATGAAGAAGGAAAGACGTTTGGTTGGGTGACTTGTTTCTTACTTGGGTAACGAGGGAGTAGCGAGGGTCTGGGTATAGTAGAGATTGACACCATCGAGGAATAACCCCAGTCTGGTCTGCTTTGGTTTTAGCTGGTCGCTTGTTTGGTAAGATATAGATTGATGACGCAGGAAGGGGGGAGAATACACGGGGGGAAATTGGGTATGGCGATTTGTTATTCGGTCTCCGGCTAGTTGCCGTGGGATGCATAAGGTAGCAAGTCGTCTAGTCGTGTTTTGCTTGGCACAGTAATGTACCTGGTATCCACGGCTGACCCGACTGGTCGAGACTTGGAGGAAAAGGGGGCAGTACACATGGCATACCCCGTTACTTACCTTAGGCTTCAGATAAGAGGAGCATTGGGAAAAGGACAGCCCAAAACACAATGGGTAGGTAAAAAGTAATTCAGCAACCAAAAAAGGCAGATTTGCAAAACAACACGTCCCTCCCATTACTGATGAAATGAGTGAGTTGAGGTTACTAACAGTGCATATCCGTCCCATGACTACTTGGTCTTGAACATCTCGTCCCTGGACGTCCGTGAGATTGATGCTGTAGACTAGTGTGTACCAATCTTGATCCGCTACAGCTGGCTCTTGGAGTGGCCACTTGAAAGTGCCTCTTCAGCTGGGGCTCCTGTACCGGACATGGTATCCCAAAGAGCCAGAAGGTGTTGTTTGTGTATCCCAGGCATTGAATAGACTGGGCCGACGTTCAGCTCGATCCGTATGTGCTATGTCGTGGTAGTGGTGACGGCAGTGGTGAAGAAGAGAGTGTCGAGGACATGGGAAAGCCGGCTCTAGGTGACATGGAGTCGACGCGACGGCTTCAGAAAACTTTCTCATCAATTATCGGCATCAATGACCAACAACTAAACTGTATCGAGGTAACATGACAGTCAAGGTATCATAACAGGCTGGTTTTATCCAGAAAAAAAAAACCCAGGAGTCATGACAGCCATACATCCACCGCTTCCAAACCCCGAGATCTTGTTGATAGATCCCTCCTTCGTACAGTCCTCAATAGTCCATCCCCTCCGTAGATACCGTGCGCCGTTTCACCCTCCACCACGACCACGTGGAAAATTGTAGACAAAAACCGGCTAGATCCCGAAAACCAAAAATATCAAGGTAAAGAACTCCAGACGTGTAAACCCCTCCGTCACCCAAGTACCGGAACACCATACTAGATTTTCCCCCAGCGCAAGCAAAAACGATAAAGCCAAAGAGCAAAAGTGGAGAAAGCGTGGATCACGGCCACACGGAGGGCCCAAACGTCTCCCCAGGCGCCATAGGATCCATCACCGATCTCCCAGCCGTATCCAGCGTCGAGATGGTGTTGCCGAACCACTGGATCGGCTTGATCCCCGTCATGTACAGCCCGAAGAACACCACGACAGTCGAGAGTATAAGCCCGCTGTCCAGCGCCGCGCTCGTGACGTAGTTGTACTGCAGCCACCAGCCCCTCTGCCTCCTCTTGATGAAGTAGTTGAAGACGGTGCCCACGATGCCCCAGCAGAAGTAGATGTACGTCGTCGCGGGCGGGATCCACCCGGAGCCGCCGAAGATGAGCGGCGCGTTGACGTACCGCCAGATGCTGCGCGGGTAGCGACGGGCCAGGAGCCAGGTGAGGACCGGAGTGACGGCGCCGACGAGCCAGAACCATTGCAGGGAGGAGTATAGCGCTTTGCCCGAGAAGATCCGAGCGGGGCCGACGGCGCCCCAGACTATGGAAGCGGTGTAGAAGACTTTGGCCTGCGAGCAAGTGTAGCCGTCTTTCTGGCCCTCGGTGCAGATGTCGGGGATTGCGCCAAGGGCCCAGTTCATGACGGCTATTTGGACCACGGCTGACCATATCGAAGCGATGAGTTGGGACCAGAACATGATGCGGGGTGGAACCTTCATGTAGTGCCCTAGCTTGAGGTCCTGGGCGAAGTAGAGGGCTTGCGACATCGAGATGTAGCTGTAGTTCTTGAAGATCATCATGGCGAGGGGCCGGCCGGGGAGCATATAGCCCACAATGAACTCGGTGAGCACGTTGAGGCCGAGCTGGATGTTAGTGACAGCCTGCACGATGCCGACTGGGACGACCCAGATCATCGGCAGGATCATGCACACGATATAGGCCCACCAGGGGAACTCCGTGGGCCAAACGCAGACGACGACAAATGACATGGACACCATAACGGCGAAGAGGGCGAGATACCACCAGTCCTCTGCGTCGCGGTATTTCTTCATCAATCGCATGTGCACATCGTCTTCCTGTCCGCGGGCCAGCTTTAGCTGCGCCCAGATCGACCGTCCGTGGTAGAGGGCGACGTGGACGATGACGGCCGCAACCGCAGCAAAGGCCAGACCGTAGGCAAGGGCGAACTGCACGGGCAGGTAGAGTGGGGAGTAGGCGAAGTACTTCTCCTCGTCGAACTGGAAGTTGGTTAGGATGTTCTGCACCTTGTACTGGAAGCCCATGTTGTCGTAGGCGTGCGAGTGCTGCACTGGCAGGTGGTTGGTGTACCAGTGCCCGGTGTACTGAATGCCCATCGACACAAAGACGAAGAAGACGATGATGCCGATCATGACGTTGGCGATGGCGTGGAAGGGCGGGATGAGCGGTGACATGACATAACCGGAGATGACGGTCCAGTCGAAGCTCAGGGGCAAGAGTCCGTAACCCGACTGCCCACCAAAGAGCTGGTTCACGATGACGCTGTCCGGGTAGATCCAGGTGATCCAGCAGAACCATGACAAGCCCGTGAATATCCAACCCGGGAAGAAGTACCACACGAAAGAGCCGCACCAGACGATGAGGAACCACTTATACCGACCGACAGACCAGCCCCCGGTCCTGGCGGGGTCGCTGGGCGAGTGGTCGTGGAGGGTGTAGAAGAGGGCGCAGTTGACGAGATCCGAAGGCCATATCATTGAGGCCGGCCACACCAAGAAGCGTCGGGCCAATCCGGCGAGACCATAACCTGTGCACAGCGTCGTGACTCCCAACAACATCTGCCATCCCCATCCGAACGACTGCTTGTACCACATCTGCTGAGCGATAATGACGTCCGTAGCGTACAATGCACCACCGCCGTATGCGGCCTGTACGATGTCAGTAATGTCCCGACCACCGAGCGAAACCAAACCCAGAAGCACAAGGACTCACATTTGACATGCACACAATTACAACATGCTCCTTGACGTTGAACGGCCCTGGCTTCAAGTTGAACTTGACTCCGAAAACCTTGAACACACGATCCGGGAAGATGAGATCCCATCCCAAGCCAATGGGGTAGGCGATCAGCTGGATAACGTATGTCGTGAGCAGCACCGTCGGGTTGCGCAGCGAGAACAGCATGTTGACGCCGGAGCCAACGGTGCATATGAACAGGCCGATGACCCATGCGCGGATCGTGTTGACCGGTACCTCGACATCGTAGTTCCGGACCGATGCTCGAACCTTGATTACATGTTAGATGCTGCACTTTTCAATTTTCTGTCCGTCCAGCAGACACCAAACACCGGCCCGCAAATGACCGGGAAATGCATGAAAGAAAATGAGATGCGCGCGCAGTATTCGAAATGGCATCAGACCTACCTCGGGGTAGGGTGAGTTGTCCTCGGTTAATATCTGTTCAATCTCGACTCCCTTCTCGGGGTTGGCGTTGTTGATGGCGGCATCAATCTCGATCAGTTCGTCCAGCGGTAGGTTCGGGTCCAGGTGGTGCAGCTTCTCGAATTCCTTCAGCGTGTTCAAGGCCTCCATAGCAGCAAGATCTCCGTCCATGTACGACACATCGCTTGCGGAAAGGCTGTCGGGCGTGATGGTCTCGTTCTGGTGTCGCCGCCAGAAGTTCAGGAATCTCGCCATCCTGCTCTCGCGACCTTGGTGGAGATTCCGAGCTACTCCCGGCGCATGCGAGAATGTGGGTTGGAAGTAGGACGGGAAGACGACGACAAGACGTTGGTGAGATTGTAGGTAGTAGTAGGTGAGAAAACGAGGGGCGAAACTGGTTTAAAAAAGAGAGGGGGGAGAGCCCGAAAATGGTAACACGGGATGGGCGACAAGGGGGGGTTGCTGGGTTGCTGGCACAAATGCTGGTGCGAATCGCTACAAGGATTTAATATAAATTGAGCCAGAGCCCGGCCATCGCGTGGTTTTGGGGGGAGGAGGGACAGGGCGACAATGGCTGCTTGCAGGCTTTCGGGGGTGGGCGTGCAGCGAAACCCCCCGGGCTAAGATGCAAAGCACAGGACAGAGACGGGTGGATGGTGATGGTGGCTGCTATTGCGATTGCGATTGCGATAGGGTGCCTGTGCTGTGCTGCGATGCCTGGGTCCTGGTCCTGGCAGGAAATGAGGGTATCCGATTGAGCAACAAGAGCAAAAGCGTCAAAAGGAATTTGAATTGACAAGAAAAGCCAAGTTGGCCAAGGACGGAATCGCAAGGCAGTGTCGGGCTCGGCAGGCAGGGGACACGGATCGAGGACGGAAAGACTGTAGCAAATGCCAGCAACTCCAGAGAGATGGAAAGAGAGAAGCTGAAGGCTGTTGCGAGTGAGATTGGAGTGTGCAATGCAAGTCGCACAGGGAAAAACGGAGAGGCCAGTTGCGACTGCCACCGCCCACTTCCAAATCCAGCTTCATTTGGATTAGCGTGCCGCCCTGGTTGAAAGTCGTGCTTGCCATCCCAAGTGGCCATCACCGCCTCGTCCAATCATTTGCCGATCTGGCAGGGATCTAGTGCAGGTACATGGTACTTAGTGAGGAACCGGAACAACTTCATTTTCTCATCCTTCTCTTCTTCTTTCCTCCTTCAACTCGTCGGTTGAACCTTGCACTTCTTCTTGCGGTTCAATAACAGAGCTACGATGCCTTCATCTTTCGCTTGAAAAGTGACATGCAGAAGGTACATGCAGCCCAAAAGATGGGGGAGAAATCCACATGCATATTGAACTGCTATCAACGGAGGATTCAGTCTCCAGCTATCTTCCACCTGCCTAAATTGGATGGATTGGGGATGCGGTGTCGACCACAGGACGGGGTTGGCTGAATCAAAGGCGGGGTGCGCTCCAAACGCCACAGATGGTCGAGATCTCTTCCGCTTTTTGTCGCTCTGTCCCTCTGTCGCTTCAACCGTCAGGCCACCGTTATCAACACCACTGCCAGGGCTGAAGATGTCAGGTTGTCCCGTTGTCAGCAAACCCGCCGCAAGCGAGACATGAGAGCTGTGCTGATGGCGGTCTCACAGTCGAATGGTTCCGAGGTGTCTCGCCAACGTCGTGCGACAAGAACAGCATGGCTGATGGCCCCGTTCAATGTTAGTGTTGAACTGGTGAGACGCCAGAGAATGGAACTTATCGAAAAGGCCCAGGCCCGGGTTCAAGTCTGTGCTTTCCTTCCCGCAACTGGCTGGGGCATTTGGCTCTCGGTGTGTGTCTGGGGTGTGTGCGTTCAGCGCAATCTGGAAGTGCTTGCATCCATTTTCCCCACATGGGTTAAGGTTGGAGGAGTCCCCACACTTTTGTCCAGCCCCTTATCGCTCCTCCCTCGTCCTTGGGTCGCCATCACAAGCTGGAGAGTCGAGAGCATTCAATTATTCGATCATGTGTTTTTTTTTTTTTACACGGTTATATTGACAGCAACTCTGGCAGATACAGTCACATTGATCGAAGGATATCCAGGTCTCCGGGACAGTCTCGACAGGACTCTTGTATTCTCTCGTATATTCCATTGACCACACGGGGCATTTGTCAGGTCCTAATCGTGCTGACGTCTCTCAGTTCTCACATCACAAGTCACAAACAAGCATCAGAGATAAGGTTGCCCGTGGGCGGGGCAGAGACATGCGCATGTCAAATCGTCGAGCTGGTAGAGCACGTTTTTGCTCTTCACGAGCAGTGAGACGGCCACAGCCGGACGGGAGGCTCCGTGGTCTTCAAGCATCAGTGTTCTTCTGACTGCTGCCGGCGATGATGTTGCCGTTTCCGTTTCGTGTTCGATCTCGGTGTTCGGTGGTGATGTTCGTGGCTCTTCCAGCCCGCATTAAACCCGTCGAGACCGTTGAGATCGTCGCCGCAATGCCGGAACCTGCTCCGCATTATCCGGCTAGATCGGTCCCTAGTTTCTTGGTTGGTTGTCGGCGATGTCCTTTAACTTAGCGGCAAGCCGAATCGCATCACTGGCGAAAGCTTCGAGAGCGTCCGTCACAGGCTGGATGAGCAGCAACGATGCTGGATACGATTCTGATATCAAGAGGAACGTTAAACATCCCAGCCCGAGCCTCCGTCCAAATAGGGCTACCGTCATACCTTAGTGCTGAGCGGCTTGCCTCAGCCCATTCGGTCCGACCTCAACTGCCAATCATGTGCCGAGTTTCTTGGCCCGTCTCGGCGAGCCTTGGGCCCAGCCTCGTCGGGGCTTTTCGCGAACCACAAACGCCCTCAACACCAATGCCGGCCTGCAAACCTCCGACGCTATAGGGTAGCTCGTCTTGGTGACGTTGGCGTTCCTGACCCTTGGCGGGCATTCGGTGAGCATTTCTAGTATGGATTATCGATCAGAGGCGTCTCTTCCGCTGTTCACGACATGTGAATGTAACTTCCAGATACCTAAAGCCTTGATTCAATCCCGTGCCCAGGAACTTGGGATATGGAATGATACTCTGGTCACCACTCCGGCCGTCCGGAAAAGGTCGAATCTATCTATGCTTCGGGCATGGTAGCAGTGCACAGGGCACACTGCAACTTATCCCAAGCTTCTTCTCACATCCAGCGATCGAGGATACAACACCTCCATCCAACAGATCATACAGAGAGGTATCACATCGCCAACACCGATGCCGGCCATTCAGTAACCAACGGCACACGGGACAGAAAAAGCATGGGACGGGAACACTCCATCAAACCACGAGAAAAGAAAGTCCAAAATAGCATCGCACAAATTGGTCAGCCCGTACAGGCTATATAGAATAAATTAATCCGGTGCAACCCCAGCTCTACTTCAACACCTACCAGAACTCTGCTGGACCAGTTTGAACCGCACAGAAGCGTTTCCCCGCCACAGGCTGGCAATATGTAGGCCTCATGCAATAGTGAGCATGTGATATAGCGATGTATTCGTGCAACTGGGAGACTCGGGTCTAGGCCTGGCCTGCCTGGGTTGAGTGACCGACAACTGAGCCTCACACAGAGAGATGGACCACCAACAGACCCTTATGCATAAGGTAGAGACCGTTGGCTCAGTCGGAAGTCTGACAGATATATAAGGTTGCCGAAAGATGCATACAGCTGCACGTAGTCCAGACAGGCTGTAACGGTTCAACCCTGCAGAAACAACAAACCAACGATAAGCATGGAGATGTCTGTCCAAAGGGCTGTTGTTATTTTCCTTTCATGCATCGGGTGACGTGTTGTGATGTCTGGCAGAAACGGGAGGAGACAGAATTTAGGGGTTTAGCTTGCTGATGTCGTGATGCTCTTGTTCGGTGTCGCGTACACGGCAGTTCTGGAACAGAAGGGGGAAAGGGGATGGAGGTATGTGGTTGGGAAGTGTTTGCTTGAGCGGAGCTAATGCAAGAGCGCCCTATTCGTAGCCGTGATCTGTATCTAGGAGGTTTAAGGCTGTCCACCAGCTGTCGGCCTGCCCATGTTCCAACCGTGTATGACGCTGTCATGGCATCTGAACGAGTACGGAGTTGGAATCCTGTGTCTTGCTCGACGACGTCTGTAGCTGCCTTCGAGGTGATTCATGGCATGATAGTAAGACCCAGATACCAACTGAGCTCGAAGCCGGACCCCGAAGACTCGGAACGCCAAAACACCGATAGACATGATAACTTACACAGCAAATTACCACAGACAAGATCTAACTGTATACTCATCCGCTGCCAACTCAGCCGCCATCACAGAACTACCTCTCGACTCCCCAACCTGCTCGGAGGAAGATCATTTATATCGTCTCGTTGTTTTGTCAGACACTGTCTTTTAAACCCTGTCGTCAACATCGCCGGACAGAACACGGCAACGAACCCTTCTCGCCTTCTCTCTGCCAGCCTGAACGCCGCCATCCCTCCCGGGCCTGACATCATGGTCGTCGACTCCGTCAGCCAGCTCCAACACAGCACTCCCTAACCACAACTCCGGCCAAACCTCCCTAGATCACAGTCACATTCCCCTTCCCCTCCCCGCCTCCCTTCCCTTCCTCCCGCTTTTCCCCCTCCCCATCTGCCCCTTTCTCCTCCTTAACACCCATAACCCCATCCCGATTCGCCCTCCAAACCCCCTCTTCCCCGACAAACTCCTCCCTCTTCCAAACCTCAACCCTGGCCTTGCACTCCTCCAGCGCCTCCTCGCCGGCCCGCCAAGCGGCCTGCCTGTGCGGACTGCTGACGGCGATGAGGATACTCTCCTCGCCGATGGGGACGGTGCCGAGGCGGTGGACCATCGCTATCCCCTTTAGGGAGTGTTTCGTCACCATGGCCTTTGCGATGGAGAGCATAGTGCGTAGCGCCAGGGGGTTGTAGGCTTGGTATTGCAGTTCGCGGACGGGGAGGTTGGCGAAGGAGTTGCGGGTTGTGCCTGGAAGCGACCATATTAGAGTGCCCTCCTGGGAAGAAATGCAGAATGTAAGAGGAGGGAGGGAACTTGCCTGCAAACAGAACTATTGCTCCTGCCCCTGGGTCTCTGACTCTGTCCATTACGGGCTGGACTTGGAGGTGATCTCTTGTTAGGGCAACGTAGCAGCTGCCCTCTTGCATCTCCCATACTTGATCCGCCATTGTGACTTGTTTACTTTAACTTTCAATCCCCCTTAGCTGCCTAGTCGTCTGCTTGTGAGGTCGTGAAGTCCCAAGTTGTCGTGCACACCGCTAAGAATCCGCGCAGTGCCCAAAGGACAGTGCCAGCCCCTTGTTCTCCGCGTGGTATCCGCTTAGTGTGTTTTGAAGCCAGCTGACTGCTTAGTCGTCGCGATGGCCCCTCGATGCCTGATGTTGACTGGCGAATAGCCCGCAAGCAAAGGGGAAACAAGAGGACAGTGCTTGATCGTGAACCTCGCAGCCTCAGAGTTGAAGATTAAACACATTTTCTCTTCCACACAAGCCTCTCCTTTCTTCCCACCACGCAACCACAAAAGAAAACGTCACCACCTCTCTAAGTAAACAATGACCCCTTGAGCCTCCAGGCCTCAACTAAGGGAATATTCGCGTTGTTTTCGGCACTGAGATGGGGGATCTGGAAGCCCGTTTTCTCCTCGAAGCTGTCCGAAGTTTCGGTTTCGAATCCAGCAGTCCAGATCTCTCCAGCGAAGCAATATCTTGTTTCTGAAGCTCACAGGCCTCAATCTCTCGAGCTCCCAGTCTTCCTCTTGCTCGGTATGCCTCCAGTCAGATCGCTAACACTGTTGTATTATTTAGTCACAAAGCAATACGTCTTCGAGAGAAGTCCGCGCCCTCCGTGAACTTCAAGGGTAAGTAAACAGATTAGTACTTACTAAATCCCGTCTGTGGTTGATGAGGGACATATCACGAAGTTGCTTTCAACGTCACATTGAACGGTGACTAATCGGCATGTGTTAGTCAGCCACATCACTAGAGCCCCAGTCCGTCACAGTCTGCCCAGGCCCGCCAAGCAAGGTAAGCCAATCGGACCTCCATTTCCTCTTGTCTTGCATCGCATCCACGACAGCCTTGCTCCTCAGCTTCAACCGCGTCTTCAGCCTCGAGTCTTGCTCTCGCTCGCAAGCTATGCGCAACCATCCAAGACTCACACCACCTTGACTGCTCCCCGGAGCTCAGTCCTTTCCTTATCTCTTAGTTTCCCCCATTCCCGCCTTCTTTCCGCAATCATGTACGACGACTACCGGTCCGGCCCCCCTCGCGGCGGGAGCGAGAGCTACCGAGGCGCAAGCGGACGTAGGTCTCCTCGCCGGCGAGACGACCGAGACCGCGAACACTACCGGAACGGTAAACCATGAGAACCGGAGCCCTTGGCACAATCATCACTTTATCCTCAAGACCATGGCTTCTCCTCACTATGTTTCCCAGCTCGTTGGCTAACGCTTCTCCTCCGGAAAAGACTCCCTCAGCCCGTCGCGAAGAAGACCTCACCACCGCGACTACGACGACCCCAGCCGCTACTACGACCATTCCCGCCGCCAACATGTCGCTGATGCACCTGATCCTCATCCGCGCAGTCTTCATTATGACGATGCGCTACCTGGGAGTCCCGGTCGAGGACCGGCGGACCGTCCTCTATCTCCTCGCCCTGTTCGCCGTGATCAAGATGATGGTTACGGCCGCGACCGCCGCGGCCCAGCGTATGATGATGACGGAGCGCGATCGCCTGCTGGGCCAGACGGGGATGATGGACCTCGGGATGGTCATGGACACGGCTACGATCGTGGTCGCCATGGGGACGATCATGATCGCCATGCGCGCGGTGGTCGCGAGCATCCTCGGAGTGAATCCCTGATCCTGGGCGGTCTGCCGGATGATGTGAAGGAACATGAAGTGAGTTGTTTTCCTGGCCGGACATGATACCCCGTACTTTGCTTTGTTTGAGGGGGGAATAGGAGTTACGGAAGGGACCAAGGACGAGGCCAAGGCTAGCAAGTGGCTGGTATCCCGTTTGTGTTTCGTTTTGCGTTTCTTTAGGCCGTAGAGGCACCCAATTGTAGATTCCGCCTCGGAAGGGTTGTTACGATAGTGCACAAGTGTGATCATGGTTAGCTTGTCGGCACAGATAGGAGCACGTGCTAACTTTGACCGCAAGATCCTCGCCGCTTTGGACTATGCATCTGGAGACCCGAGCCTTTCGACGGAACAAATCAAATCGGTTCGCATCCGCACAAATAAGAGAGGTTTGTAAAGGAGATTGATACCCCATCAAACTTCAACAACTGACACGGTCTCTCTAGGCTCCCGCATCGCCTTTGTCGAGTTTTACCGCCTTTCTGACGCCACGAGGTTCTACGACGATTTCCATCCCGAGATCCCTCTGCCGCTTCAAAATTCGCATGGCGTTCCTGAGCCCGTCATGGTTACCATCGATTACAGTAGACCGCGTGAGGACTCAGACCGTCATGCCGGTCGTGGCGAAGATCAAGGCTGGGATTGCGCAAACGTAAGCTTTCTGCGTCTTGACTTTCCCATGTCTTCTGCTCTTCTGACATCATACAGTGCGGCGGTTTGAACTATCCTCAGCGAGCAGTGTGCTACAAATGCAAAGATGAAAGACCTGGTACGTTGCGCAGCCATGCAATCCTTATGATTCGCTTCCCGTCCCTCTGCTGACTTTCGAAGATACCATGGGGAGCTACTCCGGCTATGGCGTTTCGCACGGCGGTCCGATTCTGACCGGTGAGACGGATGAGGATCTGAGACAGAACCCGTCCCAGTTCATCGTCATCCGAGACCTCGAGTCCTCAGTCACGGAGGAGGTCCTAGCCAAGGGCGTCATGAAGCTCTTCCGAGAAGAAGCGCCACAACCAGCCAGAGACCCGTCGAAACCGGCCAACAAGCTCAAGTCGACAGCCCCGACAAACAGCAGCGTCGGTCTCGGCGCCAGCCCAGGCTCGCTCCGCCGCGTTTTCCTCATCCGCGACCGCAGGACGAACGACTCCTGGAAGTACGGGTTCGCCGAGTTCGCCACCATCGACGACGCCAGGGGTGCGATTGCGAAGTTCAACGCATCGACGAGGTTTACCATCGCATCCAAGCCGGTCATCGCTGCGTTCATTCATACTGGCGTCTTCGTGCCTCTGCTGGAGCCTGTCACGGAGGAGACGGCCAACTTTAGCTTTGCGCCGATCTACAACCCGGCTGTACGCGTCAAGTACTGGGATGAGCGTGCCTACCCTAGCGTTCATGTCGTCACCACTGGCCCCGAGCTCGCTCCTGCAGATGCGGACGCCAACGCTGCGTCGGATGACAAGGCTGCATCCTCCCCACACGATGCCTCTGCGAAGAGGAAAAAGGATAAGGAAGCGCTTGCTGCCAAGATTGCGGCCAAGAAAGCGCTGGTGATGGGTCCGCAGATGCAGATGTGGACGAAGAAGTCCGCCGAGATACACGGCGTATCGGGCAAAGGCACCGTGGAGGAGCCTCCAGCGCCTGTTATCGGAGACCAGCCGGTCGACAGCGTCGTCCGCATCAAGAAGACCGAGAAGTCCACCTCTACCGACCCTGTGGCACCAAGCTGGAGGGACCAGTACCTCTCCTACGCAGACTGGGACACGATCGAGTGCCTTCTCTGCGGCAAGTTCAGCAACGAGGAGTGGCTGATCTACCACGAAACCCATACCCACGACCACTACAAAAACGAGGAACTCAAGACCAAGGCGTCAGCATTGCTCACGGCCCGCAGCAAGGAGCCGCGAACAATCGTCCGCCGCACACCGCGCCGCAAATGCGACGACCTACAACCGTACACCTCCTACGCCGACCACGACAACCTCACCTGCTACCTTTGCAGCCGCAAACTCCCCAGCATCAAGATGCTCCGCCGCCACGAGCAAGAGTCCGAGCTGCACAAGAAGAACCTCGTCTCCCCCTCCACCGTCGAAACCGCCACATCCAAACTCGCCACCTTATCCCTCAAACCCACCCGCATGCTACCCCTAGGCTACGACGGGCCCGTGCGCCAAGGACCGGCCTACCGCGACCGCGCCAAGGAGAGGAGAGAGGTGTACAACCAGCCTAAGAAACCCACAGCGCCACCCCCTCCTGCGTCTTCCTCGAGCAGCAGCAGCAACAAGCGCAAACCCGTCGAGGAACCACCCGCGCCCGAGCCGGAGGCGAAGAAGTCCAAGGGCGCAGGACTGCTGGCCAAGATGGGCTGGACGGAGGGGGCGGGGCTGGGTGCCTCTGGAGACGGGAGGAAAGAGGCCGTGGGCGCGGAGGTGTATGTACCCGGTGTCGGGCTTGGTGCCGAGGGAGGGAAGTTGGGGGATGCGACGGAGGAGGCGGCGAGGAAGATGTTGCCTGGCGGGGACTTTGTCGAGAAGACTAGGGAGAGGGCTAGGGAGAGGTTTGAGAGGTTGCAGTAGCTCCTTTAGCACGGGTGCATCGCGTCCTGAGAATTGCTTAAACGGTTCTCAGATAGGTTGTAAGGCGTGTTTTGAGGACATCAAGGAGTAATTGGCAAGCTATGGCGGCCGCCTTGTAGGATTAGCAGCCTCGTGTAGATCGGAATTCGACTGGACGTCTCGCCAAATCTCCGCTCACTGCTGATGCTGGTGATGCTGACGAAAGATAACCGAGATCAGATCCCTCGTCTCATTGTCTATTTGCGTACATAAGATGAGTGAGTGTGACGACTGAATTCCGGACGGAGAATTTACGAGCCAACCAACTAAAGATGGGATGAAACAACCGGAGATGGATGGGATGGATATTTAAAGTTCGTCGCTTTCCCAACATCGATCTGATCTGATCTGAGCCAGAGCTAATTCCTGAATCTTGGTGGACTTCTTTGCTTCTTTCAACTTCAACTCCTTACCTCTGACACTGCTGTCACCGTTTACACATTCTGCGAGGGAGAATGCCTCGACTTAACGACATCCCACATGCGCCGAAACACAAACCCGGCACAGCGGCCTGCCCGTTGTGTGAAATTCGAGTCGAGCCGGGTATTTATCTAAAAACGAAGTTGATACAAGCTACAGCACACTGGTCGAAACAATCTCGATATATTGCGCCCGAGTTCCAACACACAGTCGCATAAGAAGGCTCAATCTAGGAGATAAGATTGCGGATCATTATGCGTCTTTCTCCAACGCTCTTCAACAGCCTTCAACCGGGATTCTGGGAGCTGTTAGTACTCAAGCGTTACACGATTCAGCACAATCCCACCGCACGGAAGAGGGAAGAAAGCTTTCAACAACCAGATCCTGTCGCTACCCGACACGACAACGAAGCAATCTCTGCGCTGTGGCAACGGAAGCCGGTTCAACGTTGTTCAAAGCCCGTATGGAGCTTTCGATCAACGAAAAGGAAGAGCAACGACTGCGAACGCAACCCTCCCCGATCGGCAACCAGAATCCAACGCCAAGCGCCGCCCGTCATGATTGGAGCGTTCGCCGGGAGGGCCGCGCAAGCCGCCCCCTGGTCCCCCGCACCACTACCTGGTTCACTGACTCGATCAGGCGGTCTAGCGCCTTTGCCTTTGCCCTCGGAAGGATGGCGGGTACGCAGGCCAAGACAGCTGAGATGGAAATTGGAATGCGCTTCTCCAGTGGTGTTGACGGCCTTTACAGCGTGCTAGAGCCGCTGGTCGCTTTAAAATTGGGGGTTTCCCTCTGCCGTGCGCTCCGACTTTCGACTCAGCCTTGCTGGTGAATTCTCGAGGGTTTCTTGGTCGTTTTTCTTGTGCTTCTTCTTGTCGATCGCCGCCAGAGGACTGGACACGGAAGAGAAATCGACGACATCACCTGCTCGAGTTGTGCCGACTTTGCCTGCTTGGCGAAGAGTCGAGGGATTCGAAGCTCGAAGCTACGACTGCCACGACTGGTTTTCCTTGGTCATTGTGGCCGTGTTGGAGCTTGGCTGAACCCCCGATTCCATCTTATATTTTGGAGATCCACACACCCGCCAATACGGACCCTGCGGCGCAGTCGGGCTGGGAGAGGATATGCTGCCTGCGTTGACTCGGTGAACTTCTTCTCCTTCGACTTTGCAACCAACCTTCGACAGGCATATTTGACGGCATTTCAAGTTATAAGTTTTTCTCCTGAACGAGAGGAGACAAACTTGACCCGTCAACAGCGACAATGAGGTACACAGCAGCAGCAGCAACGGGCGCCCTGACCCTGGCCGCATCCGCCTCCGCGGCCAACAATGTCGTCAGTTTCGACCTCAACCGCGGCGTACCGGGAATCCGAGGCGGTCCTAACCCGACTTCACCGTTGATATCACGAGATGTGGCGGCCGGTTCGATCAACAACAACATCACGGGCGGAGGCTACTACGTGGATGTGTTGGTCGGCACACCGGGCCAGCCGATACGAATGGTCCTCGACACCGGCTCCAGTGATGCCTGGTTCCTGAGCAACCAGGCCGACCTCTGCATCAGCAAGTCCCTGCAGTCCTACTACGGCGACTCCTGCACGCCGACCTTCAACCCGTCCAAGAGCTCGACCTACGCCGTGAAGGTACGAAACGGCTTCAACATCACCTACCTCGACGGCACCGGCGCGACGGGCAGCTACATAACGGACAACCTTGAAATCAACGGCGTGACGGTCGAGTCCCTGCAGATGGGCCTGGCCACGTCCGTCCAGCGCGGCGTAGGCGTCTTCGGCGTCGGCTTCCCCGCGAACGAGGCCGCGGCCGTGAAATACCCCAATATCATCGACGAGCTGGCGAACCAGGGCTTCATCAACGCCAAGGCCTTTTCCCTCTACCTCAACGACCGCCGCGCCGACACCGGCACCCTCCTCTTCGGCGGCATCGATCAGAAGAAGTTCGTCGGCGAGCTACACACGCTCCCCATCCCGAGGCAGCCGACGGGTTACACCCACTACGGCGTCGTCATGTCGTCGCTCGCCATGACCTGGTCCAACGGCTCCGAGGTGGCCCTATCCGACACCCTCGCGGGCGCCATCCTCGACTCTGGCACCACCCTTTCTTACCTCCCCGACTCGATCATCCAGCCGCTCTTCGACGAACTGAACGTCTACACTGACACTCAGAACACGGGGTACAGCATGATCGACTGCGCCTTCCTCGACTCCGAGCCCGATCTCGTCGTCACCTTCGGCTTCGGCAACGGCCAGGCATCGGGAGGCAACAGGTTCACCATCCAGGTCCCCGTGCACGAGCTCGTGCTCGACATGCTGGGCGGCTTGACCCGCATCACGGCCGGCGCGCCGTTCGACAACGTGTGCCTCTTCGGCATCCAGTCATCAGGCGGCGGCTTCACGGGCACCGCCGGCACGGGCGACTCGAGCAGCGACATCACACTGCTGGGCGACACTTTCCTACGGTCCGCGTACGTGGTGTACGATCTCGACCACGCCGAGATCGGCATGGCGCAGGCGAACCTCAATGCCACGGACGAGACGGATATCGTCGACTTGACGTCCGCTGGGACAATCCTGCCCACGACGTTCAGTGGTGTTGCGTCCACGACTAGCTCCAGGACGACGCCGACAACGAGGGGAACCAACACCCCGACGGGCGGAAGCAACACTAGTGGCGGTGAAAGCCAGAACACTGATTCGCCTTCGCCGTCGGCCTCGGACAATGCTGCTGGGTCGTTGGCCAGGACAGGAGGCAGCGATGCCTTCGCTGTTATGGTGGTTGCCGGCCTGTTCTCCGTGTTTGGAGGGGCGCTGTTTATGTTATAATTGATATAAGATGGTATTTAGGATGGGGCAATTTTGCATATAGGTTTTGGGCACATAATGTTTTGCATGTAATAGCATAGACCTGAGGGGTTGTCATACCCCGTCACATACCATTGTTTGGCCATGCCGATGACAGTCAAGAGAGTCAATTGGACTTGTGGTGATGCGCGGACACTTGACTGCTGTGATCAATTGACTCTTGACTGACAATGAGCAAAGGAAGAGCGAGCAATGTTGAAGTGAAAGGGTTGAAATAAAGCTTGTTGCTCCCGCCAGCGACACAAAATAGAGTTCACACATCAGACACGGAGATGGGTCCGGTGGTGTGACGCATGAGCGGTCGAGAAAATTCAGAGCTCCGCTTCCGGCAAATACCCTCAATGCCGAATGTCGGGCTCACACTTACACACTTCACTCACCACTGTTGACTCCATACCCTATCTCAGTCACTCACAGCCCCTTTGTTCCGTGTAACTCACTTGGATAGGTATCATCCCATATACGGTATATACCCCTTTCTCATCCGAACCATCGACAGCCAGGAAGGACTCACACTCAATCCGCTGCTCTCATCCTCACCCCTCAACCTCAACACTCACCACACATACTTTGGATATCATCAACACACACAACCACCCACCATGACCTCCCTAGTAGTAACAGACCTCTCCCTCCCCTCCCTAACCAAGCTCGCCCACGGCAAGGTGCGCGACCTCTTCACCGTCGACGAGCACACCCTCCTCTTCGTCACGACGGACCGCATCAGCGCCTACGACGTGATCATGCGCAACGGCGTGCCGGAGAAGGGCGCCATCCTGACCTACCTCACGGCCCACTGGTTCTCCGTCCTCTCCCAAGCCATCCCGGGGTTGAAGACGCACTTCCTCGGCCTCACGCCGCCACCCACCATCCACCTCACCCCCGGCGAGCAGGCCGTCGTGCGCCACCGCACCATGCTCGTCCGCAAGCTCAAGGTGTTCCCCGTCGAGGCCATCGTGCGCGGATACCTCACCGGCTCCGGGTACAAGGAGTACGTGTCCAAGGGGACGGTGCACGGCATCCCCCTCCCCGCAGGGCTGAAAAACTGCGAAGCCATACCCGGAGGCGCGATTTACACCCCCTCCACCAAGGCCGAGCTGGGCTCCCACGACGAGAACATCTCCCCCGCCCAAGCAGCCGCCATCGTCGGGGAAAAGTACGCCAAGCGCATCGAGGAGCTAGCTCTGCAGTGCTACAAGGCCGCCGCGGCCTACGCCCTAGAGAGGGGGATTATTATCGCCGACACGAAGTTCGAGTTTGGGCTTGATGAGGAGAGGGACGAGGTCGTGCTTGTGGATGAAGTGCTCACGCCCGACAGCAGTCGGTTCTGGCCGAGGGAGAGGTACGAGCCTGGGAGAGAGCAGGAGAGCTTTGATAAGCAGTTTTTGAGGGATTGGTTGACGAGGGAGGGGAAGAAGGGCGTGGAAGGGGTGGAGATGCCTGAGGAGGTTGTGGCTGCTACGGCGGAGAGGTATCGGGAGGCGTTTAGGATGATTACTGGGAGGAGTTTGGAGGAGGCTATGGGGGTTTAATGGAAGGGGTTTCTGGTTTTGGGTGTGGCTTGGGTAACGCGGTTTTGCTTGCGTTGTGGGATGGGAGGTATACATTGGAGAGACAGCCTTGGGTTCTAGATTAGGCTGGTTTGGAACTAGGAGCTCTGGACTGGACTTATCCTGGCTGTGACCTTGGAAACCGTTCTGTTGTGGCGGGAGAGACGCCTCTGGGAAGCATACATGCTGCATTAGCTTTGGACTTGCTACGGATAGACTTCTTCTATTTGTGCCCTTAGAACCGTTCTATGTCTATGGCCCCATGTCTATCTTTAGTCTGACTGTGTCTTGTGCTCTATCTATATCTTGTCCTTGTCCACCTCCTTACTCAGTGTCACTCAGTCCCCTCCTCCTCCCCCCCCCTCCTCCACCCCCCCCTCATCCTCCCTCCAAAACCTCATCGCAGCATCAGCAACCTCCACCCCATGCGTAAAAGCAACCTCATGCCCGCCCTCAAGCACAACAACCTCCACCCCGTCCTCCCCGAGCGCCCTCCTCGCATCCTCCACCACCTCCTCCAAAACAACCACGCTATCCGTCCTCCCCAGCACCATCAGCACTTTTCCCCTCCTCAACCCCGGCACATTTTTATCCTCCCTCCTCCTCCTCAGCTCCAACATTGCCCTCACCTCCCTCCACTCCTCCCCCTGGTCGTAAATAGGCGCGCACCGGATACTACTCCTAAACGCCCTCACGAACCCCTTATGTTCCCGCACCTGCCAATCCATCACGTCCGCCACCGTCATTTGTGACTCTCCCCTCTTGCTCAACAAAGTGGAATCCCACCCCTTCCCGCCGTTGGCGTCGTGGTCCGTCTTTCCGCCTACGCCGCGGACGTCGTGGTCTGCTTCTATTTCATCTGGACCCCCGCCCTTGCTAGGCCGTATCCTCCTCCTAACAGCCCACTCCAACAACCACTCGGGCAACCAACCCCTACCATAAAGCACTCGACTCTTCCAACCCACATGTCTATCCCTCCTCACCAACCCGCCATTCGCCACAACCACCAAACTCCTAACCAAATGCCCGAAATACCGCGCGAAATCCACCGCCAGCCCGCCACCCAGGCTGTACCCCACAAGATGAAACCCCCCATCGCTCCCCGTCCAGCTTAAATCGCTGCTCGCCAACACCATCAGTATCTGAGCCGCGTACAACCTGCCGTCAAACTCGACACCGGTGGGACAGTCGCTGTACCCCCGCCCGAACAAGTCGAAGAGCATAACCCTATACCCCCCGGTCTCGGCTAAACGGAGGGCCATGTCCCCCAAGGCGAGGACGGGAGTCCCGATGCCGGGGAGGAAGAGGACTTTTTCCCCCGTGGGGGAACCGAATTCGTAGATGTTTATCGTGCCGTAGGGGGTGCGGAAGGGGCGTCTTCCTGGTAAGACGTTTGGGGGGTAGGGGTGAGGAACGGAGGAGGAGGGAGATGGTGGTGATGGCGCTGGGATTACACCCGGGAGGGAGGAGGAGGCGGGGTAAGAGGTGAAGAGCGGTGAGCGCAGGAGGTAGGCTAGAGTCAAACCTAGGGCTGTGCCTAGGGCGAGGGAGGTGTAGGTCCCTGGTGGTGGTGGGAGGTTTGGGAGGAGGTTGGGGGGCGCCATGGTTGAGGGAGAGGTGAGTTGAGGTGAGGTTGTGCGGCAAGAAAGGACTGATGTCCTGAGCGGCCGTTGTGGTTATGCTCCGAGAGCATAAGGTTATATGAGCATTTTTTCGTTCGTGAAGATCTCGTGATACCGTTTTTTTTGTCTATTAGTTCTCATAAGAACAGTGAAGGATCAAACGAAACGAAAGTTAAAGATGAGGTGAGCCTTGGCAGTTTTTTTGTTTCCGAGGTTTCGAAGTAGAGCAAGTCCGAGCAAGTACCAAGGTCCGACGCCGTCGATCCCGGAGCCATGGGAAATCCACGACGACCGCCCCGCTTCGGCGTCCGATGGCCGGCATCTTTATATCTGGGCTCGATGCCCGGGTTCGTGATCCTAAGGAATCTGACTTCTACAATGAAAGATGATGCCGTTTCCAGGCTGGTAATACGCGCCGGATCTACAGCTTATCTACTTAGAATGCGAGGGTGGAGGGTGGAGGGTGTTTATTCTTTTATCTTACAGCTCGGAATAGCGCTGTCGTTTTGGGTCCGGAGGAGATGCGATTCACGGACTGAGAGTGCGTGCGTGCCGACTAACGAGGCGACACGGCATCATGTCAACATGCAGTGTGGGCATGACCTAGCACTCATATTCCCCTACATAAGGGGAGGGTGTTCCCGGTCCTGATATAGTCCTCGACAAAGTAACAGTCTCCGATAACGGGCCCCAGCCCAGTTCATGGGATACATTCCGCCTTCAGACTATGCAGGACGACAAGTAACAGCTCAACTGATACATCCGTAGTAAAAAGACAACTGGGGTTTTATGTTCATTTTCTCCTCTTCACCAATGTTAGGAAACGCTTATTAAAAAGGAGAATGCTCCGTGTAAGAAACGACGGGGGTAGTAGTGTAAGTGTAAGTGCAAGTGTAAACAGGGGAATTGTGCAGCCACCCAAAACCGAAACCGTGCCGTTAACCCACCAACAAATGCCCATCGCATAGCCTGTGCCATCCATCCCGCTGTTGGTTTGCTCCTATATCCGACAAGCCACGCCGCAACCCCAAAAAAAAGGAAATCTCCCCGCCCAAAGCCCAGTTACCGACCGAACCCGTTGTGATGTGAAGCCCCGTGATGTGAAGGACGTGAGATGGTGGTATTAAACGGAAAGAGGAAGGGGGGATTTTTAAATACACCCAAAGAAAAAAGGGGAAAAGGGGGAAAACATCAGAACCCGCACACAAGCCCAACACCAACCGTGGTTCCGTTCCAATGAAAAAAGGGGGGAAAGAGACTCCCATGCCAACCAGCCCGCCAATGTAGCGCCGACTTCTGCTCCTGCTCCTTCTCTTCTCGCCAGTTTTTTTTTGTCTCGTGCATCTGGCGGGGGTCAAGACGCCCTCAGATATGCCCAATGCAAGGGTGAAGACCGTCAAACCGTTGCCGACGGGCTTCAAATGGTGCTCCAACTCTCAACTCCGTCGCAAAATGTCTTGTTGCTCCTGATCCGTGTCCCTCCCGAAAAGCAAAAGACAACTGCACACACACGCCGTATCTCCCGTCCGTCTTGTTATCCGTGAACCAGTGTCTCTTCTCGAACCCAGATATCGACAAAAGAGCATCTAATCCCACAACGGCATGTCAAACGTATTTAGGCGGCTCCTAAGCGGCACCCCAGACACTAGCTTGCTGGCCCGACGAGCTGCTATTGCCCCAAACGCTGTTATTGCGTCCGCCCCAGGGGTTTCCGTTGCGGTTCTCGCCAGCAGCGGAAGGCGGGTTCGACTGGCCACCGGCGGAGTTGTCATTCTCAGACGCAGCACCGTAGTTCAGCGACGCTGGCACAGGCGGTGTTCGCTGGACTGGACGGGTGCCAATGGGGGCAACCGTTCCCTGGCCAGCCTTGCTGTTAGCTTGGTTGCCGATGGAAGGAGAACCCACGGTGGGAGAGACGGTAGTCAGGCCGGCCTGCTGCTGCGCGGTGACAGGCGGCTGCGGGCTGGAAGTGCTGTTCGTACGCGTTGGGTCGGCTGCCTGGCCCTGACCACCCTCGAGAGGAGGCTGAGGACCGCCTTGAGGAAAGACAGGCGGCGTGCGGCCAAACTCGTACGCCAGAGGCGAGGGTCCGCGGAGGCTGGCTGGTCCGCGGAGGCTGGCCGGTCCGTTCGGGGGACCCTGCAGACCAGGGTGCGGGACGCCGGCCTCGTCGACGTACGGTCCCTCACCGTACAGCGCATTGCGCTGGCTCGCGATCAGCTTGCGGCGCTCCTCCTCCGACATGCTTCCGGGGCTGAGCGCCCGGTCGGGCTTGGTGTTGATGTCCGAGAGGACAGCTAGAGTAAGATATGTTAGCTCTCAGTGGTCTCGAGTCAGAAGTGGATATAAGAAAAA
The DNA here is from genome assembly GCA_009194965.1 of Coniochaeta sp. 2T2.1. Taxonomy (NCBI): domain Eukaryota; kingdom Fungi; phylum Ascomycota; class Sordariomycetes; order Coniochaetales; family Coniochaetaceae; genus Coniochaeta; species Coniochaeta sp. 2T2.1. The sequence continues at coordinate 118,622 of VSMA01000041.1, forward strand.
GAAACGGATTGGTCAACAGAGCAGGGCCCGCCAATTCTCCAGGGATTCGCCGCCGATCTTTCACAAGGGGGAAGTGTCAAGCAGCCGGCACTGAACAAGGGAATCGAAGCCCGCACACTTGTGGTGCAAACAATCATGGAGGAACAGAAAAGTGATGTTTGTGACCCCTGAAGGCGAAATGCGTCTGTCTATGATTCTCCTCCTGCTCCGCGAATAGATAAATGACTGATGCTATACAGAAGAGGGCGGCCTACTTCGGTTGTATTGCTGCTCTTGATGGTAATTCCGAAGCTCTCGCTCTCTCTGAGCCGCCATTCTCCTCTTGGCTTGCATCATCTGCTCTGCCTCGTTGGAGCCGCGCGAGGTCTGGTGGCGCTGGGAGGCGTAGAAGTTCTGGAGATTGGACTGGTTGTTGTGGCCGCCGCGCTGCTCGCCGAAGTCGGCGGCAGAGTGTGGTCGGGAGCCGGCGCCAGGTCCCATGCGGGGATCTGCAAGCGTGTTAGCTGAACAAGACTTCTGAAGGCGCAACCAGGTCTCGTAACTCACCGTGACCTGGGTGCGGTCTACCCCTGGGAGGGCCGTGCTGGGGAGAAAACTCACGGCGTGCGCCAGGCATCCCAGCAAAGACCTTGCCGCTCTTCAGGAGGTTGTCCTGAGCCTTGTCGACCTCTGGAGTATGTCAGTTAGGATGCGCCCGTGTCGGCAAGCCATGTCGGCCCCTGCATGTGTCGTTCTATTCCAGCCTCGGCATCCGGTTCCAAACTCGCGACGAGTGCTCGACTTCAGAACCCGCCTCGACATATAACCTCACGAAGGATGGCGGGAACATACCCTCAAACTGCGACAGGAAGGCATTCGCCTCGTTTTCGCGGGGTATTGCGGAACTAGTGGCTGTGGAAATGTCAGAAAATAGCTCGTCGCATGTCTCTCGAGGGCTCGGCAGGCGTTCGTACCGGAGCGATTGGGAGGGGTCTGGTCCCAGCTGTTCTGGGCAGCAGCAGCAGCACCTGGGCCCCATTGTTGCTGCTGGTTATCGTAATATGCCGACATGGTGATGTTTTGGGGTATCTTTGGTTGCGGCGGGGGGAGTCGAGCCGAGGCGATGTCGGTAAAGGGGGTGGAAGAGCGGCAGTCGGAGGAACAGAAGCCTCGAAGCTTTGCTGCCTGGTCAGTTCGGGGGAGGTCTGAAGTGGTCGGAAGTCAGCAAACTGCGCCCTCGGGATGTAGCAATGATCGATCGCAAAAATGAAGCCCAAGTGGAAGTGACCAAGGGCGAAAGGGTGTTGCGGGCGGAAAAGGGAGCGGATGGCGCGAGCGCGACTTTGTCTCGAGGCTAGAGCGGGAAGAGTGGAAAAGAATGATAAATCTAATTTCAACGGGCAACACTTGCGCTCCAGTCACTTGTGACAGCACAGACGACAGTCAAACCTCAACCCAAATCACCAAACAGTTAACTCACCGGACTGAAAGAGAGTGTGTGAATGTATATGTCGTAAAGTTTGAGGGTTCCCCTTGTTGGAGAGACTCTTTGATTTAGTGGTGGTGTATGGTGGAAAAAGGGTCGAAGTTGGCAAAATCAAGGAAAACTGGGGTACGAACCGAATTGCGCGAAACTGGAGGCTCTCTTTTGAAAGTGGACACACCTGACACACTGTGCTGTGTCTCTCCTGCGCGGAAGTGGAAGGCGGCGATGATGGAAGTGTGGAAATGTTTCCACTGGTTCGATGACTGGAGGGAAATTTCTCGGGAACAAGGAGCGACGGACCAAAACCTTCCAATCGCGGGCTGCACGTAAACGGGTCCCCTTGTTGCAGAGAAAGGTACCTGGTTAATATAAGGTATTTGTCTCCTTTTACCCCTGATTCGTGGTGCTGGTTGGAGTACCTAGATGTGAATGTCAAGAAAGGAATAAGAGGATCGAGACTGAGAACGTTGAAGAACTAACAGTCAGGAGATATTGAAGGACAGATGCAGCTCGAGAAGCAACAATCCGAGGTACTTTGGTGAGGCAGTCGCGAAGACCGAAATAAAAAATCTTGGGTAATGACGAGTGAGGATTACCCTTGGGAAAGGGGGATAGAGGACTTATACGGTACTTTACTGCTCCCTCAAAAACACCCAGCAATGCAGGCTGATGCAGATAAAGACAAGTTCCTCCAAAGTACACTTTTGATGCAGTCATCACCTGCAGCTGTTCGGATTGACTTGGGGGTTATCTGCGCTAACGACACTGTGGCCCACCTAAAAATGCGGGAAAGCGTATGATGGATGGGGCAGTTTGGAACTTCGGGAAGGTGCGATTTGCATTGATGGGTTTTGACATCCATGGATCTCCCGTCGCTTCAAACCTCAATCTCAGTCTTCCTTCCCCTTTTCACTGTTCGACCACTAATCGAGGTTCTGAAAGTGTGATACCTCACTGCTCACAGCATCCGGCGCCAACGAGGCACCGGTCACAGCATTGCTTCAGCCCCGAGCTGTGAGCCATCTATATATGGATGGTGCTGTGACGACCTCCTGACGACCTCTCACACCTGCGCAGCGCTGTGACGGCCGACACGGTTTATATTTAAGATTGGCTATGAACTTACACGGCGCTAAATGAGATGGACCGCGCCAAGCCGAGGAAGAAACGCCGATACATCTTCTGGACTGAGTTCTGCCCGTCATAACGGTGTTGCATCACCAACCAGGTACCCTCGTTCGTTTTCGGAAGACCATGGCAGCGAAGGTGAGGCTCAAGGCCCGGCCCGAGAGCTCTCCTTGTCTTGACCGAGTCAGCTCCCTTCTCGTACAGCTCTGAACTGCGCACTGCACAAGCTCGTGCTTCTGCTCCAACATCATCGACACGATTTGCTGCCGCCGGCCAACTTGGACCCCTGAATCAGTCCCGGCATATGTTTCGTTCGGATTGCCCAAACTCTGATAAGGCGCCAGGAAGCTGCCATGATGGACGATACATATGCCTGCCACCACGTGGTCGGCGATGCATGTATCAAGTCAAGTCGTGGCATCATGGCATGCCTGATCTCCAGGATCTCCAGCCCGGACGACTATCCCTTTCCACCAACCCGCTCATACAAGCCTTCTGTGTTTCACGAACCTCTTCTGCCCGGTGGCTTCTGCATCTGACCTATTTAGCCTGCTCTCCCCGGACCATGGCCCATGAGACAGTGGTTGTCTGCATCTCATCATACCCGAGGACTCGGTAGAAGCTCGACGGACTAGCAAGCGCCCTATGAGACTCCCGCATATATGCTCTGGTCGTCATCGCCGCCGGCAGAACTACATTTGTTGTATGCTTCGAACCTCAGCACAATACAGAAGCCGCATCTGTTTTCTAACTTCAGAGTACTGCCACAACCGGCAAACCGTCAAGGCGCTTGTAGCGCATGCTGACCGCAGCAACACCGGTATTTCGCTCCCATTGGACCGCCTTCGAGATCGACCCGGTCGTGAGCGAAGCGTGTGCAACCACGAAGAACTCCATCGAGTTTCAGTGCGACCGAGATACGGCGTACGGGTGCCAGATCTTCGGATCCCGACGAAGCTATCTCTTGAATCCTGGAGCACACATATCGTCCTTTAGTTTCCCGAAGATATCAAAATAGCTATGTCTCACTGTCGTCCTCTAGCCCGTCGGCTTATACAACCTTCAAACAGATCAGCACTTTAACCGTATGTACCTCCAGTCTCGCTCAAGAGCCTCTCAGTCCTCTCAAATACTGAGCTGAAGGGCCGACATGCCCAATCCGGCAACAAACCCGTTGTAACACTCCAACGGCTTATTTAACCCCCGAGATGATCTCTCGAAGGTCGATTTTTACGCTCACTTTTGCAGCGTGCTACGTAGCACCATTCCGAACCTCAGGAAGCTACGAAGTACCGCTCGTACACGTGTAGATTTGTCAGATCCGCCTAATACCGGCTCCGGATCGAGATTGCTTCTCATCCGCCCAAACGAGTGCACCACCCACCACATCTTTTTCTTTCTATGGGACAACTGGAAGTAAACGCTCACTCATGAGGTAGGCTATCGCCGTTTGTGAGGATTCGGATTTCAGCACGATCTGGACATACATATCCGATATGTCATTCAACTTTCCAAACTCCTACCATCCGAGTCAAGACCTGGTCGCCAAGTGCCTTACTTATTGTTCGGATATATTTCCGGCATCACAGCACAGCACTCCACTCACCGTGCTTCTCGAAGCACTCCTTTCCTCCGCCATGTCCTAAAGATACGCAGCTCCCTGTAAGCAGGTACTTCGCATGCAGACGACCCCGCGTTGATGCTCGAGTGGGGGTGACGCTCGACGCTCTCAATCCGAGGAGTTGCTCGTCCACAAGGACTGAGCCCTACCCTACAGACAGGCATGCCTTCTCAGCTGCACACGCCTCACGGACACTGGAAATTATGGCCTTTCGATTCTCCCCCCAGCTCACGCCTATATTCTGACTGGCAGCAAAAGACCGTGCGATGGACTCACGGACAGACACTCTCTGCCGCAGTTCTCTAGAGTCTACATGAACGCCTCATAATCATGCCGGCAGAGACTGAAGGACCCTCGGGGCATTGCAATATTGCACACGGGTCATGTCATCTGAAAGCCAAGGAAAGATCGCTGTCCCTTTCACGACCCATTAAACTTCACAAGACGCCTGCCCGTTCTGTTCCAGTCCCCTGGGTTCATGCAATGGACCCTGCGTTCGACTGATAGCGCCAACACTAACATGCACCAACAAGCGCCCCCTCCATAGCGGAAGGAGTGATTCGCAGGGTCTAGACTAGGGTATCCATCTATCCGTCTGGACCGCTTAACAGTAACGTATGCATGGCCCTTTCTTCATGTGAAAGGACCTACTGCTGCTGTGGACCAGCTATGTCGGTGCATGCCGAGAGGGAGAGAGACCAATGTTCCCTCCCCATGATAATAATGCTTCAGGCCGAGCGGCGGAGAATGGCACGAGATTCTAGAGCATATAAGCGCTAAATTCCTTCACACAAGTATATCAACGATAGGCTCTATGTAGAGGCTAGCATGAAAACACACGAGGCACGAGAAACATAGGAAAAACCTACCGGAGCTTAACTCCGGATCCGGCACCGGGTCCGGGATTTGGGAACTGCGAACCGGCCCCACACGGCCCGTCCCGGGTTTGACGTGCGTTGCAAAAGCAAACATCTGAGTCCGTTCTCATGCCGGGCAGGAGTGGCTTGCTCCTCTTCAATGCGCGGGAGGGTGCTGAAGATGTCCAGAACAAGTAAATATCAACGGGATCTGAAGTGCACGAGAGATTCAAGGCAAGGAAGAAGGGGGCCTCAAAGCTGTGATGTAGAATTTCCCAAGAAACCGACCGTTGAGTTTGTCACTGATTGGTATATGCCATCACGAAAGCTACTTTGACTGGGTTGTAGGGATATATTGATGTTCGGATTGGAGCTCTGAAGTGCCTGTACGTTTTGTCTTGTTGTCCGTTTTCTTGCAGTGACTCATGTTACTGATTCAGGTCTCTGTATCTGTGCTGGTTGCTTGTATTGCCTGCAATTACCGTATTCAAAAACAGGAAGGAGTGTAAACAAGGGTCATGACACTGACAGTCATCAACGTCAGGCACATCTGCTCGGCGACGATGGGCTTTCAAGTGCCATGAAAAGAAGTGAACTCCCCAGCAACATCATCCACCAGGAAGGAATGAATCTGCTCTCCTTCCATTCCCACCGTCCCCCACCGTTCCCTCTCCACAATTCCACTTTCCATCACCCCTCACACAGCCTCACCTTCCCTTACGCACCCTCCGTCCCCTGCGCAACAAGCGCCTTCTTCCTCGCCACATTGATAGCCTTCAGCTTCGCCGTCCCGATCCCCGCAACCCCTCCCTCCTGGTTATCCCCCAGCCACGGCTTCTTGCTGTCCCCCAGCATACTGCCCGCGAGGAAATACACCGCCAGCCCGATGATGATCAGCACGAACGCCACGGGGTAGAGGTAGTGGATCGCCAGGCCGAAGACGTGCACCCCGATAATCACGCCCCAGAAGTTGCCCGTCAGCAGGGAGATGTCGAAGAAGGCCGCGCTGCCCATGCGCAGTATCAGCGGCGCGAGGGAGTAGAAAATGGCCAGACACAGGGTGTACCCGACCAGGTACCCGCCCACGGCCCCGTTCCACGTCGCCGAGGCGAAACTACCCCGGTCGAAGATGGCCGCCTGCACGCCGTTGATGAGCACGCCGAAGACGCCGAGGAAGGTGAGGACCTCGTACACGGGCCGCTTGCTGACGAACCACTCCTCGAAGACGTTGCTGAGGCCGTACAGCGTCGCGCCCAGCAGGCCGAAGAGGTCGCCCTTGACGGCGTTGGCGGCGCGCCCGCCGTTGCTGCCCGTGATGTGGTCCGACGCGAGCAGCACGCCCATCCCCCCGCAGCAGACGAGGATGCCGGCGATCTGCGTCCACTTGTACCGCACCTTGAGCACCGTGAAGGAGAGGATGACGACGCAGACGATGGCCCAGAAGTTCAGCAGCTGCGCCGACAGGATCGTCGTGTACCGGTACGCCAGCACGGTGAAGTAGTTCCCCTCCACGTCCAGGAAGCTCAGGATGAAATACTTCCACCCGTCCCTCCAGACCACCTTGCCCAACTTCCGAGGTCCGTAGCAGTACAGACAGTATGGCAGGTAGATGAGCGTCAAAAGCACGTAGTTGAACAGCGTCTGGAAGGCGGGGATGGACGTGCCCCGTTCGACGAGGAAGGAGCTGAACGTGTTCGTGCCCGTGATGCAGAGGGCCAGAATCTGGCCGATGAGGATGACGACCCAGAAGTCCAAGGTCGTGAAGTAGCTGTACCAGTGCACAGAGGAGGCCTCGAGGGCTTGCAGGCCGGCGGCTACGGCGGCGGACTCGTCTGCGGACGAGACGAGGGGAGAGGCCATGGCGGTGGTGGTGGTGCCGTACACGTCCTTGTTGTCTGTGTCCGGGGGGTCGTTGGTGGCGGTGGCGGGGCTGCCGTAGACGTACTTGTCGCCCTTATCCGTAGGGCCTGACATTTTGAGGAGCGTGTAGGAGGTGGTGTTTGGGCGGGAAGATGAGCTGGTTGATTTTGATGATGATGAGCTTCTTTCGAAGGGCATGTAGGGACCACTCTGTGTGTCTGATGTCTTCAACGACCCGGTGTTTGTTATCAACAATGTTGATGAAATATGTTATGATACGTTATAGTAGTTCTGAAAACAACTATAAGTCTTTCTGTCGTCCCCTTCAGCAAGCGCAAAGACTTCAAGTCGCCTGCTGTTTGTCTATCGACTGGGGGGCCGGCACATGTAACTGTGTGCCGAGAGGGGGAGAGCTGTTGTTGTCGTCGAGTGGGAGAGATACATCAACGGATGCTGTCCTTGACCAGGTGTTTAAAATGTCTCTCTTGCGTGAGAGACTCAGGTGTTGTTGAGGGGTGAACTCCAGTGAGGATATCGATGAGGCGATTATGGAATATAAACATGAGAAAGATGGCGGTGGACAAAAACAATGTGTGGGGTGGTGTGTCAAGGTTTTCTGCTTTTTCTCAATAGACTCGGCGCCGGAGTGGGGTGTGCAGCTTCTGTGGGACACGACCCGACAGCCGGGTTTGCTCCTGACCCCACGACGGAGGATACGGGGTCGCCGTGTGTGGCCGGACCGTATCCGATGATAACCTCCTCCCTTCCACCTGTGTGGTGTTTACAATTCTGATTCAACATCAACCATTCCCCATGCATTATCCCTTATCTCGCCTGTACAACTCCCTAATCCTCTCGACACCCCTCCTCACCATCCCTCCCCCCTTATCCTTCCCGTCCTCCTTGCAATCCTTTCCCTCACCACTGTGCGCATGCTCCGCAAGCTCATGCGAAAAAGAAGGTCTCGACGACCCTGGCCCGGGGTCTTTGACTAGTCTCCGTCGTCCGTCGCCGCTCTGACTCCTGTGTCGCTCCGCTACGACTAGACTTAGCCATGGCCTTGAGAGGAGCTGGTCTTGGGTGTTGAGCCCGCCGGGTGAGGACTTTGTTCGTCGATGTGGCGGTTTGGATGGTTTCGGCTCTTGGGCCGTTGCGTGCCTACTTGACACAGGCGTGAGGAGTGACGAGAGCGCCGAGTTGAGGTCTTCGCCGTGCTGGACTGTCTTGGTTGACGGGCGGCGGAAGAGCCGGGACATGTTGGAGGTAGGTAGGTATGTGTCCAGGTGATGTAAGCTGCTATGCCTGGTAATTGTGTCGTAGACTTAGACAAAGCTTGTCCGACGAAGCGCAAGGCCAAGAGAGCTGCTTTAGAAGCTGCAAAAAGACCAGCTGAAGAGATGAGAGAAAGTCCAGAACAGATCGATGTTTCTCTCAATCTCATTTCACGTCTCACTAGCATCCACACGCGCCCAAGCCAGAGCGACAGCGCTGCCGAAAAGGAGGGTGGCGAACAGTAACGCGAAGGGTTGATACACGATGATGAGTGGTTGGAGCTTGCTTGTTCCACTTGTGGATGAGATTTAGAGCTCGAGGGAGCTGTCCAGTAGAAGCTTATAGCTGGCTTCTAAGTGAAGTCAGATGGCTGGACTTTGACCCAGTGATGCTGTGAGGTAGAATAAACTTAACCTGTTCATTGAAAGAGAGATCTCGAGGTGGAGGTACAGTAGCGAACCGAAGTTGTCTTTCCGGGCTCGTGTCTTTCCGGGCTCGGGCTCCAGTTTCAGAGGGCAATACTGTGGTAAGGCGTTGAGTTTAAGTCTTTGCAGGGCCCGTATCTGCGTTACAGCGCGTAACTGAAACTGCCTGCAGGGCTAGTGAACCATCCGAATGCTGGAGAACATCCGAATAAACAAGCTTCAATAACGACTCCACGATGTTGGCTTACTCGTTTACAGTCCTTGGTACCATGCTCATCGTCGTGTTATCGGCTAATCGTAGGTTTGTCCAATCATCCGTTCAAGTCTAACATGCGTAATCCTAGAACAGGTGTATTTATCATGAGTACAGGCAGGGAGAGGTACATCATTAGGACAGGCACCAAGCATCCAGAACGACATCCTTTATCCTGACGCCCCGAAACGCCTGGTTTCGAAATCTACGCTGTTTGTTATACATCGCTGTCCCATGGCAACAGCACCAGCCGAATTCATGCTGCTCGTTTCCGTCTCATTTATAGTATAGGTATCTCCGCATAAACCATCATGGCAAGTTAAAGCAACAACACCCCGTGCCCTACCCTATAGACTTAGCCGACCAATAGCCCGCAACAAGATCCAACATTTCCACATCAAGCATCCATCATCTCATCACATCACCACGCACTCCCCCTCCTGCTGCTTCTCAATCTTGCTCCTCGATATCCTCTCCCTCTGCCTCGGGCCACTCTTGCCCGAGCGCTTGAGGTCTTCGAGCCTCTCTCTCGCTTTGGGGAAGTCCTGGGCTATCATAAAGTCAGCACACATCCCAAGCTACCATCACATTCATTCACGGGAAGGAAGACAACTCACCAGCAGCCCTCCAATACCACCTCTTCGCATCCTCCAGATTAGCAGGAACACCAATCCCCACCTCAGTGAAATACCCCATCGCATACTCCGCCTTCGCCAACCCGGCCATGGCCGCCTTCCTGGCCCACAGGTACGCCTCCGTGTCGCTCTGGCCCAGCACCCCCTCGCTGCCCGTCAGGTACCACCCGCTCAGCGCCAGCTCGCTCTGGTGCTCTTCTTGCATCGCTGATCTGCTATACCACATGATGGACAACCGCGCGTCTACCGGCACACCCATGAGACCGTACTCATACGCCGCTCCCATGCGGTACTGGCTGAACTTGTACCCCAGGTCGGCGGCCTGCTTGAACAGCCGGAAGGCGTACGCCTCGTCGCGGACGAGCGCGTCGTTGCCCTCCGCGCTCTCGTAGAGGAGCCCCAGCTCGTGCAGCGCGTGCGGGTTCTCGGCGTCCGCGCGCTCGGCTGCGCGCTTCAGCCAGCCTATCGCCTCTCGCACGTTGCGCGGCTGGCCGAGCAGGCCCTTGAGGAGGATCATGCCCACCTTGTACATGGCGGGCGTATCTCCTAGCATTGCGCTCCTCTTGTACCACTGTATCGCTTTTAGGGGGTCTTTTCGCGTCCCGCCGCCCTCCTCGTTGCCGATTTCGCAGCACACGGCTGTCCGGTAGGCGGCCGCCGCGTGCCCTTGCTTGGCGGCTGCTTGGTACAGCAGGAACGCCTCCTTGTTGTCCGGTTCGGCCCCGAAGAGGCCGCGGCCGAGACAGTCGGCCATGAAGAACATGGCGTGCATGTTGCCGTTGCTGCAGAGCTTCTTAAGGATCTTCTGCGCGTCGAGCAGGTACCGTTCGCGTGCTCGTGCGCGGGCTTTCGGGTCGGGAAGTTGCGGGACTAGGACGTCAGCCGCTTCGCACAGTTTCTTAGCTAGTGTCAGAGCGGATTCTTGGTCGGCGGGTGTCGTCTTGATTTTGGCTTTCAGTCGGTCCATTTCCTCAACAGTGACGGGGGGTGCTTTGGGCTTTGCTGGCGGTGCTTGGGCTCCGCCTGGTGGTTGGTTGGGAAGCTGGGCTTGGGCTTGAGGCTGTGGTCCTGGGTGTGCTTGCTGGGGAGCGGGAGCGGGAGCTGCCATGCCGTTGACGCCGTTATAGTTGCGCACTGGAGGTGGTTTGCCGCTGTTCAGGTTAACGACGGAGCCGGGCATGAGGCCGGCCCGAACTGGTGCGGGGTGGGATGGTAGAGTGTCTGCGCTTGACGCCGAGTGAACTGAGGCGGAGGATGGTTGCATGCCCGGTCGGTAAGGGGCAGGATTAGCGGGAAGTCCCGCCCCAGTGGCTGGGCCACCATGGTCATAACTTCGGCGCCGGCCGTACTGGTTGTCTTGGTAGGGTGCGGCAGGGCCCTGTCCGGGTGGAGGAAACTGTCCCTGCTGATCGTAGGCTTGGCCTTGTTGAGGTGGGCCGTTGCGCTGTTGTTGCTGGTACTGTGCCGGAATGGGTGGCATATCCCCGGCCATCTCGAAGACTGCCGCCTGCGGCTGCCTCAAATCGGGCTGGGACTTTGTGCGACTGACTTCCGGTACCCTCGCCGCCACTCTCTGTGGTTGACCCGCCGCAGCTTGCGGAGGCATTTGTTGCTGAGGAGGGCCAGGTTCGAAACCTCCCATTCCAGACTGACCAGATCCCCGATGTTGCGGCGCCGGAGGCGGTGCGCCATAGTCTGCGCTTCCTCGTCCGTCATCATTGTAATAATCGTAGAAGTCATCGTAGGAGGCTGGCCGTTGCTGCTGCCGTCCATAACCAGCATCTGCCGCAGGACCATTGCCATAGCTCGGGTCTTGGTAGGGCCCGGGTGGTGGCGCACCATTCTGCGGGTACATGTCTTGAGGAGGGGGCCGCATAGCTTGGGCTGTGCTTGGACGCGGCGGCATTCCCATTCCCATGCCGCCACGATTAGGGCCAGGGCCGGGTCCGGGACGAGGCGCGTTGTAAGCTATACTGTCGCCTCGTGGGGGAGGTCTCCCGCCTCCACTCATCTGCGGCTCCCTTGCAGGCATCGTCATGCTCCGCGCTGGAGGACCGAAGTTCTCCTCAGGCGGATAGTCATTTGAGGGACCATACCCTTGGCCTGGTGGCGGACCGCGTCGCTGTTCTGGATAATCTTGTGGCGGATATCCTCGTTGACCTCGCCCGTCTGCCTGAGGTCTACCGCCATATCCATCCCCAGGCGGAGGCGGCATCGGTCCACGAGGTGGTCCCATACCGTTTTGCCTTGGGGGACCTCTCTGGCCGCCTGAAATATCCATTCCTTCCATTTGACGTGACAGATCCTGCTCCATGCCGTTTTTCGGTCTGCTTCCCGGGAAGCTCGGGTATTGGCCGTCGCGATTGAAGCCGCCGTCGACTGGGCTCATGGGATCCATCGGAGGTCTTCGGTTTCCTGCATTGTCCACAGATTAGATTGCATCCACGCCTGATGCGATGCAATTGTGCGCGCTTAACTCACCAGTTGGGTCTGAATTTCCGTGCCGCTCAACGGGAGGTCTACCGCCACGCGTGGGAGGGTAACCGCCACGCCCTCCAGGGGGGCCGCCGCCTCGAGGGGGATACTGGCCGTTTGGAGAAGGCCTTCCCATGGCGGGCGGCCCTCCACGACCCCTCCCTCTCGGTGCACCTCCGCGACCTGGCGGTGGACCGTTGTAGTAGTCCTGCTGAGGAGGATAGTTCTGGTTTGGCGGGGGTGCTCCTCGGCTATAGTTCATGTCATCGTATTGTTCGTTGCCATATCCCTGATCGTATCCATTTCCTCCATAACCGTCGTCGTAACCGTAGTCATAGCTACCGTCCTGGTACTGGTCGTACTGTTGAGGAGGCGGCGCATTATTGTACTGTTGTTGACCTCCAGGACCGCCTGGACCTGGAGGGTACTGTTGTCTCTGCTGCGGTGCTGGTCGCGCAGCTGCTGGCCCTGCGTATGGCCGTCCTTGCGCTTCATAGCCTCCGTTATACGCCATTGCGACTATTGTGCGCGCTTCCTCTGTCTGCCAGTCGTAACGTCGTCCAAAGTCGAATGAGTGAGGCAGTCGTCCGGCAGGCTAGAGGGCAGGACGATGTGCCCCAACAGTGTCGGTCAATGTCTCCTCAGAATGCCGTGCTGTCCCTTGGCTTCTCCACAACAACAGTCCCAAGAGTGAGTGGGATTATTCCAACAGCGCCATTCAACGGTGCGATCAAGGTTCGAAGTTCCGAAGTTCCGAAAGGACCGTATAGGTAACTGTGCGGTTCGGGAGCTAATGTTGCTGGCGCATTGCTTTTCGTCTGATCAATCGTTCAGCCCTCGGCGCTGTATGCAGTTGGATCGGTGTGCTGTATGTGCTCACACGTTTCGGCTGAATGCTGATCGACAGTTTCGGCAGGGCTGCAGAAGGAGAAGGGCGCAGCCCAAAGCTGAGTAGCAAGAAAGAAGCTTTGTCTTTGCACGAAGGAACTCGGGACGGGCGGCGATCACAAAGGAGTGGATGGTGCTGGCGGGACAAGGAAGAAAAGGAGAGGGTATGCGGGATATTGGTGAAGGAGAAGGAGTGTAGTTGTTGTTTATCCCGGGGTTTATTTGGAGAAGTTGTTGTTGAAAGGAATGAAGAATGGTGCCCACCTCGAGAGTTTGGTCTCGCCCAGCAATGTTGTGGAGGGGAAGGCGCTACTGGCGCTGAACTAGGGGGAGTAATGGTGGGGTAACGTCAACCCGCCCGGTGGTGGCAGCAGCCCTGGGCATCAGACTTAATGGAACACTTTCAGGGCCGGTACTTGAGCATCCGGGAATGTCTCTTTTCTTACTCAACCACAATCCCTAAGGTATGTTTGAGCCTGTGCAGGGCTTCTTAGGTCCTACTTCCTGGTGTATTAATTGATTTCATTGCTAAATACAATATATGCTATGCCGCAGGCCCTACCACCGAGACATACCCCGGCCTTAAACGGCCTTGAACATTCAAGACTCTCTCATCTCAGCTGCATTTACAAAGGATTCCAGAGACATGATCCCGCATTGATTTCAGCCCCCCGCCAACCCCTGGACACATCAAAATGATCGTCCCTAATATTTCTCCTTGGAAGCCGGCTTTCCTGGTTTCGCCAGCTCGGCATCCAGATATGTCCTCGACCGTAGTTCTCGATCAGGTGAGATGTTGGTTGGAGAAACATACTCTGCATCTTGCATGAGCCGTCGGACATCCAACAAGTCCTCTAGGCCACTGAGAAGCTCCCGTTGAGTAGCACAGGCCTGCAACTATCGACATGTCTCCCCCCCGAGTCTTCACTCTTCAGTTCAATACCGGCCGCTGATTGGTGAGGACGAGACAACCTTCAGGACCGTCTAAGCCTCCTCAACCGCTCTCATTGGGAGCCCTCCGTGGCAATATACTTTACCTCCAACTCTGTAGTAAGGCGGGAGTGAGAACTTGGAAGTCTGGAAGTCTAAGTGTCAACGGCTGACTGGGATGCTTCCCCCGTCCCGGCAGGTAACCAGCAGAGGGCTGTTGTTGAAACATTCAGGGGGTGATGTCCGAAAATTCGGTTTCTTACTCGAGGAGAGCGAAGAAACGTCATGTCATTGTGGCATTGACGTCGACGATGTTTCATTTCCGGAAACCTGTTCAGAGACATGGATTGTCAGCTCTTTTGGATCATAGGTGAGAAGCCACTGTGAGAAGCCACTGCCTCCTGCATGTTGTGAGACTGTGACAGCGGTTGAGAATGCAGCATTGTCTTTGCGAATGGAGGAGGTTGTGAGTGTCCCAGTGTAAAATGCGATTGTCACCGAGTTAAAATAGGTGGTCCGAGCGGTCGATGTTCGTACCACGCGAAAGACATGACTAAGCCCGTCAATTTGCCTGTGCTGCCATTGGTGACTTCAGTTCTGCTTTCCACGCCCGCTTTTGGACATCATCATTGATATCAAACGACGGTTTCGAGGTGTTGCTACCGAAGATCTTGAAGCATTTCCTCACCACTCGGCCAGATCAACACTGAGCATCTAAGCTCTCACAGCAGCCGCAAATGTCTGCCAAGAAGCCCTTCAACTGGTGGCTCTGGACCAAGGTGCTGGTCGGGTGCGTGACGTCCTCGTCTACATACCCCGATAATCCTATCACAAGCACTAACATCTAAACAGCGGAGGTGCATGTGTGGTGGGCGGTCCGGCATTCGTGATGTGGGTGTCGCCGACGGACGAGGAGCTGTTCCAGAAGTACAGCCCGGAGCTCAAGAAGAGGAGCCTCGAGAGGAGGTTCGAGCGGGAGCAGGAGTTTGATGACTTTGTGGGGAGGCTGAAGGAGTACTCTAAGAGTGATAAGCCGAGTGAGTTTATTCATCACAACCATCTGGTTGGACGGTCAGAGTGTACTAACAAGCGTGATAGTATGGTATGAGCAGGAGCAGGCACAGCGGAGAGCCAGGGAGGAGAGCATACAGGAGGCTATCAGGATCGCTGAGGAGGTCAAGGCGAGGAAAGAGGAGATGAGAAGGGCCGCTGGGCTGCCGGTCAACTCGGAGAGGTGATGTTGATCCGGATCGGTGCGGACGTATGACAGCATTGGCTGGAGATTGTAAGACAGTGTATGATGGAGGACGGAGGATGAGGACGGCCGAACTGGAAGGTATTGCTCTGGTCTCATGAATGAAGATGAGAACCGGGCATGTTGAAGGTCATCGAACCGACATCACGGCGAAGAATTCACATAATGAGACTGGTCGCGGGTGGGCGGCGATGCCCTGGCCACCGACCATTATGTACTATCTCTACTTACATTGTACTACTATAATGAACAAACACCTCACGTAACGCAAGAAAATCCGAACTTGATATACTATCCTTCCATCTTCATCGATCAGCGACTTCTCTCACGGTGACAGCTTCAAGGTGAGGCATGGCCCGTGCCCAGCTCACCGAAGTCAGCGGTGGTGGGGCCACGAAGCGAAAATTCGTGCCCGGACCCGGCGCACAGAAATTCTGACGAGGCTCGAAGCTCGAGTGTCAACGAATGAGCCTTCCATTTTTGAACGGATTGCACAGCTAGCCACAACACGACTCGTCGGTAAGTCTGCACCTTCTCTGATAGTGGAATTGCTGAATTACCGAAATACTGCCTCAAAAAAGCTCCCATGCAGTCGTGGCTACCATTTTCTGCCACATTGAAAGCGGTGAACTCTAACTGACCCCGACCCGGTTTGAAGCAGCTCGGCCTTCTTCCTCGTCTTTCCCCGCAAAAACTTCCAACGTCAAACCATCGACCTTCCTACACCGACATCACCAGACTACCTCCCTCAAATCACAATCATGTCGGACCTTCAGGAGAGACTCAAGAAGCTGGGCGCTCAGGCTCGTATCGGTTAGTTTTGCCCTGGTGTTCAATTCCCCGCTCCGGGACTCGAGAGAATGCCGTCAGTTGTCTAACATGAAGTCTTTTTTCTTAGGGTACGTACACGAACCATCACCATAGCACACGTTGAAAGCACCGATCCCCTCGCGAGCGATACCAATGCGATGATGCCGATTTCTGTTCTATAACGGTGGAATGGCTGTCTAACACGTGATACAGTGGCAAGGGCACCCCCAGGCGGAAGGTGAAGCGGACTCCCGCCCGCTCCAGCGGCGACGACAAGAAGCTGCAGCAGACGCTTAAGAAGCTCAACGTGCAGCCCATCCAGGCCATCGAGGAGGTCAACATGTTCAAGAGCGACGGAAACGTTATCCACTTCGCCGCACCAAAGGGTGAGCCTTCTTCCCCTGTTATGTCTTTCCTCCATCAGTCCTTCATGCTGACCAATACAACAGTCCACGCCGCTGTCCCTTCCAACACCTTCGCCATCTACGGCAATGGTGAGGACAAGGAGCTCACCGAGCTCGTCCCCGGCATCCTGAACCAGCTCGGCCCCGATTCCCTTGCCAGCCTACGCAAGCTCGCCGAGAGCTACCAGAACATGCAGAAGGGCGAGGGTGAGAAGGAGGCTGACGACGATGACATCCCCGAGCTCGTCGCCGGCGAGAACTTTGAGGAGAAGGTCGAGTAAATCCGTACCTTAACTCGAGCGTTGGCAGAGGCGCCCCTTTGAAGTCGGGAGGCTACGTGGCGAGGGCTCGATATCAACCTTCGTTCTAGTTTCCCCCGTTCAAGAAGCAAGTGCCACGAGGAAGTGGAATCTCACACCTGTATACGGTTTGCGGCGTCTGTGGTGAATTTGCGAAAGGGCCACCAAGTCTTTTTATACGGAATAGGCAGATAGGGTGCAAATGAATGCTCCAGAAGCGCATTCAGGCTCAACATTTGTCGTGCCGTGCCACCCTCCGTGATATCTGTGCCCAACATGTCGTGAGGTCGCACTCTCTATTCCGCGGACAGTACATATAACAGCAACATCAACTGGGTATCTCGACCATTTCTACAATCCAAACTCCTCATCACCCACATTCCTAACCCACCCCTTCAACGCCTCCCCTCGTACATCATCTTTAACCCTCCTCCTACGCTCCAACAGTCCCGCCCCTTTCACATCCCCGTATTTGCCCCCCTCCAATACCCTTCCCAGCTCCTCATCCCCCTCCATCCCCGCAACGTCCCTCGCAAGCTGCCACATCCTCCTCCTACACGTCCCGCTCCCGCCCCTGACATCAAACTGCTTCCTCCCCTGCAACACGCCGCCGGCCAATCCCTCCTTCAGTCCAGCAGCAGTCCACGCAACAGCGAGGTTACTCGCGCTCGTCTTGTCGCTCCTCCTCGCCACCTCCCTTTTGCTAAACTCAAACTCCAACTCCGTAGTCCGCACCGCGAACTCCGCCCACTTATACCCGCCTTCCCACCGCCGTCCGGCAAGGGGGGTCATCCGTCCGGTGGAGGAGAATGACCGCTCACATCCCGTCGCGGAGAACTGCGACTCTGGTAGGATAACAGAGGAGAGGTAGAAATTCCCTGGATGGACGAGCAGCGAGGTAAGGGACGAGAGGAGCGAGGCGCACTGCTTCAGCGCCAGCTTGTCGGAGCAGGACTTCGAGAGGGTCGGGGGGGCGTCGCCGCGGGCGGGCTTGCGCCTCACTGTGCCTAGCTGGGAGAAGTACCCTCGCCCCGAGAGGAGGAGGGTGGTGTCCGGAGCATCATCTGAAGAGTCGGTAGTAGTGGTTGGAGCGGGTAGCGGCATGTCCCACGGCGAGGCGTCGTCTTGCGCTGCCATGGTGAGTTCCATGCTGGCGTCGCCGCAGGGGGCTTCGGAGCAGTACATGTGTAGCTTGACTTCCTCGCGGAGGGCGAAGGGTTGGCCCTCCCAGGCGGGCGTCGAACGGTGGCCATGTTCGCCTTGATCATCCGGAGAGCCCGTAGTGTCATGACCGCCCCGCCGTTCTTGCTCGGTTCTGCGGCGGGTGAAGGTCGATGACTGTCCTGATGTCACGGCCTTACATTCTTGCAAGAGGAAGTGGTTAAACGCTCGGATGGCGAGGATCTCGGCGTGCCAGTCGTGGAGGACCGAGCCTTTTGCCAGGGCGAGTTTGGTTGCTGGTAGACATTTCATGCCTGTTCTACGGAACGTCAGTTATGGATGACTAGTCGATAGAAAGGATTCGTGACTTACGCCAGACATAGACATGTGAGTGAACCATCGACTATGTGAGATAACGTGTCAATACATGCTATGTAGTCCATATAAAACGGACGGTGTGTACCTTCAGCGACAATGCCGCTCATGGGCACCCATTCGTGGATTCCATTGTCACGGACTGCTGGTTTGCGTTTTTGCGGCAGCTTGTCGAACTGCCGAAGAACAAGTGAGGCTATCTCATCAGGTGAAGCATCCAGCATCTCAGCCTTCTCTACATTCACGGTTGTTCTTTCGAGACTCGTTCTCTCTTACTCAACGTCGAGAAATGAGCGACCCAGGGTTAGGGTCTTACCAGCTTGAAGTTGGCGGTTCCAGGTTGTCATTAAGTGGATCCCTTCCCCACCCAATTGCTCATCACGCTGCCGCGCACGGGGCAACCCTACCAGAGCCCGCACAAGAAATTTCGAGCAAAATCAACCTGCAACTGGAGTCACTTCTTTGCTTTGGTGCTTCCGGCGAGATCACATCCGCAACCTGCCACGACGACCCCCCTCAACTAACCACCAGGTAATCGCCGACAAATACCGCCAAGATGCGCACGTACGACGATACCTTCTCGGGCCAGAAGATTTACCCTGGCAAGGTGCGTTTTCTTGCATTGATTCCTGTCCGGAGCTGGATTGATGGGGTAGAATTGGAGGTGGAGGGGGAACGACGAGGACGACGATGCATCACCACCACCACCAACGACTGGGATTCGCTACAATTGAAGGATCCGATGGGCAGGCAAACGATGGAATGGATGGATGAATGGACAGACACGTTATCGAGGGGAATAATGAACTGACATTACTCTGTGGCTCGCAGGGTAAACTTTACGTCCGTGGCGACAGCAAGATCTTCCGCTTCCAAAATGGCAAATCCGAGTCCCTCTTCCTCCAGCGCAAGAACCCCCGCCGCATCGCCTGGACCGTCCTCTACCGTCGCCAGCACAAGAAGGGTATCTCAGAGGTACGATTCATACACCCCGGTTATCCCCAACCCCCGAGACAGAGACGATCCGACATCGAAGAACGATGATATTACCTGTCACTCGAACACCCTACACGTCGAAGCACAAACGGAGGGAATACATGGGAACAGCTACTAACAAAACCCCCCAACAGGAGGTCGCCAAGAAGCGCTCCCGCCGCACAGTCAAGTCCCAGCGCGCCATCGTCGGTGCCTCCCTCGATGTGATCAAGGAGCGCCGGACGATGCGGCCCGAGGCCCGCAGCGCTGCCCGCCAGCAGGCCATCAAGGAGAGCAAGGAGAAGAAGGCCGCCGCCCAGGCAGCGAAGAAGGCCGACAAGGCCAAGAACGCCGGCAAGGGCGGCGCCCGGGGTACCGTCATCAGCAAGGCCGGTGCCAAGGGTTCCGCTCCCAAGGTCAAGGCCACCACTCGTTAAGCGTGTGTGTGTTGTCTGGGCTGAAGGAGAGGAAGGGAGGATGATTCGGCGGTTTATGGAACATGCATGTTGATCCAAGGGAACTACCTACTGGACTGGATGGCTTTTAAGAAAGGGAGTCGGTTCGGGGTTTCTTTGTTATTTTGCTGGCTTGGCCTGGGAAACAGAAACGGTTTTTATCAATCCATTTTCCCATCTCTAGAGAAGAGAGAATACACATGTTCCTGCTGCTGAAACCCGGCCGTTTCTTACGAATGCGTTACATGGGATACTTACGAGTGCATGTGCTAGCCAGCTATGCATCAATCAACGTGACGGTCACCACCCCTGGGTCTTTCCTCTTTCCCAATCCAGCTTCAACTTTCAACGTCACAGTCACAGTCGCTGCCTATCTCCGAACCCCAACGGAATTGAGGTGCGATTTTTAGTCTATAAGCTTTGATCTACCACTTCAACTATCTCTCAACTTCTCCTAATCCCAGCATTCAATCTCAAAGCTTAGCCAACACGCCCTCAGCACCGCTATGCGTTATCGTTCCCCTGACCGTATCCCTCTCGGCATACGTGACCTTGCCGTGGTCGACGACGATGGCATACCTCTGCGTCCTGTCACCGTTGACCCAGCCGATGGACTTGCTGAACTCCACGCCATTGTCCGAGGCGAAGATCTGTGTTGCTTGTTAGCCATCGTCTCTAAACATCCTCTGCTCTCAACCTCCCCCTTCCCCATCCCCCGAACGTCCCCATACCCCATATACCCTGTTCCCATTATCACCCTCCACCTCTAACCATCCTCACCTGCTTCCTCCCCCGTTCCCTGCCCTCCAATCCACCTTGTATCCAAAGTAGAATATTGAAAGGTACTCACGATATAATCATCCTTAACCCCGTTCGCCTTCCCCCACGCGCTCATGACGAAGTGGTCGTTGGCGGCGATGAAGACAACCCGGTCCACGCCCTTGGCGCGCAGGGCGTCCTTGTTCTTGATGTACGATATCACGTGCTGCTCCTGGCAGGTGGGCGTGAAGGCTCCCGGGACGGCGACGATGACGATCTTTTTGTCTTTGGCCTCTGTTATAGGGTGTCAGTACCTACTCTGGTACTCGGCCGGAGGGTTTGCGAGAGGGGAGTGATCAGGTGATGGTATGGGAGGAGGGCACGACGAGAGAATGCAGAGCAGAGAACAGGTCCTGGGAGGAAAGAAGTCTAGGGAAGAAGGCCATGGACTCACCCTTGCTGGCATCGTATTTGATGCCTATGCCGCAGGCGATGATGTCGCTCTGCTCGGGCGTGTAGGGGACGTACGTGAAGGATACGCCCTCGGGGAAGGAGTCGCCTGCTTTGAGTTCTGTCATGGTTGCTGGCGGATGAGTTACGTATGTGACTGAGGTATGTAGAGTCCGAAGAGATGAGTGAGGTGAGCTTGTGTTGTTGTTGTTGTGAAGAATGTCTGTGAGTATAGTGGTATGTCTGGAAGTCAATCGAAGCTCAAGAGGGGCAGTACGGTATGTAACCGGCACGATAGAAGCGGAGTCTAAGAGGGAACTTAGAGGGGCGTGCGCTACGTCCGTTCTGTGATCGCCGGTCACCGCGCCCATTTATATCTATTCGTGAGCAACATTGTACACATTGCCTCTTGTAGAACACGGCCGACTTCCGAGAGGACTTAAACTCGGATCCGTCTTTTTTGTACGTGTACCCGGGACAGTGAGGCGAAAGAACAATACGCCCTTTCGACATTTGAGGCTGGCATCCCGCGATATGACGCCATTAGCAAG
Organism: Coniochaeta sp. 2T2.1; assembly: GCA_009194965.1. NCBI lineage: Eukaryota > Fungi > Ascomycota > Sordariomycetes > Coniochaetales > Coniochaetaceae > Coniochaeta > Coniochaeta sp. 2T2.1. Next base: position 139,925 of record VSMA01000041.1, read on the forward strand.
CCCGCCAAGTCTGGGGATAACGATATCGGCCAGCAACGGCGAGGTGCCACTGTGTAAACAGTTCGCCTGAGGACTTACAAATGCACTCACTCGCCGTGATGACAAAAGGCGGCCGCGGATGGTTGAAGAGGGAAAATGAGGACCCGTGGACACGGTGCCGGCCGGCAGGCGATCTGCGGTTCCGGGACCAGCCGCCTCGGCGCTGACTTGCAGTACAAGGGTTCAACATGGCGCTGGTGAGGTCCTCACCAGTACTGTGACGCTGCACACACCTTGGTCATGCCTTCGCTTCCTTTCGCGACATAGACATCACAGCCAAGCACAGACCCTGCAGATCCGAGGAGATACAAGCCCCCATCTGTGACGATGTATTCGCCTACATCGAAGTAGACCGTTTAGGTGTAAGTCCCTGATCGAATGCGTAAGCAAGCAAACGGCACCAGTCAGCAACAGGAAGGCGGCAACAACTCCGAAGGACTTCCGAACCCTGCTCCGGCGGTGATCTATCCAATTACAGTCCCGGCTTCGTGTCCTGTACCTAACACAGTACAATCGTAACCATCGTGTGTATGACTGGACGTGAAGTTTAAATCGACAGGGCGTTCGGTGATCCTCCTTTTTTGGTGGTTTGTGGTTCATATATCAGTGTGTCTAAGCCCACCACTCCTGAGCGTCATCAGTAACTTCAGTAGATTCATCCCACCTCAACCACACACATGCCACAGCTATCCACAATGTCTGCCGAACCAAGACCCCCCTTCCCGCCCTTCACAATGGAGACGGCGCAGAAGAAAGTCAAGGCCGCCCAGGATGGGTGGAACACACGGTAAGCCGCCCTCATTTCTGCTGAACAATATGAATGCTAACAACAACCCCCAGCGACCCGGCCAAAGTCAGTCTAGCCTACACCCCGGACAGCATCTGGCGCAACCGCGGGACCTTCCTCCAGGGCCGCGAGGAGATCGTCAAGTTCCTCACGGACAAGTGGTCGAAGGAAGACGGGTACCGTCTGAGGAAGGAGTTGTTCGCTTTTACTGACAACAAGGTCTGTATCTTACCAGCCTATCTACCCTATACACTCCCCTCCCATTCCTCTTCAAACGATGAAGTGGGTAAAGCATGAAGCTGACAGGAGCAAAAGATCGCCGTCCAGTTCTGGTACGAGTGGCACGACGAGTCGGGCCAGTGGTGGCGCACCTACGGCCTCGAGGACTGGACGTTTGCGGACAACGGCTTGATGAGGAAGAGGCAGATGAGCGGGAACGATGTCAAGATTGCCGACGGGGAGAGGTGGTTCAAGGACGGGGTGGATGTGAATACTGTTGAAATTAACGAGAGGCATTGGTAGGCCTGGTTGTAAGAGGAGGGCTGGATGCGTTGTGGGATGTGGGAGAGCTGGATGGTCGGGATATTGGTGATGCATTCCTGGTTGGAGGTGAAGGTTGGGGGTGGTCGCCGTACTGGTGAAATGAGACACGGGAAAGAGGAAGGATTTTACCCAGCCGAGGTTAGGAGAGGAACGATGTACGCTCAGTAGGAGGCTTCAAGTCACGGAAGATGGATGATCGTGTTGATCTTGTCTGTCATGCGTGGGCACATGGCTGACATGCGGAACGGGTTTGGGAGCTGCGTGCTGTGACATGCTGCTGAAATGGATGTTGGCCACAAGATCTGGGTGATGAGTCGATCCTGTGATCTGCAATTTGAATTTCCTATCTCGTTTTCAACTGCCAGCCACAGATAAGAGAAAAGCAATTGTCCGAATCATGACCATACAGAGCTGAAAGGTCTCTCCTCGAGGCGCTGAGACATTGAGTGAGGCGTGCTCTCAGAACATTTGCAGCGGGCGAGCAAATTTGGTGGGGCACACCAATATGTGGAGATGAGAAAACGCTAATCCGGATACGGTAAGGCAATCCAGATAAGGTTGCGCATCACCTCCGATCGGATTTGCGCAGTGTATCACAGTATCACAGTACAGCAGGCATCTCTCCCTTCAACCGTTGAGCCTCACTGGCCTCCAAACTTGCAAAAAGTCACCGTCAACCCAGATCAAATATCTTGATACCAACAGCAATGCTTCACTCCGTGAAACTGTGACAGCTCGCCACAGGAGTGCAGCTCAACAAGTGTGTTTAACACCCACCTCTCACTGACCCCCTTCTGTGGCTGTTTCATTCACGTCACATTTTCACCCAACACCGTTGTGTGGTTTAGGAAATTGCTTTTTCCACCTCAAGGTGGCTTTCTCGACCGCACATCTCCCGGTTTATCAACCTCTTCCAAGACTATTGTGATTGGGATCAGTTGCAACATCTTTGACCCCCAGATCTCGTTGGTCATAGACACCTTCGTCGACTTTGGGTGTCTCACTTCGAACGAAGCTATTGCTCACATTCTTGTCACAGAGTTAGCTAACACACTGCCCCGATGTCACGGAAACAAAGCATTGTTTCATAGATCGAGATTCAAGAACAAAGAAATCTTTCCCGTCCGAAAACGACGGCCCTACGAACTCGATAGAACCCGCCAATGAGACGTACCAGACTTCAACCTCTATGACGATCGGCGCCGGTATTGGTATGCACGTTTGAGTATCGGTTCATGCAGCTTGGGATGCTTCGAGCCTGGACCGCACCGGGCCCTTGCTTCTTCCCGACATGGAGTTCTTGATAGCGTCCCGGGCTAGGAGCCGGTATGCCCACTGGTTCGCATCCCCCGCAACATCGCGGGCTGCATTGGGCTTGCGCTATCATTGACCTCAACGACTCGAACTAGACCTATGGGACCACGATGTTGCGCCGCGACTGGAAAACTTCTTCCTAATTTGGAACTCTGCTGTCAAGATCTTCACGTCATTGCATATCCTACGCGCAATAGTCTGGTGAGGCGCCATGCAAGCTGGAGGTATGTCTCACTTGAACCGTCTCTGGAGTCCTGGACGTGCCGCAAGCATCTTGTTCTCAACCCTTGCAAGGCAAGTGATGAGCACGGACGCAGGGTAGAGACACTCCTAACGTGCCGGATAGAAATATCAGAGAGGTTGCCCGCAATCCTTGCGTCGAGTTCCATTCCCCTCTTCCTTCTCGACATGTTACCTCCATTCCTGATCAGCAAGTGGCAAGACGGCGAGACATTCTAGAAGCTGATTTGCCATCACATCCTTCTGTCTCTGTCTTAGATCCGTACCCATACCTCTTCCTCGTTCCTACGTTACTTCCACACGTGTCACCGTTTCGTTCTCGAAACACAGACTGAACGCAGATATGGGGCTGCTTGCTCTACCACTTACCTACCGCCGTCCATCGCATGTGGCGAGGGTGTCGACCAACTCCAGCCTGGAGTCTGTTGACAGTCATGAGAAGGGTGACATCTCCCTGCGATCAGGCAGGTCTGGTCCCGCCGCCGGCATCCCAGAAGCACTCTCGTTCGACAAGATCATCGACGGCGGTACTTGTCCGGTAAGCCACCCCAGTCATAAAACTCCTCGGACAAGCCAGATGCTAACAAAAACCAGCCATGCACTGTCCGCGATTTCATGAACTATCTCATCTACGTTGAACACTCGGCGGAGAATCTCCAGTTCTTCCTCTGGTATCGCTCTTATGTCTCCCGCTTCGAGCAAGTGCCCGAGTGCGAGCGCGCCCTCTCGCCAGAATGGACCCGAGCCCAGGAAGAAGAGGTCGCCGTCCGCGTCCAGAAAGAAACGGCGGAGAAGATGCGTCGCGCGCCCAAGCCGGCGGACATCTTCCGCGGCACCGACTTTGAGAAGCCAGCCATGCTGGGCAGCGTCACGACTGTGCGCGATGACGGGTTCACCTACTTCACGCCGCCAGTGACGCCGAGGGAGAGGGACCACGACTCCCTCTTCACGGGTTCCAACGCCGGGTCGAACCTGTCGGCGACTAGCACCGCCGCCCACCGCGACCTAGCAGGCGAAGCGTACATCGCCGCCGGCGCGGAGAGGCCATTCACGATCCAGCCCTTCCGCGAGGAAATCGACCGCGTAGTGAGCACCTACATAGCCGACCGCTCGCCACGCCAACTCAACCTCTCGAGCAAAGAGCAAAAGACTCTTCTCCACGCTCTGTCTTCCACCACGCACCCCTCCGCTTTTCGCACCATAGCGGCGAGCATCGAGTCCACCCTCCGCCACCAGGCGCACCCGAATTTTATCCGCTGGTCGATCTGCAACGGTAACCCCATCCGTGTCACGTTTGCGAGGAGTTTGGGGGCGGGCACCATCCTGCTATCAACCGTGGCTGCTATCCTTCTCACCTTGTCCAAAGCACCGAGGGGATACCGCGCCATCCCCGCCGTCGGCTGGCTCGTCGGCGTGGCAACGCTCATCGCGGCGTGGAAGGGCATGTGCGTCGTCCTGCACGGGCTTCATCACCGGCACGTCAGGCCGTGGGAGTTATTCGAGGATCATCAGAGTGACGGCGGCCGTTCGAGTTCCGACTCGGACGCGGAGCTCAACAACGGTGGCAGCACGAAGGGCCTGAAGGGGTTCGACACCTTTGGACGGTCGAACAGCTACGAGGACGAGCCGTGGGTGGTGAAGTACGACAAGCGCTTCTTGCTGAGGAAGATTTTCGATCGCGAGGTGTGGATACGGGAGCCGGCGCTGAGGCAGATACAGGATGTTATTTTTGCGCAGGCTGTGCTGGGAGGGGTGGTTGCTGCTGGGTTGTTGGCTGGGGTGTTTGTTGGTGTTCCTGGTGGGAACTTGTTTTAGGCTCTAGTCTAAATGGGACTCTGTAACATGGATGGCTGGGCTTCAGGTGTTCTTGGTGTTGCTTTTTGGTTGCTTTCTTTATATATATATGATACCCGGATGGGAGCTTTCAGGTTCGAGGTGTTTGGGAATCCGGTCAAAAGGTTGGAATGGGAGAACGGGATATTGGGATACTGGGATACTCTAGGTATAAGGTGTTAATTGGATAGCAATATGGAGTTTCAATGGTATTTCTTGCCTTCTTTGATGTCCAACTCGTGACCTAAGGTGGAGAAATGTCGAGACAATGAAGCTGGGTGCGAGTCGGTGAACGCCAAGGTGAATCTTGCACCTCCCCCCCCCCCCGAGTCAGGCACGATGACAGCCCCGACAAGCGCTGCCAGGCCTCGGTCCAGCGGCCCCGCATTCTAACCGGGGGACAGGAGGGGCGGGACATGGGGGATTATTCACACTACGTAAAGCCGAAATACCACACTGTATCTCCATTTCCCCAGCCAGAGAAAAAAAGTGAATGCGCCATGATGAAAGATACATCGTAAACCTGAGACTACCAGGAAACACCGAGATCAACAGAAAAGTCTCGCAGAAATGACTCTCCAAATAGTAGCAGCCTCAATGAAGCCTCCATGACAGTATCGATTAATCAAATCATCTCCACCAGACAACCATCCTTATTTACACACTCCTTATCACACACACGCGATCAATGACGTCCACGTCGGACACCTACCAAGCGGACCCGGCCGAGCCGCAACAAATGCCGACCTGGTCCAGCGACGGAGCAGCAGTACACGGCTCGAACCCCGCCAAGACAACACCGGACGCTCTGTCGCAAATACTCGGCCACCCTAGGACGGCGACGACAACAGCAGAGATAGACACGGCCATCACCCACCCGGGCTCCGTCCGCATCAACGTCAAGGGCGCCTTCATCGTCGACCAGGGCACCGGCACCACCACCCCGCTCAACGGCAACGGCACCTCTAGCAACGGCACCTCTAGCAACGGCACCTCTAGCAACGGCACCCCTACCAACGGCACCCCAACCAACGGCACCCCTACCAACGGGCAGAACTCGCCCACTCAAACCACATCCCAGGGCCACGAGCACAACGGCCACCAGACCAAGGACATCCGGCTGCCGAACCACACCGCCGTCGTCAGCCATGTCGCCATCGACATCGGCGGCTCGCTGGCGAAGCTCGTCTACTTCTCGCGCGAGGCGCACTCGACCGAGCCCGGCGGCCGCCTGAACTTCCTCAGCTTCGAGACGGACCACATCCGCGACTGCATCGAGTTCATGAAGCAGATCAAGGACAAGCAGCAGAAGCTCAACGGCTCCCGCCCCGGCGAGCTGTGCGTCATGGCCACGGGCGGGGGCGCGTACAAGTACCACGACATGATCCGCGCCGAGCTAGGGGTTGATGTCCTCCGAGAGGACGAGATGGAGTGTCTGATAATAGGTATGCTCGATGCGCTGCTTTCAACTGTGCCTCACAAGTACTGTACTGACTGTAATACGCCAGGCCTCGACTTCTTCATAACCGAAATCCCCCGCGAAGTTTTTACTTATTCCGACACCGACCCCATGCACTTCGTCGAGCCCTCGGACGACATCTACCCCTACCTCCTCGTGAACATCGGCTCGGGCGTCTCCTTCCTCAAAGTCTCAGGCCCGCGCAAGTACGAGCGCGTGGGCGGCACCTCCCTCGGCGGCGGCACCCTCTGGGGCTTGCTGTCTCTCCTCACCGGCGCCCGCAGCTTCGACGAGATGCTCGCCGCGGCGTCGCGCGGCGACAACACAAAAGTCGACATGCTCGTGGGCGACATCTACGGCACGGACTACGGCAAGGTCGGGCTCAAGAGCACCACCATCGCCAGCTCGTTCGGGAAAGTCTTCCGCATGAAGCGCGAGGCCGAGAGCGAGGCCGAGGACAGCGGCGGCCTCGACCAGAAAGACCAGCACCGGCTGCACCACTTCATCTCCGACAGCACGGACGTGCTACCTTCTACCGAGCCGAGCGAGAACGACCACTCCCACCCGCCCGGTCCGTCGCGGTTCACGAGTGCCGACATCTCGCGGTCGCTGCTCTACGCCATCAGCAACAATATCGGCCAGATCGCGTTTTTGCAGAGTCAGATCCATAATTTGAGTCATATCTACTTCGGCGGCAGCTTCATCCGCGGCCACCCGCAGACGATGAACACGCTCAGCTACGCCATCAAGTTCTGGTCCAAGGGCGGGACGCAGGCGTACTTTTTAAGACACGAGGGGTATCTCGGAGCTGTAGGCGCGTTCCTGAAGAGGCAGCCGAGGAATTGGGGCCGGAGGGGAAGTTTCGAGGAGGAGTTGGGACGGTGGCAGGCTAAGGAGGCTAGGAGGGCGGAGGAGGAGGAGGAGGCAAGGAGGAATGGGGAGGAGGAGGAGAGGGGACGGGATGATGAGGTTGTTGTTGTGTGAGTAGCGGGCGTTTGACATGGATACCACGATACCTTACCTGATAGAGTTGCGATGCCTCATTGTTTGTTGGCGTTGGGGTTCATTTGGGGAGCATGCCGGCGTGCGGTTGAATCGTACATAGCATACCTACCTATCATAGCTTGTCACTTGCCGTCGTTCTGTCTGTCCAGATAAGCAAGTTTGACTGTTTATACCTGACTCATGAGCTTCGCGATCAACCTGGCTTCCTCGATGCTCCTTCCCGGTTGCCGTCCTTGTCGCGTAATTATCTGATGATCAATGGGGCAGTCACATGAACACCATGACGTTGGCGGGGCCTCATCGAGACGGGAAACCTCTGCAACGTTCTGGAAGGGTGATATGACGTCAAACTCAAACCTTCGGACAGAGAGGTTGAAAAGGCAGCTGCGGTAGCTGTTTTTGAGCTTCTTGAGCTTCTTCTTTCTACTTCATCATACAATTCAAGCACACCTTGACCAATCCACGCAAAGACTACAACATCGCTGGCTATCTCTTCGACGAATCAAGCAATCAATCACATCAATCATCACACTTAACACATCCGCATAAAATGGCCCCCTCACACAGCGAAGAGTCCAACCGTCCCAAGGACACCATCAAGGAGGGCACCAACATCGTCCACGGCTCGGCCGGTGATCAAGAGGTTAGTCTCTTCTCTCCCTTCCATCTCCCTTCCTATCATTGACCCTACCCTACACAACATACATCATTGCTCCTCTCATTTTTTCCGTCCCCTTCCCTAATACCCTCGCCCAAATACTTCCTTACTAAAACTTACCTTGATCATGAAATGGCTAACATACGTGGGTAATTCTAGCTCCCCTCAAAAGTTCCCCGCGCAGACAAGACGGCGCCCCTACCGGAGCACGAGCAAGGCGGCGCCATCCCGGGAATGAACGCCAGCGGCGGAGGCAGCCAGGGGATCAAGCACTCTGATGTCGGGCAGGGAAAGGGGCCTTTGAACCCCGGTGTTTAAAGGCCTCGATTGAGCAAAGGAGACGTTGAGGGAGAGCATGGCTGGCTAAGGATGGGTACCTTTCTGGAATCATGGCAACCTGATGGGAAAAGAAGAATGTTAGGGTGGAGGGCAAGTCTTAAATCTTAGTACCTGGGGGTTTACGAACTGAGAAATAAAATGAAGCTCGCAGTTGCGGATTAGACTCTACTTCTGTTCTGTTTCGTTGCAACTTGGAGAGTGACCGAGGCATGACGATGCTCTCGATAAGTTCCCCGCCGGAGCTCGTTCCGTGGCTCTCACATGATTGGCTGATATGAGCCAGCCGGTGTTCCATGACGCCCAGGCCCCTACAAAAACATCACAGAACTCCCTGACGTATCGTTTTCTCCATGGCAGAAAAAAAATCAGGATTGATTGATGCACTCGGAAGCAAAAGGATAGTTATTTATTATAGAGGCAGATGTTAAGAAACCAGCAAAAGTGAAAGTCGCGGTTGCCCACTATCAGAATCGAACTGATGACCTTATCATTACTAGTGATACGCTCTACCACTGAGCCAAGCGGGCTTGGTGATCTTTTTCCAAGATGTTGTAGCGTTGTGGTAGCGTAGCTTATGACTGGGCAGCACTTCTTCTCCGTGCGACTGCTTGCGAATCATCACGATTGCTTGATGTTGGCAGAGTCTGGAAGGGTGCGGACGGAGAGTCGTGATGGCGTTGGATCGCAAGTGGTAGTGAGACAGTATTTCCGGTCGTGGAAGGAACGGCCTTCAGACAATGCTCAGGGAAGGTAAGGGACACGAGATCGACTCGAACTCCCTCCATTATCTTAAGGTTTCACTCTTTTCCTCCCATTTCATTCTTTCAACGTTTTTGCAATCAACGGGCTCTCCTTGTGTCTTTCCTCGTCCGGTTACAATCGTTGATCCTCTTCTCTTCATCCGACTTCAAGGTCCTGTTGGCGACACTTGACACCAGCGAGGCGCAGCTCAACTCCCAAAGTCCAGGTTACGGGGCATAGAAGTGATGGCGGTCGCTACAACAGGTCGCAGCACTGTATCAGACCTTGGGTCAACAGCACCTCAGCACTGGACTTGCACTCGGCAGTCCATTCCACTGCCTCGGATTCTCCTCCCGAGACGTTTCTGCTGCTGCGCATTCACAGACCTCGAATCAACACCATCTCCAGCCGTGTTTAAGTCACCGCCAGCGACCACCCCGCCACTTGTATTGCGCTTCTGTGGTGGTTGGATCCAAGCGAACGGCCAACCCCACAGTGTCATTGGGGCCTTCAGTGCTCCAGTGAGGCTGAACGTCTTAATTTAAAGACACCCGGGTCCCGCTGCTGACGCTCCGCACCGCGCGGTTCACCGGCTTGTCCTCGTCTCACCGTATGTGTACATGTGTATTGGTTCACTTACTCATCCCATCGCCATCAAGGCATAATTGAACAAGGTATCGCTACACCATGCTGCACTCATCGCAATGACATAGTTCCATGCCAAAGAGGGACACTGCTGGCCTCGACTTGGACCCTTGCGATCTGATCGGGCTTGGCTGCTCACGGCCGCAGTTCGTCGCCATTGAGCTAGTCGCGGCCCTGGCACAGCCTCGCTGCCACCCAATCGGCTTTGTGTCTGTACGAGCGTGCCGCTATTCCTCGCCATTTCTATTTTCACTTCCCGACACTGACGTCTCTCTTATCGTCAACTTTAATCCCACCCGTGCGTTTTGGCGTCAACGACACCGAAAATGGCGGCTCGGCTGTCCTCCCGGATGGCGCTTGTTGCGCGGTCGACGTCGATATCCACCGGCGCCATTGTTGGAGCGACAATTGGCTCAGTGATCGGGGCGACAATCATCTTTCTTTGTGCCCTACCATTCATCCTCCGGGCCCGGCGTTTGAGAGCGTTCAAGCGGGAACACGGCGAAGATGCCGTAATTGAGGACTTCCACCCCGGGTCGCCTGACTTCCTGTCGCGAGCTCACTTCGGCGATGCCTTCAGGCGCTTATCGCATTCCACCCCGGCGCAACCCCCGCCGAAAGCTGTGGACGGACAGGAGAGCACAGATCACAACGGGGAACCGACCGAAAAACAGCAGACGACCCTCTACCCTACCGGTGTCAGTGTCCAGTATGGATTGCCGTCGCCAATCTCGCCAGCGCAGCCAGCGACGGCCAGATTCGAGCCATTGCCCGGAAGAGCACTCCACGATGGCCGGACGGCGACCGGGTCGCTGACACTTGCGACGCAGACGACACATGATAGCATTCCGACGCAGATGCTTTCGCAGGAACCTACTATGACCGAGGCAGGAACCAGTTTCAGAGGGCACAGCATCAGCGATTCTTTCGCCTCGCCAAGTCGAAAGGGCACGTTCGGGTCGAGGGGGTTCACTGATGAACCGGAGTCGTTAGGGAAGCCTGGACATAAGAGGCGATCCAGTCACCTCTCGGACTCAGTACGACATCTGGCGCAACGAGCATCTGCCGCCCTTCGCCGAGATAGCACCCTGTCTACGGGTGGCGGCAGTTTAAGATCACCACCATTGGCCCCGAACGACGACTTTCCTCATGTCGCATCTGCTCCGGCTGTGATCGAGCCTGTCGACACCGAGGCTCGCGGCGAGGCTTACTCCTATTACCACGGCTTCGATGCCGAGCCGGCAGCACCGTCGGGGCCGATGGCAGCACCCCAACATACGGCATCTTACGGTCCACCAATATCAATACCTGCGCCAGCTTCGGCTCCTCCACGTTCCGCGTTCACATCACCCACCTCTGCGTCTACTGTGACGCCCATTAGTCCTGTGTCTCCGGTTGGCCCGTCACCTCTAACATCCAGGCCAACTTTCGGCCTCGGGCACGATGGGGCTGATAATGTCTACGCCGAACCCGAGGACTTCAGGCCTCCGTCTCTGCGAGAGAAGCGCAACCTGGATTCGCCGCTCAAGCGCATGGGTACACAGCCCCTGAAGCCGATAGAGAACGATATCCCAAGTCCACCTCTACCAACAAAGTCGGACGATAGCGTGAATCCAATGGACATATGGGGGCCTACGACGGCAACAGAGAAGGATCATCAGACAAAACAAGAGCTAGTGAAGCTCACTACACCTTCGCCTCCTACACGTTTCGAGGCAACGCCGCCTCTGGAAGCGTTTCCCACCCAACCGACACCAGACGCTACCCCGGAGCCAGATGTGATACAGGAGGATGACATGGTCATGCATGACGAGGAGTCGGAGCCAGACCTCAAGCAGGAACCAAAGCAAGAACACTCTCCATACGTTTCTATGCCGCCGCCCCAAATAGCCATCGAGAATAGTGATGTCGACATGGCAGGCGCATCAGGCAGATACACGCCACCAGCATCAATACCCTCCTATCCAACGACACCCGGCTACGTCTCGGATCCGAACTTAACAGCTGGACAATCCATGCCAACGCCTTCACCGAGGTCGAACGATGGACCAAGCGACCAGTCCGACTCCTCACCCCGATTATACAAATGCGACGAGTGCAACCGGGTCTTCGATCAGTATCACAAACTCAAGTAAGTCCTTCTTTCCCCCTCTGCCCTCCCAGATTCACTCGCTAACACCACCCAGTCACCACACACGCTACCACGACCGCCCACACCTCTGCGAACACCCAGGCTGCGGGAAGCGCTTCGGCACCAAGACCCATCTCGACCGACACATCAACGACAAGCACACGAAGACAAAGAAGTACTTCTGCACGCAGTACAACTGCCCCTACTCGCGGCAGGGGGGCAAATCCTTCCCCCGGAAGGATAACTGGCGACGACACATGCAGAACAAGCATAACATCCGCGACGCGGCTGAGCCGGTGGTTGAGTTCTGCGAGGAGGCCATTATGGATGGGACGCAGCAGGAGCAGCAGCAACAACATATGGGGAATGGATATGGGATGGCACAGCAGCAGCAGCAGATGACGAACGGATATATACAGGCCCAGGCTGGGGTTGGGTTTGATCCGAATATAGGGTTATGGACGCCGAGACCGGCCTGAACAGGCGGGCAAGTGGAAAACAGTTACAACAACACTTTACGCCTGGAAAAGGGGTATACTTAAATGGCTCGCCGAGGGGGGGAAGACGTCAGCGGGACTCAAACACGGCTCGGTTAGACTCAGGTCTGGGTCCGGAGTGGCCACTCGGTTTGATGTGGGAAGAAGGCTTCACGGTAGCCAAGAGAGAACTCTGCATTGCTCTGAATGGACAGGACTGTGGACCGGGCATTGGACAGCATTTTGGGACATATGACGGAACGGCTATGGAGCAAGCGTCGGCAACGGCAGCGTCGTATTTGGCTTTGAGCATTTGTCCAGGGTCTTTTTGATATCTGGACTCCTGTACATATACCCCGCAGGGCATGCGAATCGATTGTATGGTGCATCTCCCGAAGTCCTCTCCCCGCGTGCGTGATGCTCTGCTCTCCTATATGCCGCGATAGAGGCCGGTAGAGCTCCAGCATCGAGTTCATTCCCGCCCTTTAAGGCGACATGCTCCCTGGGAGAGCCCTTGATCTCCAGCCCATGCTGGATACCAGCGACAGAGCCAAGTCTGTCACACTGGGGCTTTTCTGATTTTTAGACTGTCATTCTCGCCGTCGACATCACTTCCCCCCTCTCACAAGCTTCCTAACAAACTTCCCCTGCTGCTCCTCCCCAAACCCGGCCCCCCGTTCATCAACCTCCGCCAGCGCCCTCCCCACCAAGACAACAGTCCTCACATCCTCACTACCCACCCACACCCGTCCATTCCTCCCCACCGCCGTCTCGAACACCAACCCTTCCTCCTCAGCCAGCAGATCCAGCACCGCGACGCCGCCATCCTTTCTCGGCCTACCCAGCATCAACCTCCTCGCCAGTCCCAGACTCACGTTAAACACGGTGCCACCGTTAAGCGGCCCGAGCCCTTCGGACTTGCCCGTCTGCTGCGAGACGCACTCGAGCTCCGGGTCCATGTGCTTGTTCGCCATCATGACGCGGGCGTAGATCACTTGCCCCCTGTCGAGTTGCGGCCGGGTTTTCTTGGTCGCGGACTCGAAGGAGAGGTGCGGGAGGAGGGCTTGCGGCGCGTGCGGGTTGAGGACAACGTAGTACAGGTCTGCGGAGGAGTGGTGGATTTGGCCGATTATTAGGTCGTTGGGGGAGGGGATGTACTGGGGCTTCGTTAGCGGGGGGTACAAGGGGGATGGAAAGTGGGAGGCTGAGTGTGGGAAGGAGAGTAGAAGGCGCAGGGCAGAAGCCGTAGGAGAGATGTCGTTGCGAATAGGTTGTGGAGGAGGAGTGACTGAGGAGGAGACAGTGGCACAGGGGTTCAAGCTCCGCGGCACAGTATGGAAGGTTAAGAGTTACATACTCTGCGGGAGTTGTACTCTATGTACATGGTGTTCTTCTTGGGGTCCGTTATCAGCTCACCGGCGACGGTGGACTGGAGGGTGTCGGGAGGGACATGTCGAAGGCCAGGTCCCAGACGCAGAGGCCGCTTCTTGTTCGAGGCCGGTATTAGTGAGGCATCTATTGTGTCGCCCGGTAGGACAATAGTGGCTTCGGTGGTAGCCATGGTTGGTGTCGGTGGTGCTGTGTAGAGACAACAAAAGTTGGTGATAATTCCATGGTTAACTTCAGCCTTGTCCCAGCCTTGTGGACTGGAATTTCAGAAAGTGGGGTAATGCCACTTGGGCAAGCTCCACTTGAGGTGGGGGTTGCGACAGGGGTCGCAATTGCATCGACGAGAAATCCAAAACTTTTTTTTGGACAAGAGAAGGCGGTGCCCCACTAAGAAAGGCTTCCTGCTCTCAACTTTTGCGGTCCGCAACTTCAACTTCGTCCGTTTTGTACATCAACAACAACAAACTTGACTACCACTCTTCAGACGGTCATTAACCAGCAGTCATCGCAACCCTTACTTTCAGTAGACCGTATATTACCAACCCATTACCTCCACCTCCGTCCAGATGAGTGACAACGCTTCCGCCACGTCGGGCCCTGAGCGCCTGGCTATTGGCGTCACCCTGGGCAACACGAACGGCTCGATTGCCTACACCGTTGACGGTCAGGCGAGTGTCATTGCTAACGAGGACGGCGGTAAGCTTTGCCCCCGACTGCCTCTCGCTCACTAGTTACAGAGGCGTGTGAGACTAACACTACTCGTTGATAGACCGCCAAATACCGGCCATTCTGTCGTACGTCGATGGCGAGGAGTACTACGGTCAACAAGCGAAGAACTTCCTGGTCAGGAACCCCAAGAACACAGTCGCTTACTTCCGCGACTTCCTTGGAAAGGAGTAAGCACTAGTAACTCTACTCCTCGCGTCTCTCTGTCACTTACTGACGTCTCACCACCAGGTTCAAGTCGATCGACCCTACACACAACCACGCCTCCGCTCACCCCGAGGACGTGAACGGTGCCGTTGCGTTCACCATCAAGGATAAGGCCGAGGAAGATGCCGCCCCCTCGACATTATCAGTCGACGAGATCACCACCCGCTACCTCCGCCGCCTTGTGACCTCTGCGACCGAGTACATCGGTAAGCAGGTCACCTCTGCCGTTGTCACCGTTCCCACAAACTTCACGGACAAGCAAAAGTCGGCTCTCATTGCCGCCGCCAAGGCCGCCGACCTCGAGATTCTGCAGCTTATCAGCGAGCCCGTCGCTGCAGCCCTTGCCTACGACGAGGCACGCAAGACTGGCAGCGCACCCCAGGACAAGATTGTCGTTGTTGCCGACCTCGGTCATACCCGGTCCGACGTGGCCATTGTCGCCAGCCGGGGCGGTCTCTACACCATCCTCGCCACCGCTCACGACTATGAGTTCACTGGTGCTGCTCTGGACAAGGTGCTTATCGACCACTTTGCCAAAGAGTTCTTGAAGAAGTATAAGGACGCCGAGGACCCCCGCCAGAATGCCCGCTCGCTGGCCAAGCTCAGGGCGGAATCTGAGAGCGTGAAGAAGGCGCTCAGCATTGGCACCAACGGTAACTTCGGCGTTGAGAGCTTAGCTTCAGGCATCGATTTCACCTGCACCATCAACCGTACGCGCTACGAGACGATTGGCCGGACCGTCTTCGAGGGCCTCAACCGCCTCGTTCTGTCTGCCGTTAAGAAAGCCGGCCTCGATGTTTTGGACATCGATGAGGTCCTTCTCTCCGGCGGTACCTCCAACACACCCCGCATTACCTCAAACATGCAGTCTCTGTTCCCCGAGACCACCACTATTCTCTCTCAAACAACCACCGCCAACGCCGTCCACCCCTCAGAGCTTCAGGTCCGCGGTGCTGCTCTCCAGGCCAACCTCGTCCAGGAGTACGACTCCGAGGATATCAACCAGTCCACCCACGCCGCCGTGACCACAGTGCCCCACCTTACCAACGCCATCGGCGTCGTTTCTCTCTCCGAGTCCGGCGAGGAGATCTTCGTGCCCATCATCGCACCCGAGACGGCCGTCCCCGCAAGGAGGACGGTGCAGCTCCTCGCCCCCAAGGACGGCGGCGACGTGTACGTCAAGATTGTCGAGGGCAACACCCACATCAAGGTGACGCAGCCCGAGCCCAAGACCAACGGCACCAAGGGCGTCTCCGTCGAAGATGCCAAGGACAGCGACGAGGAGGACTCCGATGAGGAGGAGGAGGAGGAGAAGCGCGAGAAGGTATGGAAGATCGGCTCTACGCTCGCCGAGGCCGGCGTCAGGGGTGTTAAGAAGGGAGGCAAGGTTGAGGTGACAATAAATGTGGACGGCAATTTGTCCGTTACCGTCACCGCCAGGGAAGTCGGCGGAAAGGGCGGCGTCAGGGGGACACTCGCGCTCTAGGATAGTGATGCTGCAAAAAATATTATAGAATCGGAGTCAGAGACCGTGTCAATTCCGATGCTTCAGGCTATTATATCTTTACCTCATGTACGAGAAGTGGAAGAGTACGCTGAAATGGTGAGGCTCTGGTGGAGCCATCGAGATCAATGTTATTGTTGGGGCTACGTTGACCACTCCGTGCCTGAGTGGTATGGGACCAGACTTCCTGGTTGGCAAAAGCTGAACGGTCAGGAGCGGTTGAAGAGGAGTGCGCAGCCGACGACGGACTACGACGACGCGACAGAGGTTGCCACGGCCATGTCCTCATTCCTCGTCACGGCTTTCGAGGATGGCGAGGATGGGGACGACATCGCTGCCCGTTTGACTGTCATTAGAGCAAGTCATCGCTGGAGAAGGGACGACTACAGATGGTGGATGCGATTCCACCAGCAATGTTTTGTAACACGAGAAATCTATAACTCCCGAAACAGTCCTGGTGCCCCATGGTCTATTCAAGAGGCCATCCAGCGCTGCACGGCGAAAGACCACGTGCCGACCGAGGGCGCCGCCGAAGTGCTGGTAGAAATGAACAATTCTTTGGGACAACTTCTGTCTTTACTATCATTAGTGAAGGTGGCTGCGAGATGCTATGCCACACTCGAGCCAGACCGGGCGGCCTTTCGCATCCTGCCGTCGCCGGAGCTTGTCGAAGAGTACGCCGAGTTACTGGAGTCTTGGTGCGGCTGCAGCATGGATATACGATACTCCCGCGAACTGAGGACTTATACAATGATGGCCTGGGAAGAAGCTACAGAAGAGGCGGCGACAAGTGAGAAAGTGGACTGGAGGCAAGTGCGAGACGGAGACGGCTTCGAAGCTGGAGACTGCGGGTACGTGGCGGACACCATGGCAGTGGCGCTGGAATGCGCAGTCGAGTTGTGTGACTCGGTGGAAGATGTGTATGGCCACTTACGCTCGGTGAAGACGGCGCACACTCGGAGGCGGGGTGATAAGAGCTGGTGGAAGCAGTTCCAAAGAAGTGTCCTGATTATCTGGGCTCTGAAACCAGGCGGCGACGGAACTGCCCCGAAACCGCACCCAGGTCTTGAAAAGGTACAACGGAATGAGGGAACGGCGAGCGAGGCAGAGCGCAACTCATCAGTCCTCGTTCGTTCGGTTTTCGGCAACCTGAGAAAGAAATCGGATAACAGTAGTGCGGTCTCGAAGGTACCCAGCACTGAGCCGCGTGGTGAGCTGGGGCCCGCGCGGAAAAGAGCCGCCGTAACTGAATCTGCTCCTGCAGAGAATGATGTGTGGCGGATGCTGGTCGAGGCCGGACAGAAAGCGGAAGAAGAGCGCAAAATGCAGGCCGACCTGGAGGAGCTACTGCGATTCCACCAGCAAGACAAGGTTCGTTCTCAGGAAGGAAAAATCCGAGCAACGGCGCAGAAGCCCGGGGCACGGGAGAAACCTAAAGAGACGGGTTCGGACATGGAAGGGCTCATTTTTACAATCACAGACGCCAAGGAGGGCTCGCAGAAGATAATGGGGACCATCTCGGATGAAGCCATGCGGCCTGTGCTGGTGGAGGGGCAGTCCGCCACGGGCGAGGATAAAGTGACCCTCAACGTAACGGAGGCGGTGCTGGAACGACTCGGAGACCAACACGGCGAGGAAATCCGGAAGCTGCAACAGGAGAAAGACGCTTTGACTACGATGACTCGAACGACGACAGAGGAGGATGGCCATCGGGGTCCATCCAACGATCTCGACCTACTACAACGTAAGGAGAGAGTGGTCATGGAGAAGAAGTGTCGCAAGAGCCTGGAAGTGCAGCAAAAAGAAGAGGACTGGAAAGCTCTGCTTATAGCGAAGCAGGCAGCGGATTATCTAGCACGCTGCGCGCAGAGGCCAGAGGAGAAGGCTAAGGGGCTGTCCGACAATGCGAACAGAGGGCGAGGAGAACAAGAGCTCTACAAGAGGCCGCTACCGGCACGGGAAAAGCAACATGCGCACCTCGAAGAGCCCCACGGAGAAGAAGAGGTCTTCAAGGACGCAACGGAGCAACTGCCAAAGGTGAGGCCTAAGGGGCTATCTGACATCGACGGATCCCATGCCTCAGACCGCGACACACGCTTCTCCTCCGACGATTGGACCCCATTCACCCCAACAATGAAGGCAGAGTGGAAGATGTGCCGGGAGGCAGCAGCCGCCGTTGCGGAGAAAGTCGAGGCCGAAATCGAAGCCCGGAAGACGACACCGGAATGGGACGAGATCCTCAAAGAGCAGACAGGCCACTTCGACGCCGAGGGCATGAAGGGGCGCCTGCGCAGCCGGATCAGCACTTACCCGAGCGATATGTCGAAGCGCCTGCGCGGTATCTTCAGCAGTTGCCTTGCCTCAGAGATCTTCTACATCCACATACGGAAATTGGAAGAGATGCGCCAGGCTGGGGGGCGCAAGAAGGGGCTCTTGAGCGGCTCGAGAGTGCCGGTCGAGAACCTCGTCATTGATAGACTTGCAGATTATGAGAAGAGGAATTCGGGAGGTTCGGGACTTGACAAGAAGGAGCCCTGCAGCTCACATGGGTTTGCTGTTGAGGATTCCTCGCATGGTCCAGGGGTTGACAAGAACGAACCCAGCAACACACAGGACTCGCTCCTCGGATGATTCACGGGTTGACAAGAAGTGGACTGAAGGTTCAGGGGTCGACAAGAAGGAGCCCAACCACACACATCGCTCTTTTGCCCAGAGGTTCTTGGATGATCAACGGGTCTACCAGGCGTCAACTGGGGAACCGATGACTTCGGGGGTCAACAAGGCGTCCTCGCAGCCACGATCCAGGCATAGCCCCGAGATATTGTGCAGGTTCTTCTCTAAGGTATGTCCGTCGAGCACCTCGCTCGGGTCGAGTCTCCTGTCGCAACACTCGTTGCGCCGATGTGGTATGATCGCGTAGCACTGAGCACTAACGTTCCGACTCTCCAGGGAGACTGCAGATCCGGGCCCCAGTGTCCTGATGCCCATGTACTCCCGGACGGCCGCCGTATAAGCTACGGTAAGAACGGCATGACTATCAACGGCGTCCCCTTTCCGTACGCGCGCCCCATCACCCGCCACAACCAAGCCTCGACAACAACCACCTGGCCTTCCAAGCCTTCCAAAGCGCCCGTTCCAGCAACTCCTCCCTCGAGTGCCTCTCCGTCCGATGACGACGAAACGATCGAGGACTTCACAACATGCGTCCCCAATTACAAGCATGTTGGGGCATGTCTTTACACAACTTTCCTCCGGGGACCCCGTGCGCTCCATACCTTCTCCTCCGAGTCGTTACCCACCAACAACAAGGACCAGGCCTCCCAATGCCTTTGGCGGATCCTTCTCAGAGTTGTCCCCGCGGTACCCATCGTCGTCGTCGTCGTCCCCCCGCGTCTTTCTGATGGACGAGCCGTAGACGCCGTACACGCCAGAGGAGGGAGAAGGCATCGAGATCACCGTCGAGGATCTGGCGAGGCAGTCCTCACATTTTGCATGCTGCCGCTGGACGACCGAGCCGCCTTGTCTCATTACGGTATCAAGGATAATGATACCTTGCTGTTGTGCAGGGAGTAATGCCTGGAGGAAGAGGACGGTGCTTTTTCAGGGTGGGATGGACGAAGGAAACAGGCGGTTTAGGAGTTTGTTTTATGCTGGTAGCAGATAGGTAACAGCGAAATACATCAGCGTTTTTCACGGAGCCTAATAGGTCTACCCTACGCCTGTTCCACGATACAGCATGTTAGTGCGATACCTGACGGACGATTGGACAATTCCACACAACGACCAGTATGTTACCGCACTAACAAACATGCGCGAAGCCTGGCACAGGTCTAGACACCGAGACAGCGACATTCGACTCACCACGACGCTGAAGAGATACGACACCACCGCTATAAGACACCAAAGTATACATATCCTCTCGGCCGCCAATAAGAAACAACTGCCGTACACTCCACGCTTACTCGATAATATCCCACCGCCCTGAACACGAGGAGTCCATTCGAACGCCTCCCAAGATCAAAGTTCCCCTCCTCAAACCTCGCCACCCAACTAACTCCCCGCCCGTTCCTCCCCAAGAAACCTGACATCAGATCGTCAACCCCCCCATAGTCCAAGCAACCATGTCCTCCCGGACCTCCACCTCCCTCACCTCCCTCGGCTTCTTGAACCCCTCCCTCCCTCTTCCTCCCCCTCCTCTTGACCCTTCGCTGCTCCCCGTCCCCAGCGCCGTGCCGAGCGAGCTGCCCATGCTCCCGCTACGGCTCCTCGGTCTTTCTCTCTCTCTTTCCCTCTCTTCCTTGCTGTCGTCTCGCCTGTGGTGTCCGCGCTGGTGGGATGAGTGGAAGTGGACTTGCGCGTTGTTGTTGTGGGGGTAGGCAGCGGTGGAGGGGTCGGCGGCGGCGGGGGAGTGGTTGGGCGGCGTAGGGTCCTTGAAGTCGGGGAAGGCCGTTTGTATCGAAGATGAGGTGGAGGAGGTCGTGGGAGCGTTGGGGTTGGAGTTGTTGCGGTGGAAGTGCTGGCGTAGGCGGGCGAGGTGGTGGGGGCGGAGGGTGCCGAGATCGTCGCCGTCTTCGTCGTTGTTTGAGCCCGAGGAGGCGGGGGATTTGCCGTTTCCGTTTCCGTTGCTGGTGTTGGGGCGGTTGGACTTGGTGGACTTGCCGCCTTTGGTGGGAGGGCTGTCGTTTTGAGGGTTATTGGAGGTCTGGTGTTTCTTGGGGTTGGAGTCGTCTCGGAACCCGTCGCCGCCGGAGAAGATGTCTTCGATACACTCATCGGCCGGCATCTCGCCTGGTTGAGACGCCCAGCTTGCTGCTAATGCGCGGCGGTACATGTCTTGTATCTCGTAGAGGTCGCGGGGTTTACCCGCTATGGGGTCGGGGACGGCATCTCCACTGCCGGGCCCTGATAGCATGTCGGCCGGTGGCTCGAGGGAGCCCGCTGTGTCACCCGAGGCCATTAAGCCCGCTATTCCACCGAACACAGGGGCTGTCTTGAGAGGAGGGGCGACATAGTTCCTCTCGCCGTCGATTTGGACCATGAGTACGCCGACTTTGAGTGTGCTGTTGATCTTGGAGTCTTGCATTAGGTAGCGGCGGATGACGCCTTCTTCCACGTCTGCCGTGGTGGTTGTGGTTAGTGGTTTGAGGCCGTCGTCGCCGCCGGCTGTGCTGGAAGTCTGCTGGGAGGATACGCTCTTAGCGAGGAGGGACTCGCCGCCCAGACTGAGTGAGCTGCGCTTGCGGGAGTGGCCAGAGGTAGCGGTAGAGATGTTGGTGTACCCAGAGATAGAAGTGGCTGCTGTCAAGGGCCGCCCCAGGTCGGAGCCGGTGTAACTAACACGTCGGCTCGACCGGAGCAGCGCCTCGCTCTCCTCGACATACTCGCTCAGGTTGATGCGCACGACGCCGAGGTTGATCTTCTCTGTCCCGCCGCCGACCACACCCGCTGCTCCGCCTGCTGATAGGGGCCCGGAGCTGCTGAATTCCTGGACTATCTCAAACTCGATGGGACATTCCACCAGGTTTTGGTTCTTATCTATGCCTATCCTGACGGGGATGACTTTGCCGTAGTTGTACTCGACGCGGTGGTCGGCTATGGGGCACTTGGGTGTGCGGCCGCGGTGCTCGCTGCTGATGGAGTGGGGGAGGTGCCATTTTATGAAGCTCACGCCTGTTACCAGCGGGACGTTGTTGAGGTCGTATATCTGGGGCTTGTCAGTAAGGGTTCTGGAGTGAGGTCGGGTGTGACATGACATGACATACTGTGAGGTGGACCTCGAATTTTGGCTGTGAGATACTATGTCAGCTACGAATTTCACGTGAGAGCATAATGTCAAAGATACCACTCACCTTGCGAGCCTTGTTGACTAGAGGGAGGAAATTCATATCAGCTCATCGTCCGTGTTGTATTGACCAGGAGAGGTAGGTGTTGTTTGGTATGATATAAAGTGTAAAGCTCATAGTGAAACTCGAGTATGACAGACCCGAGTACAACCAGCGAGATGAGAGAGATGAGGTAAGAATGTTCAAGGGAAGCTGTGGTGTCAAGGTGACAAAGAATGTAGATGCCAGCAACGCCCAGTAATGTCCGAGGATGCCGAACACGGCTGGGGAAAGCTGGGGGGATAAGTCCCTCAGCCGTAGAGATAAGGCAGGCAAAAAGTGACTATCTCCGACCCAAGAGAAGCATGGTGTTTCAGAACACTTGCAAGGAACAGGCAGGATAGGAAAGCGAGAAAGCACGATGTGGCTAGTTTAAGTGCTTACTGAGGGATGCCATCGCGAGTCAGCCCGGCGCGGAGGGTCGACGGAACGGACGGTGTTCCGGGCTATTTAGGCTCTCTTTATCAACTGCCACTGGCAAGGTAGCAATTGCTTAGAGGCGAATGCCATTAGTAGGATGATGTTGAATTGATGGACAATCAGGTCCGAGCAGAGGCAGAGAAGCGAGCCGTCTCTTGTCCGGCGAAATGGAAACGTTTCCGGTTCGTTAGTCGAGTTTGTTAGTGTGTATCATGAACAGTCTCTTGTTGTTGTTGGAGTCTCGACTCTCGAGGTGGCTCTCCACAGATTCCAGTTGTTGTTGGACCCCTGAAAGTGCCTGAAAGTGCCTGAAAGTGCCTGAAAGTGCTAGTGAGAAGAAGCCCGCCTGTCACTACTGTCAGCTATAAAAATTCCACAAAATCAGATGAACTGGCCGCAAACAGCAGACGTCATGCTTTTCTCCACCAACAGTACCTTGACAAGTCAGGTGCTCTGGCCCTGATGCATGTGAGGTTCCGTTGATCACTCACCTTTAGATCGAGACTAGTTGATGCACTTCAGACCACTAGAGTCATGTAGTTCGTTACTATGCTCATCATGAACAAAGGACATGTCGCGAGCTGAACATGTGCTGACGGACCTCACTTGGCAGGAATGGAGTACATTTACAAGGGTGTGGTTTTAGAATACCGCCTGGTAAATGTTAACCGAACCCCTCGTCGCATTTATCGACCAATGACATGACGGTAAGTAGTTCCTTACATCCTGATCCACCCCACCGTCGTGTGGCCGATAAGATAAAGCTTATCGTCACTTAAGTCTTGGCCAAAATTTGGACGTGACTCCAGCAACACGAATGGACCATGTCATTGAAAAGGTCAAGCTACCTCGCCGACAAATGCCGCCATGAACAAACAACCGCCCAAGGGCTCCGAAGCCCGGAAGCGAAAAGACCCCCCAGGGTCAGGCAACTCTAGCTCCAACCCCTCGGGAGGACAGCAGAACAATGCGCGTACCCAGAAACGCGCCAAGCTCCAAGATGCCCGCCAGATCCGCACCCAGCCCTCCGACGCGGCCCTCAAGGACGGCGAGCTCGACCTGCAGGCCTTTTTATCGGCACGAGAGTTTGAGATCCGCGCCCTCGAGTCGAGCATGCGCAAGAGCAAGGCCGCCTCTACCACACGCGCTTTTCAGAAGGTGCCGCGGGGCATGAGGAGGCGGACGGCGAGCCACAATGTCAAGAGGGTGCCCAAGAGGTTGCGGGCGAGGGCTGTCAAGGAGATGGCAGAGGATAACACTCCTACCGTCGATGCGAGGAAAAGGAGGCCGCGGACGACGAGGGCGAGGATAAGGGCCGAGACAGGGAAAAAGCTACGGCTGTTGGCGGAGAGGAAGAGGAAGAGAAAGGCGAAGCAGAGTGCTGGTGCTGAAGCGGAGGGGAACAAGGAAGATGCTGCGGATGCAGCCTCCAAACCGACCGCTCATACCAGAGCGCCGAAGCCAAAGATCCGACGGAACCTCCCCAACGAGCCGCCGAAACCGAAGTCCAAGTTCAGAAAGCGGCAGATCGACAAGACCTGGCTGCCTACACATCTGTGGCACGCGAAGAGGGCGCGAATGACCGCACCGAAAGACCCGTTATGGAGGTTCGCAATTCCTCTGACGCCCAACGACAAGTGCTACCGCCCCACGCATCGAGCCACTGGTGACAAGGGAGCTGTGGTCTGGGATATGAGCTACATGAGCACCATCGGCCTGTACGGCTCGGAGGAGGGCATAGGACGGGTACTCGTGGCCTTGGGACTGCCGAAGCACCTGTTTACGGACAAAAAGCACCAGAAATGGAGGTCTGGCCTGAGGAAGCAGTCGGGTATGTTGAGCAAAGAACGGAAAGGAGTCCGCAGGGATATCGGTCCGGCCACCATCATCTGGAACCCGGAAACGACGCAGGAGGCTGCTACTGAAGGACAGGCCAAAACCCCTCGCAGGCCACAGAGACAGGTCTTCTTACGAGTGCACCCGTCATGCTTCTTTGAGCTCTTCAATGAGCTTACGGTGCTAGTAAAAGCGCAGACGCCGCAATGCTACGTCGAGGATCTGCGCTTCGAGATCGGTAGCATTGAGCTGGTAGGACCTAGTTCAACCGAAGCTCTGCTCAGTATCCTGCATACCTACCACACCAAAGCCGACGCCGAGGAGCAACATGCGAAGGTCTTCCGTTCACTTGTTGGAGTGACAAATCCAGCCTCGTTGCCTCCTGGTGCTCTCCTGTCATTTTCCATCATGGACCCACGACTGCGAAGCCCACCAAAGAGAGTCCAAGCGGACCTCGAAGACGTCGACGTCTCTGAGACGTTGGCTAAGTGGCCAGTCACTGAAAATATCAAGTCGTACGGCTTGTTCGACAGAACAGCCCGGTTTGAAGCCGGCGTTCTCCCGTCACAGAAGTCTCTTGACCGACGGAAAGGCGCCGCAACACCCGGCACGGAACTCGGAATCACCGCGAGAGACCCGCCCATTCCGATCATCCTCTTCGCGTCGAGGCCAGCATCTGGCGGACAAGCACAGGGGTCATGGACGCTCATGGCACCGTGGAAGTGCATCCTCCCTATCTGGTACAACCTCGTGAAGGTGCCTCTGTCAAGCGGAGGTAACCCCCGGCTTGGCGGTCTCAATGAACTGAGGCAGGTCGCGTTCGAGCAGGCTGTGCCATGGTTCCCCGGTGACTATCTCGGGACGGATGCTGGCGCGGAATGGGAGCTCGAGCAGCGGGCCAAGAGGAAGGCAGACTGGGAGCGCAGACCGAAAGGGAAGCGTGTCGCTTGGGAGTCCCTTGACCTGGGTGCTGGAAGGAAGGGCGAGGTGGGAGATGGACTAGCCTGTGATTTTGAGCATCTGTTTGGACTGCCGAAGGATGCTTTGCCAGAGAAAGGGGACGAGGAACTGGCTATCCTTGAATCTGACACAGAGGCAGACTCTATGGACGTCGACGCGGCCAAAGATACGAACGGCAAGACCAAAACCAAGACCAAGACCAAGGAGAAGGTGATACGGCACATTTCGCACGAATCTCTTTCGCAGATTCACCGCATGTCATCATCCGCCTTCTCGACGCTCTGCAAAGCCGAGAACCCCACAACAAGCCCATCCTCGCCTCCCTACCAAACCATCACGGTAGCACTTACCTTCACCGGCCGCGGCGTCGCCGGTCCATGCGCACGCATCTACCGCCTCCCAACACAGAACCCCATTGTCGTCCTACCCTCGACCCAAGCCGAAGTCTCAGCCACCCCGTCCCAACCAGGCGACGGCGGCGCCTCGTCCCTCCCCTCCGATCTACGCGACCAATGGCTCGGTCGGCTCAACAATTGCACAGCCCCGTCCACGAATACGCCTTACCCTCCCCCACACCGCATCCCAGCCGACGCCGACATGGCAACTCGTAAAAAGCTAGTCGCCGAGTCCATCCTCAACCCCACCGGCGGCCCTCTCCCTTGGGCCTGGGAGACTGCGCAGACAAAGGGGAATAAAGTTGATATCGGGGGTCAACATCCGCTTTGTCCGGGCGAGGAGGATTTGATCGGGTTTGTGACGACCGGGGCGTTTTGCCTTGCTGATGGGAAGGGGAGGGCTGTGGGGAGTATTGCTGTGGACAAGGCTATGGAAGGGATCACGTTTGCGAAGGAGAAGGGGAAGCCGAGCGAGGGACGACTGTGTGTGATTAGGAATGCGGGCGAGAGTGTGGGGTGGTTGGCTCGGTGGGAGGTTATCTGAGCCGAACATGGGAACATCCGACGCCTGAGTGGCGGGGACAGGTTCCACACCGACGGTGTTCGGTCGAGTACGGCGCACAATCCTGGATTACATATGTCAAACACGTGGGGACACGCACGCTTTGACATTGCACAGAGTCTATTTTGCTATCCGCAGTGCCTGATATCGACATGTCCGCCGTGCCTGAGCTGACAGGAGGTGAAAGGATCCGGAAGGAGATCCGAGATCTCGGATGTGCCGACAACCAATGAGGTCGCTTGTGGACATGCTATCATCATGTTGTGTTGTGCGGCTGCAAAGTTTAAAGGGAGGAGAGAGCATGTGATGCGAGCTGTCAGCTCGAAGACAATGGAGATGTGCCATTGGGCAAGACGCATGTATTATATGGCCAATATTGATATGCCAGCGCAGAGCTTGGCTCCTATCATGATACGGTGGAACTTGGGTCGGTAGCTTGACTCTTTGAGTCTTGTGAACAGTAGCCGCAAATCAAGAGATGCATAGTCTATAACCAAGATTCCGCCCCAATTCTCACTTGTTACACAACGCAGCCCTCATTATCGCACGACAAGAAGCCTTGAAACAGCAAGATAGCATCTGTATGAGGGTGTAAACAGGAATCTGGTCAAGCCGGAGCAGCCCGTAGCGCAATCGCTGCCAAGGAGATCACTTGCTTGCATCTGCCACTGGCACGCCACCTCAACGTCTCCCTCCAATTGTGAGACACGACAACCTTGAAGGCCAGCAACCAACGATCGCGAAGACAAGGGCGCATCAGCAGATCCGCCGGGCTGGTGTGTCTTGTGGCTTTTGTTGTGTTTTGTTTGGATGCATGTGTTGGCGGGAGTTGGACTAGACCTAGTTTCTTTCGCGTCGGCGCTTAGAGACTTACACGTAACTTCGACCTCCAGCCATCAGGTCTCGCGACCATCTGCAGTCTGCACGCACGGGACACCGACCGCCCGAGCGACGGAGCGTATTCTAGAAGACCTACCGTTGCAAGCTTCTTTCTCTTTTACTTGTCATCATTTTCTTCTTCGTTTCCTTCCGACAGTGGACGATCTCTCGCTCCCAGACCTGCGATAACGAGGACCATCGTACCACGGAACGGAGATCACCCCGCGTTTGCCACCGACGAATCGTCTTGCCCATTACCACCACTTCTCTTGAACTAGATCAAGTGAAGTTGCTCGGGTCTCTCTCTCGACCTCATCTGCCGCGCCTTGACTGGCTGCAATTTAACCGCATACTATCATGACATGTTCCGCAACCGGCAGCAAACGGCCCTCACGCATGCTCTAATCCGATCTCCTCCAACTCCAACTCCAACTTCAACCTCACCACCCTCCTCCACCGCCTTTGCGCCTCTCCTCCTCAACCTCCCACCCTCGCGGTGAGGCAAGCATAAAACACACACAATATGGGCTCCCTCACCGCCTCCGAAAAACTGGCCGACGCCGTAACCCGTCCCCCAGAGCTGAGCGACGCAGAATACGTCCGCGCCGTCCTCGCGCCACCACAATCCTCCTCCTCCCCCTCGCGAACGGAAGACGAGATCGAAGCCGACCTGCTCGCCGCGGCGCAAAAGCTCGGCGTCGACGTCTCGTCTACTACAACGACGTTGCCGGCCCCAGCTACGCGCCCCGCGACGCCGACGAGCGACGATAAGCACATGTCCTCCTCCTCCACCGAGTGCACAACCGAGTCGTCTACTACCATCGTAACATCGCCAGCGCCAGCGCACGTGCGCACCGGAAGTAATGTCTCGAATACCTCGGACGCTACGCTGTACCGCCCAACGAGCGGGGCGTCTATATCCATATCCTCCCCCGAGCGCACCACTACCACAAGCCCCCTCACGCGCAAGCGCAGCAAGAGCCTCTCCTTCAGCCAGTACGAGAAATACCTCGGCAGCGTGGACCCGACGCTATCGCAGCCCAAGTTCGCGCCGCCCTCCCAGGCAGCAGCAGCAGCACGGTCACCCGAGACCGCGCCGCAGCCGGGCAGCATAATAAGCGACAGCACGCGGCGCTCCGTACGATTCCTCAAGAGGGGGCTAACGCAGCGGCTGAAGTGGCGGAGGAAGACGATAAGTGATACTGGCGCGCCGAAGAGCTGCATCTGCTGCAGGGAAGATTACTACTTCTGTGCCGACGGGAGGAGAGGCGAAGAGGCGCGGCTCGAGACGCTGCCCTGCGGGCACGTCTACTGCCGCAACTGCCTGCGCGTGATGATCACCCAGTCCACGCAAGACGAGGGCAAGATGCCGCCCCGGTGCTGCACGCAGCCCATCCCGGGTTCCACGATCAAGGCCCTTCTGCCGTCGCGCGAAGAGCAGCAGGCCTTCCTCAAGGCCGTGCTGCAGTTCTCCACCCCCTGGGAGAGCCGGATCTTCTGCCCCAATGCCTTGTGCGGGGAGTTCATCCCGCCTCGGCCGAAAGGCGACAACCCGAAACACCCGTTCGAGGTGGTGTGTCGGGCGTGCAAGACGAGCGTGTGCGTCATGTGCAAGAAGGGAGGGGGACACAGGCTCGGGCAGGACTGCCCCGACGACTGGGAGCTCGACGCCGTGCTGAGGATGGGCGAGCGCAGCGGGTGGAGGCGGTGTTATAAGTGCCGCACGCTGGTGGAGCTGGTCGCGGGCTGCACGCACATGACGTGCCGGTGCAAGGCGCAGTTTTGTTATATTTGCGGCGCCGTCTGGGATCCCGTCGTGGGCTGTCCGAATTACTGTAATGGCGAGGAGGAGCTGGAGAGGCGGCGGATGGAGGAGGAGAGGGAGAGGGAGGAGAGGGAGGCCGAGAAGAAGGCTAGGGAAGAGAGGGAAAGGGAAGAAGAGGTTGAGAGGGAGGAGGCGGACAGGAGGACGAGGGAGAGTGAAGAGATGAGGGCGTTAGGGGGAAGACGAAGGGCGCAGATGGAGGACTTCAGGCGGTTCGAGCATAAGATGCGGTGGATCATGTGGACGCGGCACAGCCAGAAGCGCCTGGGCGTGATAGAGCGGTACAAAGACCAGATGGAGAAGACGAGGGACCGCCACGCCAAGACGGAGCAGCACCTCGAGGACCGGCAGATCGAGGCCGAGATCGAGCTGCGCTCGTCGCTGGAGCAGAGCGAGAAGAGCATCCGCATCCAGCTCAAGTACATGGAGGCGTACTGCAACGGGCCCCACCGGGGGGCCCTCCTGCCAGAGAGGGAGGTGACGAGGAAGCACCGCGAGCAGCTCGCGAGGCAGTATATTATCAGGGACGGGCTGGAGAGGCGGCACCAGAGCCAGATTAATGTATTGAGGGAAAAGCAGGCCAAGAGGATGGAGGAGCTCGTGGAGCGGCACGCGGCCGAGGTCGCGGCGCTGGAGGAGAGGAGGGCGGAGGAATTTGAGGATCTGGGGCTCGAGTTCACGAATGAGGAGGAGGCGCTCGGGAAGGTGTTTAGGGAACGGAGGGCGAGGATGGCGGGGAGGTGGTGGATTGAGGGGCAGGTGTTGAGGAGGGAGTTGGAGGAGAGGGATGGAGTTAGGTATGGGAATCTGGAGCTGCCCATTTGGCCAAGCGAGGGGGCGGCCAGTCAGGATGAGAACCTCCTGCCTGCGGTGACAGAGGAGGAGGGTGTTACTGAGTGAACGGGCGACAACGATTGATGAAAGACGAGACGGGACGACAGCGGCACGGAGTATATGGAGGACGACATATACGAAGGGACAGCGGCACACGACATCTACGACACTGCATTTCCTTATACCGTCTACGGACACATCTGGGTTCGATTTACTGCCATTTACTGGACAGCAGGCTGGTCGACCACCAGCGAGGTCATATAGCGGAGCGAGGAGTTCTTTGGCACGTAGGAGGCATTTGCTTTTTCATTTACGTTCGGTTGGATATACAGCAGGATATCATGCTGGCCAGGATACCAGCATAGGCAATCTTGGGCTAGCGACGTTTCTAGACGACGAGAAGAGTTGCACATGCTGTGGCATATGTTGGCATGCGACTATCACACAAATACCCTAGAAGGGAGAAAGAATAGCAGACGAGCTCTTAATAAACAAACATCCATCCTTACTTTTGTATTTGTTCCACTCCAGTGTCTCTGCAACGGCCGTCTTGTCGCTACTCAAGTTCCGCCTCGCATGCATTCAGTCCGGGGCGAGTACTCCGGAGGCATCCTACAATCCCTGTACCCTTTATCCTTCCATATACAAACCAACATCTTCCATCTGCTAAAGAATGAAACTGAAACCAAAAGGCGTACGCCAAAAGATATCTACTATATACCCCAATCTTCTTGAACTCCGTCAATGTCCGCCGCCTATATTTATATGTGAATACCCCAAGCGTACCTTATGTTTCCAGTAGCGCCGATTCTACATGCATGTAACCGTCCTTTCTAACGAAGCCCTCCAAATCAATTCCGACCGACATCCATATTCCAACAAAGTTCAACGAAAACATATACACTAGAAGCAGAATTGCACATAATCCGAAAGATAAAGCAACTCAAAGATTCCCGCCTGAACGGGACCTTAAATCAAAGGCGTCCCAAACCGATCAGCAATCCCAGTAGTCCCATGTCCCGCATGCCTCACCCTTGGTCCCCTCGCCATACCGATATCATCGCCTCCCGCCAAACTTCCGCCAACGCCAAGCCCGCCACCGGCGGTACTAGGTCGAATGGTATCGTTGCTCCTGCTCTGACTCAGGGTCCGAGCCGGCTGCGGCGTGTACAGCCCTCCCCCCGGGTGGTGGTTCGCGTGGTCGCGACTGGATGCGTCGGGGGAGAAGTTGAAGTTCAAGGGCGGGGGCAGGTTAGAGCGTTGCAGTTGCGGAGGGGAAGAGGCGGCGGCGGGAGGGGGAGGAGGAGCGAGAGGCCAGTTCGGGTTTGTCGGGTCGGGTGTGGGAGGGGTCGTGCCTAAGGTAGAGGGGGCGTGGTTGGGTGTCGGTGAGGGTGCGGGACGCGGGGTCGAGAACTCGGAGTACCGGTTCGAGGCGTCTTCGGGGGGCGTCCACTTGGATTGCTTGAACAGGGGCGCGGGTTGGAGGGAGGCGTGCTCCATGCGCTGCTGGGCTGGAGGGGATGGGAGGGGTGGGGAGGGAGGGTTGGCGACAGCGGCCGCATTGGGGGCGGTGCGCACCTTCGGGAGGACGACACCGTATTCTGCCGGATTGGGGCGGGCTACGTTGCGACCCGGGATGGGCCGGCTGGAACCGCTGGTCGATCGTTGTTGGTAAGGGGGTGATGGGCGGGGTTGGACGGGGGATTCGACCTCCTGGTCGACGCTGTAGGCGCTGCTGGCTGAGCTGTCGCGGGTGGTGGAGGCATCCTCGGTGACGACTTGGGCGTCGACAAGGGACTTCTCGAGCGCGTCTAGGGCCATCGAGACGCTTGCTCTTTTGGGAGAGGTGGAGGTCACCGTCTCACGCCTAGCGGGGAGGTCGCGGATGACGACGGGCTCGGAGGGCTTCTCGCCGCTTGTACGCGGGGAGGAGGTGGAGGTTGTGGTGGTTGGTGTGGATGCGGTCGGTGAGGGCGGGTCTCCGGGGAAGTAGCCGTTTTGGCCCTGCTGGAGGTTGTTCGGGTTTGGGCTTGGACGGGGGGGAGCCATAGGGGACGCGTTCCTGGGCGAGCCGTTGCGAGGAGAGCCGTTCATTGCCGGACCCCTGGGCGGGCCGTTGGGACTACTACACGGGGGGCCGATCATGGGGCTGCCCTTGTGGGTGTGGATGTGCCCGTTCATCATCGGACCGGGACCGAGACCCGGACTTCTGGGATGACCGTTCACAGGCCCCGGCCCTCGCATAGGGCTGTGGCCGTCTCGGGGACGCGGAGGGCCGTTCATCGGTCGACCGTTCGGATGCCCTTGGGGATGCCCATTCGGATGGCCACCCGGAGGGTGTCCGTAAGGAGGAGTATGGTCTCTCCTTGGCCCATTTCTGCTTCCGGGGCGGTGGTGGTCCATCTGCCCCTGGAAGACAGGGCGCTCTTGCGGTCCATTTCGACTTCCTGGCCGCTGATCTATCTGTCCCTGGAAGTGTGGACGATCAAGCGGACGCTCGTGCGGCCCATTGCGGCTGGAAGGACGCTGGTCCGTGTGCCCCTGGAACCTGGGTCCCGGACCATGTTGTTGTCCGTTCCGGCTGCTGGGCCGGTGGTCCATCTGTCCTTGGAACGGACCACGGCTGGGGCCGTGACCGATGGGCGGGCTAGGATGACTGCCGCTGCCGTTACGGCTTCCTGGACGGTGCTCGCCTGGTCCATGGAATGGTCCCATCGGGCTCGGGTTGCGGTTTCCATTGCGGCTGCCGGGGCGCTGATCATGTCGGCCTTGGAAGACCGGCCCACCCGGCCCGTTCATGGCCCGGCTGTTGGATAGTGCAGGGTGACCTTGAGGGGGTTGTTGTGGCGCTCTGAGGGCGGCAGCGGCAGCGGCAGCCTTGTTCTTCTCCCGTTCCTTCTCCCGTTCTTCATCCCGCTTCTTCTCCTCCTCTTGAGCCTTCTGCCGGGCCTCCCTCTCCTCGCGCTCCTTCTCCACCTTGCCCTTCTCTTGACGTTCCTTTTCCGCCTTCTCCTGTTCCTTCTGGGAAACCGACCTCATGATAGTGTCGGCGATATTCTCCGCCTTGTCCCCAAACACGGAGCCATTATCAGCCTGCTGCTGCTGCTCCGCACCGAACTCGTAGTGAGCCAGCGGGGATTTTGGCGTAGAAGGCAGAGCCGAGGGTGTCGTCCTGCCGAAGTGGACGTCGAGTGGGTTAACCCAGGCCTTGGTCCTACCGCTTGACGGTGTGCCCGGCCTCGAACCGAGTCCAGGGCCAGGGACCTTGAGATTGGACACGGACTGGGCGTTGTACTTGGTGCGGAGGTTGGTATCGGATGCTGCCGGCTTAAGATTGTTACCGCTGCCATGTCGGCTATGGCTGATATTGGATAGGTCGTACATGCTCGACGCAGCGAGGGCGTGGGTGTTATGGTTGTAGGGCGATATCCGTGATGAGGACGGGGTCTGTGGCCGAGACATGTCGACGGAGCGTATGCTCCCGTTGACGAGGGTGCGGTTGCCGGTGCCGAAGAACTGGCCCTCACCCATAAGGTTCTGGTCCCATTTCTTAGGTCCGCCGCTCTGGGCGAGTGGCTTGTCCGGGGTCTTCTTCTCTGGGGCCTTGCCCTTGTCGGATTTCCTGAAGAGCAGCTTGGTAAGGGACATGGTCTGTGACACGGAGGGGGATGGTGTGGTGTAGAGCAGAGACTTACTTCTTGTCACTCCCAAACTTCAGACCAAAGAAAGACACCATGTTGTTAATATAAACCCACCGGACCTAGCCGGCGTCGGAAACCCACGACAAGGCTGCTAACAGTACACGGGATGTACACCGGATGCGTGGCCTGGTCTGATATGGCCAGCTGCTCGTTTCACAGCAAGTTCGTCGCTAATAGTCCATGCCGTCTGGACAATATTCGATGTTTGGACGGATGTGAGTCTCAGTGCGGGGTACTCGACGCCAGTCAGGGGATCTTTCCGAATGCCCTGAAAATAGAAAAAGCCTGTGGAATGTTGTGGCGCTGAGCCTGAGGTTTTCCGGATGCGATGCGGCGGACAGTAGAGACTGAGATCCGCCGGATGTTGCACGAGGCGTTTTGCCCTCCGAGACAAGATAACGACCGGACGGGACGAGGATGAGTCTGAAAACCGCCCCTGCAAGCCTCAATGACGTCTCAAGTGTCAGGAAAACGAATGACAGATTGGGGGGGAAAGATCCAGACCGATGTCAAGGAGCGACACGAATCGAAAAAGACTGACACGGCGCAACACAAACAACCAAGCCTTAGGATGCAGACACGAAAAATGAAAAAGCAGAGGATCCGAAGAGTCAAGCGCGACGTGTAGGAAGAAGCAAGTCTAAAGTTCAGACCAACTTTCGGCTTTCCGGCGAACTGGCGTTGATTTATGACGACCGTACGCGCGCGCCCACTTGTGCTGGCGTCAGGCATGCTGAACTAGCGACTCTCTGCCTTGTCGAAAGGAGGATCCAAGAGACTAGCGGCGCTGCAACTTCGCTGTAACATGAGTACCGTGCTGGGCAGATGCCTGCTCTCAGGCGTGTCTCTGCCCTAGGAAATCCTTGGCCGTACCAGACAAGTTGCAATGATTTTCCTTGAATCTTGATCCAAGAATTTGGGTCGTGGTCAGGGGTATGTGGATGGGGAACGAGTTCGCGATTTTCTGTGGACACAACTGGGGAAGAATCGCGAACTACCGCATCCTGTGACCTGTGACTGGATGAGCATTCGAGATTTGCAGCTGTGGCTTGCAGGAACTGTTTGACAGGAAAGGGGGAAAGAGTGATCCGATCGACCGTTGTGGCCGTTGAGCGACGTTGGACAAGATCTTGTGCCACTGGAGATCTTCCGTCAACGCTTGTTGGACATGTTGAATGAACAAATAACCCCCTGTTTACATATGAACAGTGTGCCATTCTGAATCCAGAACAACCTACAAGTCTGGTCTTCTGTGATCAAGAATCGCAACTTCGAAATGTCGTGAATCGTGCTTGCCTGCACCAAGGTGGGTCAAAAATAGACGAAGCCACCTGATCCCTGTCGATCCTACCCCTGTCCGGCACTAGTGCAGGAACAAGGGAGCGGTACGTTCCTTCTCACTTTCCCGGTTCCTGGCGCCTGTCATCAAAAATTCAATATCTGTCCCGGCTGGGAAGGCACCGCCCTCAACTTAGGTTCAGTTCAACTTTGACTTCGCGGAAGGAACACTCCATCGTTGCAGATTCGAGCCTCAGAGAAAATGCAGAAAGCTCAAGCGTGCCTGCACCTCGTAACCTGACTCACCCGGGCATAAACGAGGAATCGTGCATTGAGGACCGTATCATGGCAGAATGTCGAGTCGCCTTCTTCTACCTGTCTATCAATTCGGCCACCCCAACAGCCTTTAACAGGAGCGCTATTGCCTCGCCGTTAATGAGTGGCGCACCCGCCCGTTCAGGGGGTAGACATGACAGACATGTCCACCCACGTCGTCGGCTGGTCCCGACGGATCGACTTGCCCAGTCACAAGTTGAAAAAGCTTGATATCAATGTCAAGCTCGTACTTGGACGTCACGATGCTCGACTTCCAGGTTATTTCCGGGGAAGAGAGGGCCAAATGCCATATCGTTTCCAACAGGTAGACAATGATGAGAGGAGTGCAACACGACTCTTCACGCAGCAGCGATAAGTAGCGAGAACAGCAGCCACGGTGCAGTTTCACGCCTTGCCCAGGGCGACATTATTGAGCTGTGTCTATCTTTA
Source organism: Coniochaeta sp. 2T2.1 (assembly GCA_009194965.1). Lineage (NCBI taxonomy): Eukaryota > Fungi > Ascomycota > Sordariomycetes > Coniochaetales > Coniochaetaceae > Coniochaeta > Coniochaeta sp. 2T2.1. The sequence continues at coordinate 175,298 of VSMA01000041.1, forward strand.
AGGGTACACCGGCATCCGGGCAGATGCTATTACCACATCCCGACTCCCATAAGCCCTTCGCCGTTCTTCATGCTCGCGTCTCTAAAACAAAGCCAAACGCCCAACGCCATACATGCATGACTCGTCTCATTCGCATCCACCAGCCCGCCGCGAAGGGGACATCTAGACCTCTAAATGCAAGACATATCAAAACACACGAACATGAGTCGACCCTGTAACGCCAAGGGCTCAACGTCAACCAACACGACTCGCCAGCAGAAACAAAAGAAATACTTCTTCTCCAATTCGTAATCAACAACCAGTAATCGGGTATGGTGTAGCGGTAACATCGATGACTCTCACTCATCAGCCCGGGGTTCGACTCCCCGTATCCGAGATCCTTTTTTTGCTCGCCGTTGCTAATGAGAGGTGTTGCACGCGCGGTAACGGTCCGTTGCTGACGAGGGTCGTGTTGCGGGGAGCATGACCTTTTGCTGGAGGGGAGCGGCGGAGGGAATGTCGTGGACGAGAGTAGGCCTTGCCTGGTCTATACGGCACCGCCTCCTTCGGAGAGAGGAGGGAGAGGCGTAGAGATCGGCAGTCGGCCTCTCTGATGATTGTCCTGTATCTTCCGCGTCCGGTCATGTATAGTATACGGTCCGTTGTGGGATCCGATGCAGATGAGGGATAATTGCAACAGTTCTTGCGACAACTCACACAGACTGCTCGCTCAACCGCCTCTTCGGGATCCTAAAAGTCCACACGACCGCGGTCGAAATGCTGAATAAGAAAGCAGACACCATAAACGGTAAGCCGTCCCACATGCCGCCCCAATGGAAGCCTATCTTGAGCGCCTTGGCGAGGATGGGCCCGGCAATCATCATGCCGATATTGTCCAAGAACGAAATGAGCGAGTTGAGGATACCGACGTGGTGTTCCTCGACCAACGCATTGGCCAGACTCCGCACGAGCGGCGTCAGTCCGCCTCCGGCCGCGAAAACCACGAGGGAGACCATCAGCATCGTGCCGCTGACGGAGAAGGCCACCAGAAGTGCGCCGAGTGTTTGCACGATGCCCGAGATGCGGGACAACCACAGGTCCTTGGCCATGCTGGACATCTTGAAGGTGTGCACGCAAACCCAGCTGATGCCCGGGAGGATGACGGCGAGTAAAAGCAGGGTGCTCGCGCTGCGCACCGTGATGAGGATCGCGGCTTTATCGTACGTCCAGCCGTAGCGCTTGGTGGCATACTGCAGGAGGAGTTCGAGCACGAACTTCCCCAGGACGACGAACACGAGGGAGGTGAGGAGGTACGTCGTGCGCTGGTTGGAGAGGACGAAGTCGTAGATCTCGCGGGTGTCCTTCTTGGTCGTGGCCCAGAGTTGCTGGAGCTTGGACTTCTTCACGACGTCCGACTCGGTCAGGGTGTCGTTGGTGTCTGAAGGCGCGAGCGACGGGTGGCGAGCGGCCTCTTGTCGGTCCTTGAGGCGCTGGATGTCGAGCGTCTCCGGGAAGACGAGGGTGACGAGGAAGGCGGCTACAATCAGGCCGGTTCCTCCGAGTATGCCTAGCCAAGGCGAGCGTCGCATGAGGATGCTTGCCAACGGGCCGGAGACCATTTCCGCGACGAGAAACCAGCTCTGAATCTGCATAAAGACGACGGCGCGTTCATTTACTGGAGTCACGTCGGCAGCCATTGTGTACAACATCGCTGACATCACCGAAGCTGATCCGCCGATGAGGTAAAGGAAGGCGCCGGGCCACAGCGCCCACAGGGGAAAGATGTTGGGGAGGTACACTGTAGAAGGGTCAGTATGCGCCGATGAAAGGGTGCCAAGGTAATCACCATGACTTACGCACAATGCAATTCCACACGAAAACCAGCACGAGGCCAAGTACAGAGAGAACCAACACCGGCTTGCGTCCCCAGCTGTCCGACATAATACCATAAGGAACAGCCATCAGTATGCCAGGGATACACTCGAAAGTAGCCATCCAGCCCTTGATATTGGCCAGCGTGCCCTGGACGTTGTCCTGCTTGCAGCGCGGGTCGTTGGCCATGATGTTGTGGGACACCTCGGGATAGTAGTTCCTGCAGATGATGTTCTCCATGACGGCCGTCGACGGGGCGATAAAGACGCCGTTGCCCAGCTCGGCGAGGAAGAGAAAGGCGAATATGAGGATGATGACATTCTGTTTGTAGAGACTGCGTGGCTCCTTGGGCGAGTCCCGGCCCAGGAGTGGTGTCTCGGCGGTGGCATAGCGGTTGTTGAGGATGGCGTCGTCCTCGTCGTCGCTGCTGTCGCGACTTGACTGGTCGTACCGCATCTTGATGGTTCTGTCCCGTCCTTGTATACGGTATATGATGGATGTTGCTGCGATAGAATGGCAGCTGGAGGGCTGGGACAGATGAGGGATGTATAATCACATCTGATGTCCGGAAAGTCGAGAATAGTATGGTAGTACACTTGAGGAGAACGGAGAGACAAAGGAACAACGTGGAAGCAAACAAATGAGAATAAATATTGTAGTGAACGAAGGGATGAAGCTTATCTTATTACTGGTCAAGCTGAGAGTGAAGTATGTACACGTGTAGGTGAGAGAATGAAAGTCCGAACATGAAAAAGGATTCCTTGAGCTCCAACGTGAGACGTAGCCGTGCCGCTTAATTCGTCATTTCACTGATTTCCAGGCTGACGCTGTCCTTGGCGACGGCTTCTGGCACTTCAGTTTAGGAAGGTGAAGTTGCACAGGGCAGCTTGATGGCTGGCTTCTCATTGGCTACGGCTGTAACGGCCGATCAGCTAAAGTCGCGGGGATGGCGCTGTACTGTTCCTAATCAGGCAGTGTTTGACGCCCTGATTACCACAGTAAGGTGTGAAGTCGTCAGCCGGATGAGACTCCTAACTGTGATAAGATAGACCACATACGTGGTGACCAAGCTAGAACATGCGAATGCGGATCTGAACGCGTGTATGATACTAAGAGATCTTTGTTGATGAAGTCCTTAAGATGGATGTTCTTGTGATCTCAACAACCACTCGCGCCTTCCCCCAACACGGCATACGTCACTGACGCGAAAGACGTCAAGTCCGGCGAAATGTGCAATGCCCATCCCTGCATCCAGCAACATTCAGCCCCCAAACGCAAAAATGCCGTGCTTGCCCGATGCGAGAAGTTGCTGTCGAATCAATTGACTCCCGTCTTGATCAATGTTTGCTTCGAGGTGGCCGTTAATTTGTTTGCCCAAGAGTGAAGCACAATCGAACTGCTTGACATTGTTCTCTCCATCAACAACCCCACTGACCTAACGCGGCACTCCGCTCTCGGGACGCACCCCACCTAAAGCTTGACACCACACAAGGTTTAAGGTACCGTCTGACAGCTTACACGTACGCCAATACGTACCTCTCCTCGACCCAACGACAAGCCAGAAGTGTATCGAGATCTGAACATTCCGCCCATCATGTCCGCCTCGGATTCGAAGATCGTCTCCGTCGAGTCCCTCGTACGTTCCCCTAACTTACAATCAACCCTCAACGGCACGTGCACTTACAGAAACTAGCCCAGCGAGAAGGCTAGATGGTCCAAGCAGGTCTTGTGAGTTCATCCATCCCCTCTTCCCGTCCGGTATCTCATCTAACCCTTGTTCAGGATCACATACAAGGACCCCCTGGGCGAAACCCGAACATGGGAGTCCTCTGAGCGCACCACCCGCCCCAAGAACAGCGACATCGACGGCGTCGGCATAGTCGCCATCCTGCAGAAGGAGACTGGTACTTACCTTTCCTCCTCTTCGTCTTCCTAATCTTCTCACCTCACTAACCACCTTCCCCAGGGCCCGAGATCATGCTCCAAAAGCAGTTCCGCCCGCCAGCCCACTCCGTCACCATCGAGGTCCCCGCCGGCCTGGTCGACGAGGGCGAGACGGCCGAGCAGGCGGCGGTCCGCGAGCTGCGCGAGGAGACCGGGTACGTCGGCGTCGCATCCAAGGCGTCGCCGGTCATGTTCAACGACCCCGGGTTCTGCAACACCAACCTCCGCATGGTGCACGTGACGATCGACATGGCGCTGCCCGAGAACCAGGACCTGAAGCCGCAGCTGGAGGAGAGCGAGTTCATCGAGGTCTTCTTCGTGCCGCTGGCCAGCTTGTTCGAGGAGATGAGGAAGCTCGAGGCCGAGGGGTACGCCATTGATGCGCGGATTGGGACGCTGGCGGAGGGGATTGAGCTGGCGAAGCAGTTTAAACTGAACTGAGTGGTGTGTGTATTTCGTCGTTTATGGGTTCTGAGAGGATGCTGCAGTTGGCCGGGTTTCCGCCGTGGAGTTTGTGCTAGACTTAGAGCAGGCGAACATCCATCCACGTTAGACATCAACACTGAAATCATGTTTGGTCAGATCCTCTGTCCCTGCATCGCACCTTCCGAACATGCAAGCCAAGGCTCACCCTTATCCGATATCACGCCCCATCACACATCATCTCCCTCATACTTGTCACTGCAGCCCTGAGTCATGCCACGCATTACCTATCTCCCTCAGCAACCCACCATATATCCCAAAACACGCGCAGCTCCTTCCATCAGCGACTCACGTCTACGACAAGTGTTCCACACTTGTAAAGTCTTCCGTAGTATAGTGGTTAGTATATGAGCTTGTCAAACGCCATCCGGCCGCAGCAATCCGCTCGGGACCCGGGTTCAATTCCCGGCGGGAGAGTTCTCTTTTTTAACTTCTTTCACCTGTGTGGAGGATGCGTTCCTTTTTGCTGAAGGTCAAGTGGCACGGGTCACTTCCTCGAAATCGACACCTGCTCGTCGTTGAAGCGGTGCAGTCGGCTCGGCCGTTTTTGCCAGTTGGGCGGCTACCTATCAGTGAGCATGCTCACGACGCGTTCGACCATGTTCGCCGGCAAAGTAAGAGCTTGGAGGTAAGATGTCCTGGACGCATGTTCCTCTTTGTCGTAGGCTATCAAGGTCAGTGTCACTTTCCCTTTTGCATTGCTCGGCTTCTGGTGTGTACGAGGCAGCACCAGAGCCCCCAGGGCTGGAAGCCAGATCATGACGCCCCATAAGCGGGTCACGTCACCATCAGCCCGCTTGGCTCAGTGGTAGAGCGTATCACTAGTAATGATAAGGTCATCAGTTCGATTCTGATAGTGGGCAAACGCGCCTTTCCTTTTGTCATTTTCAGCGACGAGACAGACGATGGTAGAAACCTCGGCCGTATACTCTTCATTTTTTGCAGGAAGTTGCATCATTCATCACTATATCGTCTGTTTATCTCAGCATGTGGGCAAAATGCCGCTCAAATCCCCGAGTCCGAATCCAGCACCAAAGAAACCGTCGGACAAAGGATACCAAAAGACGACGCCATTCAAAGTCAAAGCAAAGAGCCACCCAGCATCCGTCCGAGCAATCCACCAAAGAAACTCCATACCCTAGCCCAAGGCAGTCCTACAACAAAACAACAACTCCCACAAGCACCGCCCCCAGCGCCACCAAACACCCCTCCACCCTGCTCCCTCCAGCCTCGCTCTTCACCGTTGCCGGCGAGCTCTCGTTCTTCCCACCAACATTGATCTGCGCCGTGGCCTCGGGCGGGGGCGTCGTCAGAACGGGCACGGTAACCGCCACGCCAACCACCGTGGCATTCACCGGCGCCGTGACGTTGGCCAGCATCTCCGGCGCGATGGACGTCACGTACGGTTTTGTGAGGGGTGGGAGCGCAAGGACGCCGGAGGTGTAGAATGTTGCTGGCGGCACGGTTGTGGTAGTTGGCACTGCGACTACGGCATTGGTGCCGTTGACGGAGGGGCAGAGTGTCGTTGTCGCCGCCTGGACGTCAGTGACCAGCACCACCTGCGTCAGCGAGGCGGGACAGTTGATCGCCGATATCAAACAGCTGGTCAGGGAGAACGTCTTCGTCACGTTCTTCGACTCCGTCACCAGCGCTGCCGTCGGACAAGCTGGCACGACAGGCACACCACTGCTCGTTTTCGTAGCGGTCGCAACAACATCCGTCCTCCCATCAAGACAAGTCGTCGTCCCCGCCGCGAGAAAGACGGTCGACACCTCCGGCCCGTGCTCGAACTCGTGGCCCGCGACCTCCCCGCCCACCACGGCCTCGGCGGCCGCGGAGCTGCCGACGTCGACGAAGAGGGACTGCCGGCAGGCGCCGTCGCTGCCGTCGGTAAACACCGTGCCGAAGGTCACCTCTGCTAGGGTGAGCGAGGCCATGGCGGTGGCGGCGAAGTCGAGGTTTTGCGCCAGCGGCGTCTTTTGCAGGCCGATGCCGGCTTCGGCGCGGAGGACGATGGCGGCGGTTATGTTGGCCGAGGCGTGGGAGACGTGGATTGGGAGGATGGCGAAATTGATTTGTGGGCTGGTGAGGGGAGATGTTAGGGACGGCGGGTAAGAGGTTGGGGGGAAGAAAATGGGCAAGACTTACACAAGATCAAGGCCGGCTGACACGCTGAAGTTGCCGGCTAGGATGTCATTCTGGTCTGGCAGGTCGATGAAGAGGCCGATCCGCTCCTTGTCCGGGATGCCGATCTGGAAGCCGCCTGTTGCCTTGACGTCGCCGGTGAAGGATAGGACGAGATCGATGCCGATGCCGACCGTGGCGTTGAAGATGCCCTTGACCTGCTACCCGTCAGTATTATCACACACGCAAGCGACAGTCAACGGTCTTACGTTTTGCCCCGCAGGCTTCTTCCCGAAGAACCTCCCCAGACCAATGGTAAAGGTCCCCTTCTGAGCAGCAAAGACGCCAAAGTCCATGTGGACTCCGACGTTGTTGAACGTCAGACTCATGTTGAGACCTTCATCGTCGTTGAAGTCTGCCAGTATATTGCCGAACGTCCGGCAGTCGTTACACTCGACGGATAGAGAGAAGCTCTCGGTTGCCGACGCTTCGACGGGGATTACACCTCCGATTGGTATGTACCCCGTGCCGCCTGTCCAGTTTCTGTGCAGAATTGTCAGTACCGGTCAATGGATGGAACTGTGCGCAAGAGTTTCTTACGCTGAGAAGAGCGGCTGGTCTCGGACTTGCCAGCCGATATCGAAGGTCTTGTTATGGTCAGCCCGGGCCTCGATGCCGCGGGGACTGAGAGGGGCGAGGTTGGCTAGGGATCTTGTCCCGTACGACACTTGGACATCGTGTGGTGGCAACACAGATGCGCAGGCAAAGCTGGCAAGCAGTGATGCTACTAGTATTGCGGGAGCCATGGTGTGAAAGGAGAGTTATCGAGAAGTTATCGAGAGGCGAGGTGTTGTCGGGATTTCCCCATGGACGGTCTTCATCCTGGCCTTGACTCTCGTGTCGTGCAGTCCATGAACCATATATACTGACACTCGCCAGCCATGGGGTCCCAAGGAGCTTCATGCCTCTGCGAGGAGCTCTGTGTCTGATGTTGACGTTGACAGCTAGGGGCCAGATCCCGTTGGAACCATGACACGCATAGCACAGCCCCTTACGCTGTGCCACGCAGCAGTATAGTTAGGTGCCGCATTGTGGCCCGATGTGACTGCGTTACGGCTATGTGCAGCAGCAGGCATCTGGGGAGCCAAGTCCAAGGGACGGGCATGGTCAGGTTAGGGGGGCAAGGCTAGGCATAGCTGAGAGATGGACACGTTGGGCCCAACAGGCTCACGGTGAGACGCCCGGTTGCTGTCCCGGCAAGTTGAAGGAAGCCCTTCTGAGAGCGGCACAGGAACCGGCGAAGGATGGGCAAGGGTTGTGGGACTCGAACAGGGCTGAGACTCCGAGACTGGGGTTTGACGTCTCACAAGGGTCCAATATTCCCCGCGCGAACCCCCAACCTACATGTGTAGGGGTCGTCCTTCGGGATGGCATTTGTTCGAAAGTGCATGGCCGATTTGTATCAGCCTCGTTGAGCACGCACATGCGGTTGGCGATATGCACGTCGGGTGCTGTTGGTCACAATTTGACCGTTTGAGTGTTGGTTCTGTAACCAACTGTCCCCCCGGCTGAAAGTCCCTCGCAGACAAACTCCGATCCAAGTCAAAGTTGAGCTTTTGGACGGGAAAATATTGCCATTCAGGATCTCCATGCTGAGCACCGGGAATTTCCATACGGGCAGGAGCTATTCATTTTGAGTCAGCAGTGGGATTAGGAAGGATGTCGTGGGGTCCAAAATGCGGAGGTAATCACAGCGTTGAGGCTGAAGGATACCAACGAACGGACGAGCTGCAGAGAACGGGAGAGGCTGTGATGACAGTTGGGCTTAAAATAACACTGCAGCTGGATGAGGTGTGCTGGGAAGACCCAGACTGTTGGCCCCCAACACCCAACTTGCTGTCGAGCTGGTGGTGGTATTGTTCAATCTGTGCCTCTGTACTGATTGGTGACTGTTAGTCAAGGCTTGCCTGAGCACCCCTACGACTGCGTTGATGGCCAAACCCCCAGCTCATGAGACATCTCGAGTTCGACAGCCACGTCGGTCAACGTTGACGGAAGGTAGCAAAAGATTGTGCCCCGGCGGAGTTGCGGGGTTGGTACTGAGACTCCAGACCAACATGTTTCAGGACCGGCAGGGCTGTGCTCGTGCGAAATATGCATAAATCACTGATCAGACCCGAGAGTCTGGAAAGCATTTGCTATTTACGGCTGGTTCCTCCGAGTATCGGTCTCGGGTTGTCAAGTGTTGCTTGGTTGCAATGAGAGTTTCACGACGACCAACGATCGCCATCATTATGCGCATCGTTCTGAGTTACCACTGTTCGCGTTGGCATTGTAATACCCTACCGAAGAGATGCTTCAGTATCAAGTGAGTATAATCAATCGTATGAAGCTGGTAAACATTTTGATGAACAGGAAAGCCATGGAGAGTTTTTTTCTGTCCGTCAACCCCTTTCTAACAGCAGCCAACCTATTCCTCGTTCCATGTATCCAGCCACTTCCGCTCGGTTCTTACAGCTCTCTTGCCTCTCTGCTTTCATCCATCCGCTGGAAGTCGCCCGGTTGGCTCAGTGACCAACTGTCGACGGTCCGCCCCCCGAAGCGGCCATTGGCGAAGGCTCCTTGACAACATTAGAGGGATAACCGCGATCAAACTTGGTGACTGCGTCGAATCTTGCCCTCTCCTCGGCGGTTACGTTTATACCAAGGGAAACGTTCGCCGTGTCCCACCCCTCGGCATACTCGACGGTTAGAGCTGGAAATACATAGGGGTAGCCCTCCATGTGCCTGACAATAGCCACGATCATCATCTGCTGCGTTATATCGACGCCAGGGACTCTCTCGGAAGCCGGACGACGCGCAATGAGCTTCCGCAGTTCATCCCCGGTGTCCACCTTTGCATATCTCCGTCTGAGCCACTCAATATGGTGCAGGTCCCGCTCCGGCGGGTTAGACTGCTCCGGTCGCGTCGTGTCGTCTACAAAGGAGATGAGAAGAGCCATGTGCTGAGATATGCACATCCGGGGAATTTCGCGCTCCAAGTCACGTTCCTAACAATTCCAGGCACCGCGGTACACGGAAAATGGTATCAATCCAGCTTGTCTCGCAGCCGCGTTTGTCGCCGCCACACTGTACGCAGGTACGTGAGCGACGCCCGTGTATCGCACTTTGTTGGCGAGGTGTAAGTCGGTCAGGGCCCGCAGCAGCCACTGCGTCTGGATGCTGCCGTCGTCATCCCACCACTTCGGAACGATGTAAATGTCGATGTAATGCGTCCTGAGTTTTTGCAGCTGGATATGGAAAAACGAATTGATGTATAATACCTCGTTCTCTCCACCGGGCAGCGGATCACGCCTCATATGACGGGTGGCGACGGACCAACCTTCGGAAAATCCCACTGACAGCACAATCTTCTCTCGGTTCCGGCGCTCGACCATCCAGTCGGCGAGGTAATCAGCCGCTCGACGCTTCGAATAATCGGTGTGGATGAAGTTTCCACCTCTTTCGACGAATGCGTCGAGCAAAGCGAAGGCTGGTGACTGGTTTTTGACGGAGGGCATCTCGAACAGTGACGTGTCAAAGCAGAGCCGCGAGACTTTGAAATTTATGTCCGTTGTCTGGTGCGTCAAGGGTTGGTGGACACCAAGGTGCCGTGGCAATGACTTGGGGTCCGGCTTGGAAGTCCCTCCTGGATTGGAAGTCCCTCCTGGTTTTGAAGTCCCTTCTGGGTTGGGAATCGCGGACCGTCCGGGAGATTCGGAGAGGTCGATGATCCCATGTGGCTCTGGATCGTCTGTCAACGGAAATCCCCTGATCAGTCTTGATGGCTCATAGGGGCGAGGCGTCTCTGTCCGATTGGGCTGAGCAACCGGTCTTGGAGGCTGGTTTCCAACTGGGTCAGGCTTCTTGCGGCGTTTGGCATTTCTGGGAGCCTCCGACGCAGTATCAGTGTCTTCCTTCCTTGGTCTGGATCTCTTCTCCATCTTGGTAACTTTCGAATGATAGGCAATGAAATATCTGTCAAGCACTTCGTTAGTACAAGTAGCAGCGTCCTGTGATAGCAAGCTGGTATATACCTTGGGTTGTATGATGATACACGTGATACGTACAAACAAGAATCTTGATTGGTGGTGGTTGGAGAGTTGACAGTGTTTGACGGAAGTTGACAAGTCTTGGACGAGGACCAAACAACTTAGCCAAATCTGACAAGGAAGTGGCCCTGAAATCAGTTTCAGAGCCAAGGAAGTCGCCATCACGCTGAATGTACCTCCCTCGCGGCTAAGGGACTCATGACTTGGCTTCTCAAAAGGAGAAAGTGCAAGTGAACCTCAGCTAAAGCACCTCACTTCCATAACTTCTTTGGAGACACTTGCCTCTAACGTCACCATAGTAGTCGCAAGTACTTAGCCGAGCATAATGGAAGGTACACGTCGATACCGAGCATCTCATGTCCCGTCCTCGCAAAGAGCCGTGAACCGCTGCCCAGCTGATGTAAAGCGTGAGGCCATCAGGTTCTTTAAGACCTTTCATTCTTACCCAACACCATGCAGAAGAGATTTTCATATCCGCGGGCGATGCCGGGCTAAGTCCAAATGTTGTCTTCTATATTAATCAGCATCTTGGTGTGGGAACTTACCTTTGGCGGCCATAGGGAACCGGCCAATATCCAGATGCTCACCTCTTCCATTAATAACTCCAGGTAAGGAAAAAATTGAAACCAAGCAAGCTTTCCTCCACTCACCTTCTTCCACTTACCTTTCTTCCACTTACCTTCTTCCACTTACCTTCCTCGACTCACCTTCTTCCACTTACCTTCTTCCACTTACCTTCTTCCACTTACCTTCTTCCACTTACCTTCTTCCACTTACCTTCTTCCACTTACCTTCTTCCACTTACCCCCTCACTCACCTTTCTCCTCACAACCAAACAACCGGCTCCTTCAACTCCTCCCACGACTGACACCGACACTCACGCAGCCCCATCTCTTCACAGAGACACACTGGCCTAGCGAAAACCTCCTCAAACCCCCTCGACAACCCGGTAGGAAACGGCGGCGCCGACCTCGGCGGCGCCTCATCAAACTCCTCCCTCTCCCTCTTCTTCTCCGCCTCGTCCTGCACGTCCCCCGTCTCTGTCTGTACCTGAATCACCCCCGCGAACGATCGCCGTCTAGACCTTACCTCACCCAGGACCGTCGAGGAAGGCCCCTCCTGCTCGGTCAGTATGACCTCCCCCGACGAGATGGCGGTGCGGTACCGCGACTCGAGTTCGGGGGATGTGGAGTTCAGGACGGGGATGTGCGAGACTTCAGGAAGGGGGATGGAGAAGATGAACGGGACGAGGGATGGGGACGGGGCCGGCTCGCCGTGGAGGAGCGTGTCTGCGGGGTGTGTAGGGCGCGGGGCGAAGATGGGGTCGCGCATGGGCCGTGGGTAGGGGAGGTTGCCGCGCCGGATGTTGGAGAGGGCGTCGTGGGATGGGCGCGTCCCTGTGGGAGTGACTCGATGTGCGAGGGCCAGCGCCCAGGCCGGAGGGCCCCGACCCCAGCGGGTGTTCTCGTCGAAATCTGGGGCCGGTGTCGGGCTTTTGTCGCGGTAGTGGAGAGGAACGACCGGGCTGGATGATGGTGGTGGAAGAAATGCGCGAGGGTCCGTTGGGTAGGGGGGGAAGGACGAGGTGTGTAGGCTCGAGGGAGGGAGGTCTTCATAGACGCGCTGGTTGCCGTAATTGTTGGCGGCCAGCTCGTCGATGTCAAACAAGTGTCCCGCGAGCGCTGACGGCAGGGAGGAGTTCTGCAGGTGATCCTCATAGGCGGCTGCAAACTCCTCCTCCGATTGAGCTGTCGATGGGAGCGGCGGCAGCGACGGGTCAGACATAGGCCCCGGTGGACTAGAGTTCCAGGCCGAGTTGTCGGGTGAAGGTGAGTAAGCCGGGGATGGGGGAAAGAAGTCGACATCGTCCTCAGAGGGGAGCTCAGGCGGCAGTGGGTGCGTGGGACGAGGAGGCGGGCTCCAAGAGTCTCCAGAGGCTGCCGCAGATGAAGAGACCACGGTTGGAAGAGTGCAGTCCGCGTCGTCATCGTTGGTGGGAAGCGCTGGCAGCGGGCGCGAGGGGGCCGTAGCGGGGCTCCGAGGCTCGTAAGAGCTCGTCGCCTGCGCCTGAGAGTATGAAGCATCTACTCCACCAAGAACCGCGCTGTCAGGGCGATCCGATGTCCTGCCCTCTGCCCACGGCGGAGTGTATGACCAGGACCTATTGCTACCAGCGTCCGAGGCGAAATCGTGGTGAATAACGGTCTGCTGAGTAGAGTCCCCGATAGTCGACGGCTCATCGGCGGGAGACAGCGCAATGTCCTCGAACTCGTCATCAGCCGCCGAGCCTACAGGCGAAGAAGGCTCCCCATCAATGCCACAGTATTTAAACCGGGACAGCTGGGTGTACACGTAATCCTTCCTTCGAGGCGAGTCGTTAGCTGAGTCGTATTCCTCCCAGTCAGAACGGTAACCCTCAAGCTCGGGAGGAGACTGACGCGCGGGCGACGAAGCTTGGCCTTCCCCGTCGACGAATGGGTTGCCGTATGGATACGGGGACGTCGGGATTTCCACGCGTTTGTACCTGCGAGGCGAGTCGTTGGCCGAGTCGTACTCTTCGTAGTCCTCGAAAGAAGAGGAGTAGCCGTCAAGCTTGGGAGCGTGACCCTGCTGCACCTCAGGCAGCGTCTCGATAACAGCATGCACAGAGCGCCCAGGGCTGACGGCGTGCTCGATCTCCAAGTCGGCCTGCTCCACGTGGGAGGCAGTCCTCAAGTGTGCACCCGCTATCCGTCGAAGTGACTCTGCGTTAGTCTCGCCCGGTAGGCGAGTGGGCACCACCAAGATCCGGCGCGGGCGAGTGAGTATGCGTGTAGACGCCTGGCTCACATGTGTGTTGTCTTCGCCGGTGTTTGTTGAGCTGTCGTACGGATTAAAGGTAGACAGAGGCAATTCATCGTCCGAGTCGATGTGCTCGTGGAAGCGAGTGACGCGAGGCTGGCGAGATGGACCACCGCCGCTAGAGGTCATTCGGTTCTCGAGGCGATATTGCTCAATACTAGCCTGACGTACCTTTTCAAAAACCTCCCATTCAGATTCACCTGCGCCGGGGGAGGGGAACTTACCTGTTGGCCGAGAGGTGTCGACGGCCTTGCCTTTGCCCTTGGGCGAGCGAGGGTGATCAGCGAGACCTTCATCGGTGGGCTCGTAAACCATTGACTGCCCAGTGTTAGCGCCACGAGGCTCCGGGGACCCATTCGCGTAGGGGTAAGAAGCTTGAGCATACTGGGCTGGCCAATGATTAGGCACGGGAACGCGCTGACGAGGACCGCATCGCGCTTGAATCCTGGTCAGCTCTACCTCGTAGGAGTCGTTGTTGACGCTGGCGGCAACGGGAGGGTAGACACGCCTAGCGTTGGCCAAGGTGGCAAAGCGAATGCCCTCCAAGAAGTCGACGTGGTTGAAGGGGCCAGGTGGATGTAAGTTTCGATAGTCCAAATAAGCGCAGCTCTGGCTAAACGTCCGAAAGTCGTCCACCATGTGCAGCGCCTCTGAGAGGGCGACCATCTCGAGCCTTGCGGCCCCGGTATCGGCAACGAAACCGGAGCCAAACAAGACGTAGGAAGGAACGGCTGTGGGAGCCTCGGGCCACCAGATTCGATTCGTGTTCTTCCAGTTCCAGTAGTTCAGTATGGCTGCCTCATTTAACTCGCCGCGTGCCTCGAAGTGAGCGCGACAGGTAGGACAAAAGCCCAGCTCAAGCCGAAAGTCGACTCGAGCTTTGCAAGGTGCATGCTTGCGGGGTGAGAGGCCGAAAACGCCCCCTATGTGCTGGGCTGCCATTTTGATGGCCGTCTTTTTGCAGTATTCTACCCCTGTGCCCACGGCGTGGGCGCACACAGTGCATACAACCCGAGGATGAACACACATGGCGCCTGATACCCCGTGGGTAGCCTGAGAGAGGGGAGGGCGTCCGAAATCTTTGGGTGTAGGGGTTGTTGCTGTTGCTGTTGTCCACTGTGCTGAAGCTGTGAGAGTTCGAAATTGTTGTGTAAAGTTGAAACTTTGTAAGTAGTTGTCTGGTTGGTGTGTCCAGACTGTGATGGGGAAACGCCAGGACGAGATGAGGGAGGTGAGCATTGCTCTTATAAGAGGTTGCAACGAGAGTGAGATGTCGAGACAAAGGATATGGCACCAGGACAACAACATTGTCGTTGACAACAGCCTCCTTGTTTGAGTGTTGACCATTGTGCGAGTCGGACCCGATCAAAGGGGTACCCGGCGAGGGCCTCAAAAGCACCTTGTCCGACGCAGACAAGAGCAGAAGACACCCACAAAGCCACCAAACTCTGCGCTTGGTTTTCAGAGACCCTTGTGCGACATTCTCAAAGCCCTGCCATCTGTTCGTTTGTCGTATGGCAAGATGCACACCATGAAATTGGCCGCGAGCTGGAAATGTTGGCCTTGAACGAACAGAACCGCTGCGCCGTCTTCCCTCGACCGCTCTCCTGCACGATAATCTAACAACTGACGAACCTTTGTGCAGTACAGCCTCAGTACCCGATGATGTTGTTACTTTCAAGAGTGACAGACGGCCAAGACGAGACTTCTGATCCCTGATTAGCTGCGCCTTCGCGGCCGGCAGGTACCATGTTCGTAACTTATTCCAGACTTCCAGTCCAGCTCTGCATATGACAGCGCACCTCAGAAAGGGGTTCGTGATGACAAAAGCCATCCGACGACCATGTGCAACGCGACGCGCAAACTATCCGCACCGAGGCACCGCGTCTTGAGGTACATATTCTCCTGCACATGCCAAGTGGAATGCAGTGGTGGATCTGAAGGACCTCGGATGAAGTACGGCGTCACAGGTATGTTCCCAAAAAGTCCCAGCCAAGGTTCAACCCCTGGGATCTCGATGATTATGATGCTTATCTCGATTAACGCTTATAGCTCCATATCCACGAGCCAGCTCAGGGGGAAACAGGTCGCCGTTGTGGCTTGCCAGGAACGAGGAACCATTCCGACAAGTTTCGACAGCTTGCTGTTGGAAGCGGGTGCATCCGAAGTTCTGAAAACAAGGACTGCAGGCAGGTCCACGAGTCGGACAAGATTCCTGGCCGCGCGCGTTCCAGTGGAAGCAAGTCGGCGACAACCCCTGACGGCTTTGATTCGGCGAGAAGTGCGGTATGCGGTGAGTGTGGTGAGGCCCTCAGCAAAAAAGTCATGCAAAACTCTTGGACTCCTGAGGTAGGCGGCGTCGAATGCCGAGGTATCGGCGCCTTTGCATAAGTGGTCCCGAGCGAGGCCGATCAAGGGAGCCCCTGGCACAACTTTGCTCTCTGATCTTGACAGTTGAGACAATAGAGAGAAAAAACTTCAAACGGCGCATGGATGTTGCCTTCGCCCTCGTGGAGCTGTGAAGCTAAAGAAAGCTTCATCCCGCTAGTTGGAAAAATGAAGCTCCCCGTTTTTGCTCTGGTGGAGTTGAAACTTGAATGTGACGCCAAGTTGTGAGAAGATTTTCTTTCGATGACAAAAGATGGCAGGATTTTCTGGCTGAAGAAGAGGTTAGCCAAGATTGATGAGATGTAATCGGTGACTCCTATACTTCGTAGGAGAGAAATACTTAGAGCCGGATACTTTGAAGGGAGGCTGACTGTCTGTCCCGAGTTGTTGAGATGCAGAGTGACGCACCGAAAAGGATTCTGTGGGCGTGGTAGACTTAGTGAGGTGAGGCTTCAGCCGCAGCGTGTAAGTGCCGTTGACTCAGCCGCATACAGGCGCTAGCTGAGGTACATCGGAGCTGTACCTGGCCCTGACGCACTGGAGGAAGGACGAGCGGGATGACGTCGACGGGGGATCGACGAAAAATCACCCCAGGGGTGCATGACATGCAGAAGTTCAGGTCAGATGGCATGCGGGATCGGTCCCATGCGAGAATATATCGGGAAGGGAAGAAGGAGATGGTGTGCAGCGAGTTCGGCATGCCGTACTGTGCTACAGTTAAACAACAATTCTAATCATTGCTGGCAACAAGAGCCGATGTCACACTGTTAGTCCCGCCGCGCTCTGGGGGTTCATTAGCGTGGTGAGGCGTGCTGTCAGGGGGGTGTTTTGGTGCCGCTCAGTCAGCGCGAGTGCAACATGGCCGCACACCTTCGGCACTTGGCCGCTGTCCATATCGGAGGCCGAGTGACCGTCGCCCGACTCGGGTCCAGTGGATCGGCACTAGCTGCCGCCCGTTGTGGGCTGAAGGGCGCAGAGGGGGCAGCAGTGATTCCCGTGATTATTTCCGCTCGGCCCCAGAAAGTTCCCAATTAGGACACTTGAGGTGATTTAAGGCAAAGTCATGAGGCTCAAAAGACCGGGAGAAAACGGACAATTAGACATCGCTGCCAACTCCGTCAACGAAAGGGCCGCCAGCCTTGCGGCACCGCGATGCGCCATAGTGGAACGCGGCCTCGACTGTGGGCCAAGAGCTCCGGCATTGAGGACTCGAGATGGCCAGAAGATACCTTCAGGAACCTGTGCCCTGGTCTTTGCGAAAGCTTGAAGCAGGATGCATGTTTTGATAAACATTCCGAGGCACGACGTTGACGGTCTAACCGAGAGTCATTGAAGACAGACAACGTGGCCAGATGTCTCCGGTCGTCGGGGCCTTATTTGTTGTTTTGGTGGATTATCATGATGATCTCATAGGATGCCATTAAGCCGTTGTGTTCGCCGCATTGCCGCGCATTGCGTTATCTATCATGAAGACGTTGTTGCACCGGCGGAGACACTTCCCCGGACTGTTTAGTCGTTCATCACAAGGGGCTGGGATTATAGGAGACTTACTGTCACAGGAGATGGACTTACATGGTTACAACCAATGATGTTGCATGTTCAACGGTTCTGTCCTGCAGATACCACAGTAATTCGAGATGATCTGATGGTTAATACTACCTTCTGCAGTAGCGGTAAATGCTCGACGAGTAATCACCCGCGTCAATGATGAAGTCGAGATGGGCTGGCATCAGTCGGCCATGCCATCGACTTGCTGGACTTACTGCGATATGGCGCTGTTGCTGATTGTTGATGTGGCCGTTGCATAAGGTAACGAAGAGGTAACAGACTTGCTCCTCTTAATCATCATTTACGCTCATGGCGGCCGCTTTGGAATATCGGGGTCTCCATTTACGAATACCCTAATGCTGCGAATCCGCGGTCTGACTAACATCAGCAGCCCGTGTTAGTGTTCTTGCCTTTCATGCCCCCTGACATCGATCTGGAGTTATTCAGCTCAATCGATCGGACCTGCTAAAACATGAAGCTATCCCCACCTGCTCTGCACTGCATCTCGATCAAGTAATGGGACGGCCAGCAAGGTTGCAAGTAGTCTCTCTCAAACATGTGAAGCAACTTGGAACTTCATCAAGTCGTTGACGGCTTTGAGTTGACACGATGGGACGCCAAGTGGGGGCCCAGCCTTGGTTGTGGACTCCCAGGCGCAAAGCCATCCAAAAAGGTCATGATGATTCATCCACTTCCCATCCACTTTCCGCCCACCTTTGACAGCTTACAATCACAGATTCGCATCGGGCTCGCTACAATCGCCGTGTCGCCGTCATGCACTCTAACGACCACAGGACAGCCTACAGGTACTACAGGGTGTCAGCCAACGGCCAACCAGTCTAACAAACATCCCGCTTTAGCTCCGCGATTACTCGGAATTCCTTAATGGAGCTACCGTGGAATCACCCCGCCCCCGGTATGCGTCCTCTCAGTCACTATCTTCGTCATTCCACACAACAGTACCAAACCAGAACCTGGAGTTGCTCGTCCTTCGATGCATTCGCGCATGCAGCTTACTCACATCTCGGGGTCGTCACTGTTTGGGCAGCTGTATTCACTTGTAGAGTATCGTACTTTGGCGCCAAACGATCCAAGATGCCGAGGATTGCTAACGAGCATGCTAACCACCTTCTTGGGGACATACAGTACTGTGCTGAGCGAGGCACGCCCTGCCAAGCTGGTTCAAGCGGTGTCTCAAGCAAGTGCCTGACGGTATCTGGTATCTCCCTCACATGATCTGATCAATCAACGTGGTTGTTGGAGCTGATCTCCCGCACAAGTGGCATATCTCTCGCAAAGACAGCTTCTCCGGCCAAGTTCATGATTGGCATTCTGCGTCATCTTAGGTCATCTCAGCCACAGAGCTCGATACTGTGGATGAAGGTGTTTTGGAATCTCAGCTCTACAATACGCAGCTACTCATGATGCACGGCGTCCCGCGCTGCTGCTGTGGTTTGCCGGGGCCGTTGCGGCACCGATATACCTACCTTTGAGGTTAACAGCAAACAGTAAGCACAGGCCCGGGGATCAGGCATAAGACGAGCATCCGCAGGGAGGATCTGACGAGACCAAAGACCAGAAGGAAACCAGAAAACTGAAGCCCACCCAGCTGTCCGACCAGGTACAAGTGTACCACGAGTCTACCAAGGTACAAAGAGTACATGGCTGGACTTCCGCCCAGGGGTACCCGCTGTTTTATGAAGAGCTCAAGTACAAGGCCTGAATTGGTCCGCAACTCGGACATAACCAAGTCACCGACACGCGAATCCACGCTGCTAAGAACCCCGAGGAGAGAGAGATTAATTCCACAGCGTAACGGCGGCACCCCTTCGAGCATCAGGATCCCAGTCCTCGGTCCCCATTATTAATCATTTCTTCGAGTCATTACGAAGTACAGCGGCTTATTCTCACGTTCTTTTAAACAACCTGGTTACTCCAGCTTGTTGTTCTCGGGTTCCTTCTAGAATCCCTTTAATAACCCCTTTCGCCTCCCCAGTCTCCTTGGTTGCACCTGAAGCTGTTTTGGTCCCATCCCACTTACACACGCTTACACACCTTGGTAACCCCTCCGCCCTGGACACCACTTACACGCCCCTTCCACCACAACGCCCTCAACCACAACCACATATAATATATCAGCCACACAAATAAACAGCAAAGATGGATAGTTTACCGACGCCGCCAAATGAGGAGCATGCCAAGCTGAATGGCTCAAGAAAAAGCAATGGAAGCTCAAAACCAGTCAAGACTGTGCACCGGGCGTCAAAGAGGGCCAGCAATCCCCACGTACATGCGCCGTCCCCAACAGACGATGGCCACTCCCACCACGCAATGGTAGACGGACGGCACAAGAGGGTATGGAAGGCATGTGAGCGGTGTAGAATGAAGAAGACAAAGGTAGCTATACCCTGATGTGTTATGAAACCGGGCACATCACTTACACGCAAGTTCAGTGCGACGGAGAGTTCCCGTGTAAGAGGTGTAAGGACGACGGTCTTGTTTGCACCGCAGGGACGCGGAAAAAGACCGAATATAAACAATTACCCAGAGGGTAAGCTTGCCCCATCTCATTGCCACTTGACACAGCTTCAGTAAGCTCACACGGAGACATCAGCTACGCCGAGGTGTTGGAAAACACCCAATTCGCCCTTATCGCAACCGTCCACAAGCTCTACTCCATGGTCAGGAATCAACAACAATGGGATCTGGGCGAGCCCGAGCTAAATGACCGAGGTCAACCGATCATCCACAATATCGCCTCCAAGCTGGGATGCATACGACCGAACAGCGATATCGACCTCCCAGTACACTCCGTGTTCCCCGAAGACGAGGCAGGACTGGCCGAGCTGGCAAGGCAGCTCGAGGAGCAACAACAACACGAGCGGGAGGCGCACCCGCACATCAAGCAGGAGATGGACTCAAGGACAGACCGCGCCAGCTCGTCGGAGCTCGACCACTCGGACTTTGAGCGCGACTACCGACGGACAGCTTTCACCAACAGCCAGCAGCAGCAGCAGAGGATCACCATGTCGCCGCAGAGCCTCTCGTACAACACCGAGTTCGAGGTGAACTCGGCCGTTTCGTCGGACACTTTCTCGTCGCAGTCGCCAAGCATACCTGCCTCGTACGACTCGTGGCTGAGCAGGCCCACGTCGATGGACTTCTCGCAGCGCATGCTCCCCGCCGACCCGTACCTCGCCATGAACACGATGAACATGGACCTGCTGAACCAGGGCTTGCTCGAGTCAAATTTCGGCGCCATCAAGCCGCACGTCCCCTCGTGTGTGAATCCCGAGGTCATGATGGGCATGGGAGATCCGATGATTTACTCCGGTTACGACGCGGATCAGTTACGACTTTAAGTATTTCTAGAGTCAACCACACACACTGTCTCTTTGGAAATTGAGACTGGTATTCGATTACGAACGCTCGCTGCACGGCTTAGTGGTTAAGGGGGGGCATGGGAGGTGCAAAGGTGCAATGAAAAGGGCTCCGGGCCTTATGTCTTTGGATACCTTCCTGGCAGGGTGTTACGGTGTCAAAGTGGGCGGTATGGGGATTGACTTTTATTTCTCTCACGGGCCAAAAGCTATCTGGTGTCACTGGAAAAAGCATCAGAACCTTGAAGCTTTAATGAAAGCTGTAGGACTAACTAGAGAACGGGGGCGGCGATAACCTCGTGGCAGAGCGAAGTTAATGACCAACAATTTTCAATTTCAACAACATTCAAACAACCTTTTCCGTCTCAACCTCTGCTGCATTGCGCATTGCGCACCTGCTTCAAATCGATCGAGAATTCCCGAATCGCGATTCCCATCGGTGCACAAGGCATGTACTCCACGCTGCATCCAGTTCTGCTGCATTCCGCCCAGCATCAAGATCAGCCAAGTACCTTGGCCCCCACCCGGGCACACCAAAGACCTTCGCACGAGCAAGATTCCGCTCCAGCAACGGATGCAGTTGTGCATAAACTCCATCTGTCTTCTGTTCCTGCTACGTACCCCCTGGCAGCTTTTAGCTACCATTGCCGCTTCGTAATCAGCCTCGGTTTCGCTTCCTTCAGGGTTCAAGGTTTCGGAACTCCATCTAAGGTACCAAGAGCCAAATCTTCAATGCACGTGTAAGCCTAGAACAACAGCCCTCTCACTCGCATTGGCACTGCACAAGACGGATTACAGCAACGGCCGTCGGCGAGAAAAGGCTCGCCGGTCCCGGTCAATTTCTCAAATGCAAAGCCACACGTTTTGCGAGTTTTGCGCAACGCGGCCCGCGGCCGCACAAGACCGCATAAGGCATAGGGAGGCTGGGGTTGTGTGCGATGTGTATTGTGTTCCCTCGGAGACTTGTAATCGTCCGCTCCGCGGGCCTTGGTCATGTACAATTCTCTCCTTACGGTTAACAGTCTGCAGTATGCGCCAAGCATTTGGTCTTGTGCAACAGCAATGCGACGCAGATGTCCATGCACAAGCAGAATTTCCCGATATGGATATTTGACTGTGCTTCGGACGTTGAAGGGCCCAGGAAGACAGGGAGAGGCGGGCGCAGAGTGTCCCGCGCGCGCAACCAACGCGGATTCGGATTCGCGACATGGATTTCAGCCGTTCGCCGGGGACCTCACGGACGGTCGGACAGTCAAGCAGTTCTCTGTTGTGCACTTTCTCGGAGGAGGAGCGGGATCGTCGAAGAAATATCCGAATTATTCTCTTGGGTTGATCGATCTTGTGTTCAAAAGTCCGGGGTTTGATCACGAATTCTATATCTTGGTTCGAGCATGATCTGATCATGTGGTCATGGATTCCGACATCTAGCGATCGATTTGGTTTCGACATCGATGTTTCCTAGGAGCGGACTTCCGTGGAGCGGACATGCAGACACACATTTGTGGATTTCCACTCAATGCCACGTTCTCACGGACGGTCGCGGTTCCGCTTGCTTGGTTCTGTCTTGGCTTTGAGGCTAGAGAGTCAAGTTGGGACATTTTAGCTAAGAATCTACATGTTCAGCGCCAATGCCATGCGGTTTTGGTAACAATGACGGAAGTCCCAAGGCGAGCGATGCTATGGATATGGATACACGTACAACAAATTTGCCAGAAAGGGTAGTGCCGAGATGTACACGTGGAGATCCGGATGCCGGGACGGTGTCGATCCGAGGGCCGTCTTGTGCTGGCGATGGCTTCAGCGCATTCAACAAAGACGAAAGTAACGTTATTATGCTCACCTCTTTCAGAGTCATACCGGGAGTTGAGCTTGGGGTTGTAATGAGTGCATAAACCGGTGTAACCCTTTCCCATCAGGAACCCGTCGAGCGCCAGTACTAGTTCACCCGGACGTAACTCCGGCAGTCATGGCTTTAGCCCCGACCGGCCGAGTGAGATCATCAACCCCGAAGAAAGTGTTGTTCAGGATATTGGTAGCTGGATGGATGGATGGATGGCTGACTACATGCCGCATCGCAACGAGTCATCTGACTTAACTCTAGCAGAAGCCAAAAAGCTTCCAGAACTTCTTGGACAACAGACGGTGTGGCAGCCAGCTGGAGGCCATCTGCCCTCAGAGCTCTCCTTAAACGTGGTCGACTGATCTCCGCCGCAGCCCCGGCCAAGTTCGCCGGGGCTTGTGATTCCTCGAAACAGGAACCCGCGCGGCTTGCGACCCCTTGAGAGTGAAAACTTAAACCGTTAACCTTTCCCTCGGACACCACAAAGATGATTCTTTCACTCCAGGGGAGACCCAATCCTCGGTTCCATTTCTGATTTGTCTTTGTGAATTTACAAGTCTCCGACCAAGCAGTTTTTGTGGATTCAGGTGGTAATAAACCTAGGGGATAGCCTTATTTTTCTGGGCTTTTTTCTGTTCCGCCGGTGAAAATGATTAGAAAGCTGACGTGTTGGTTGATTGAAATCAATCGAAAACTCGAGACATGAAAGTTGTGAAGGTTTGAAATCCGAAAAACTGTCTCCATCTTTTTCCCTTGGAGCCATTGATTTCCCTGCAGCCGCATCGATTGTGGCTGGAAAAAAAAGCATCCCACTTTCCAGCTCTTGAGGGGCAGGACCTGGAGGGTGCGCCTCAGATTGTCAGATTGGGGTTCTTTCCCCGCAATTGTGCGCCCCCACAGTTCTGTGCTAGATGGATGTGGGAATCAGATATCGCATTCTCGGACACAGCTTTGACTTTTCCCGTTCTTCAATTACGAACTCACATGAACTGAGTTCTGTCCAAGCATCATGCCGACGGCAAGCGACCCCTTTATCACTTGAGGCTCGCTTCATACTGATACGAACCGTCTCTCTTTCCCATTGCGGAGAGCGACTGAGCGAAAAGAACTCTTATTCGGTTAACGTTGGCGCCTCCTACCTTACGTATACGATGGATACGGTTGGATTTCATTTAGTGGTACGCGTATCCCCTATCTTTCTGTGCCTCACTGTCTCCGCGGCCAGGTTGTCATGAGCGTTGCATTCTCTCGTCACTAACAGACAGTCTCTTCCTCGCATTTCCCCTGTCTGCCCTGTCAAATCCCCTCAATATAGCTCCCTGTCAATTGTCAAACTCGGCCGAGTGGCTTGTCCCGGCATTGGCACAGCCATGGCATTACCTTAATGTTGGCGTCGGACATCACTCGCGGATTCGCATTCGCAGATCACCGTCACCGAACGAGGTAAACGACTTCATGAGCCTCCCGAGCTGCGTCACATATGGCGCACAAGCCCTCCCTACCGACCACTTGGCACACAATCCCAATGGCTTATCAGTCAGGCCACTACAAGCCTCGCCGAGACCGCTTAGACAGCGCTGCAAAAGCTCCCAACGGCGGTCATTGTCACTTGACACTTCCATGTTCCAATGACAGCTCCCCGAATGCGAAAGTAGGAACGCAACAAATGAAAGGACAGAGAGAATCGGGGGCGGGCCTCCGACTGGCGCGCTGCGGAGGAGGTCGTTGTGCAGCTGGGAGCCGTGGCGCTGAGGAAACAGAAGATCGAATGACAACAGCCCAGGCTGTCCTCAACGATGTGGTGTGGTCCAACATCTCTGGAATAAGTCCCCGATGTTGGTACGAGGCGTTTGGTTACACATCAGCAACAGCACCTTCTCCTTCGCTCCCCCGGTGACTTTAGGGCTGTCACAGCCATCCTTCGCCGATGCGAGCAATTGCCAACATGGGGGGGTGAGCTAGTTGTGGCGGCCACTACCAGAACCTTATTGAGTGACTTGCGAGATACATCGAGGGACTTACAGGGTCCCTTAACCTGAACTCCAAATCAGCCAGTGGCTGACGAGCGAGCGGCATAACTCCCGCTGTTACGACTTGGCTTTCTCATAACCTTCATTTGGGTTGACACCAGTCCGAATAGATGCCCGCCGCGGCCCCGATGTTCACCCGTCCAGGGCAACTCTCTTCTTTCGTCTATACGCCCTGATGCGACAAACGTTTGTGACTGCATATCTGACGGCCTCTGACCAAGCTTACAGCTGACTCCCCTCTGTCAGTCTGACTTGGCCAGTGTCAAGTCGTCAACAATCTCGGAGAGCTTCCGAACTTGGAGAGTCGTTTTAAGGTTCTGATGCTAGTGCTGATGGGAACAGAAGTATTTCACCTTTGAGATGATGTTTGACTTTTTCGCGGACTTCCTCTCGAAATCGCATCTCGGTCTTCAACCATTCATAAATCGCGCCCTGCCCCTTCATTCTCATCCTTGCTGAGGTGAGTAAGAAAAGCACTTACTTTCCTCGTCCGCATCCGCCCTTTTGCTCATATCTCTCCTGCCGGGTGCTGGTCTGTCTAGTCCACCTCCCGACAAACGGCGGAGTTAAAGGCCCGTACAGCGTAACCCCGTCGGTCGGTTGGCCAAGCACACCGCTCCGGCACGTCTACCGAGATGAGGTCGATCGAGATTGAGCGGTGATGACACCCCTTCGTCTCATCTACCGCCCGAGCACCGCTCGGCGGTATCATACCCAAAAGTGTGCTCGCTGTCGTACGCCAAAACAGGCATATGCTCTCACCGCCGGCGCGTTAGTACCGGTAGGGGGCGGGCAAATCCTTCTGCCCTCCCGTCAGCGGCAAGGGGGGTTCCTTTTCGCATCCTGCCTTCCTGTGTGACTCCACTTCGCCCTGACTTATTGTGGATGGGATGGATGGATTGAACCAGTTTGGCGGGCTGCCGAATCACGTTCGGCATCGCGAATTCCTTCTCTGTTTCTCCTTTCCTTTCGCTGGCGATTCCGGTAGCTTCACTGCTTGCATGCACTTCGTGTCTGGGGCTTGTTAATAAGAGCCCCCTGTGTAGCTATATGCCTGTAGGTACCTTATGCTGCAGCAAAGCAGCACGGCGGTGGAGGCAGCCGCTCTTCCCCGCGGCTTCTCTCTCTGTCTTCGTTCATGCTCCGACCGCCGGTCTGCACTCAACCTACCCGAGATCTCGATAGCGTTGCCGGTTTATCTTGGAATGTCGGAGGGCGTGTGTAAGTTCGGTCTCGGGCATGCAACACGCACCGCATTATCGCCACCCTTCCGCGCCGATAGCCAAGCACGGAGGTCGATGCCGGACAGAGATAGAGTATCTCGGTCCCTGACTAAGAGACCCTCGGACTAGCGACCGACGTTGTTGCTAGCGGAGAATGACGTGCTTCGGGTTGCGTATGTCAGCTCGTCGGTGCCGCAGCGGAGGTTGAGCCTGTCGATGTCGGGCGGCGTAGTTGCATTGTCCGGATTGGGGTATATTTCTCTACCTACATTGGAGCCAATCTCTAGTCAAGTGGCTAGAGAGATCTGGCAACATAGGTGCTGCTCTCCTGATCGTATGCGTGAAGAGATATGCGGTTCTCTACATCCTCATACATCCTGCCCAGTCGCCCTATCGTATATGCGAGAAATATGCTGTCTCTACATCCTAATACATCCTGCCCAGTCGCTCGTTCGCACGCTTTACCGTCCTTCCCCTACCCCAAGGCTCGTGCAACGGCACTGAGTAACGTGGTAGTGCCAGACCGTTCGTTCGGTTCGGCGCGTCATAGCGGCAACGAACGATTTAAGGTTTCCTCGCTTGGCGACGGTTCGCTTAAGGTACCTTACTTGAGAAAGGCCGAAACGGAAGTTCATGATGTTAATGAGTTCATGATGACTGTTGCTATATTGGAGTGGGGGGTTCTAGGCTGGATCGGTAGCCGGTTGCTTACTGTTCAGACTTTACTGGCGGTACATTAGGTCGATGTTAGTGGTTCGATCGTATCGGGCGTTGGGTTGGTTGTCCCATCGTATCTGGCGGTGATAGTTGTCAAGTTGTGACGTTGTGGCGGAGTTTCCTGATGAAGATGCAATATGGGGTGGATGTGATGTCTGGTATGTTGACAGCCCCTTTGCCGCGGACATGTTCCGCCTTGATATCTGTAGGGTCAATACCGTGGTGAATATGTGCTGTATGATGGGTTATCTCGTCGCACATGTAACTTGGTCGGGGTCATAAAGGGCGCGACGGATACGAGCAAAATGGTTGTCCAAAGGACGTTTCCGGCCGACAGTGACATGTTGGCATCTTCAATATTATCATAAAAGAAACTACCAAAGGAGGGTAAGTTGAGTCGCGGCTTCTATTAATGCTCTAGCTAGACTCGGTACCTGTCGACAAGTTCTCCCGAGGGCTTGATCAAGTCTATACTCTGCTGCCCAACTCTACCTAGCTACTGATGCTCTCCCCGTCCCCTAGCGACTGTCCTGCGCAACCATACCTCGATGCATAGCTCCCATTCGGAAGCGGTCCATAACCGGGATACAATCGCGGCTTCCGTTTGACATAGTAATACTGGTGATAAGCTCTTCCTCCATGCGTGACCATGTCTTCCCTCTGCTCCTCAAGTATAGTTGCCACTACTCCCGATCCCCGTGCGACTGTCCTCCGCGAACCGATGACTCCATGCGTAATCCCGTCCATAAGTGCGTTATGACTGTAATAGCCTCACAGCTCCTGGCGACGTGCCTTCTTCGAAGGAGAAGGGGACAGAGCTAGGGACAGGTCATCCCCTTTGCGCTTCGGGTCACCCTCGCTCGTGACTCTCTGATCGAGATGCTCGCAGACGGCGTTCTCGCCCTTGACCTCCGTGTAGTCGTGGCCCTCGGTCTTGATGCCCATCTTGTCCTTGTAGTCGTCATCCTCGCTCTTGATATGCAGCTTGTTGTCCTCGAAGCATTGTGTCTCGCTGATGGCGCCGTGATTGCGACAATCATGGGTCCGTACCCATCCGAGGTACTCTCCCTTCTTCTTGCCAAGTTTCGCGACCGGCTCCTGCTCCTCGGCAACCTCCTCTTCCTCTTTGAGGCTGACCTCGAAGTCGTCGTTAGCTCCGTCGTTCCCTCCACGATAGGCATGTCCCCCTCCGACACAGTTCTTCTTGTCCTTGCGAGGTTCCTCCAATTCCTCCACCGTCACCTTCATCACTGGGTCCTTCTCAAAACTAACCCCCATCACTTCGTACTCTGGACTGTCTCCGACTGGAGGTTCTTGTTCGTCAGTCCCCACGTCAACCCAGTCGTCATCCTTGTCGCCATCCTTGGTAACCACAGTGAGAGGAATACGAGCAACACTCCGAATCCGCTTGCCGAGTTCCCTGAATTGATCCTTCGCCGCATCGAATTGCTTTCGGACCTCAGGTGCCACTTTCCCAGACCTCTCTGCCGACATCATGGCACTGTCGATTTCCCGCACACGGTAGTCGAGTACCCCGACGAGCTTCTCAAGCTCTTCGATCTCGGGATCCAGGTGGAGTGCTACCCATAAGCCTTGCAGGGTGATCGTCTGGTTGTGGTTACGTTGTGGCTCTGGAAGGTCGGGGATGGGATCGAAATCCCTAGCGTTGAATGGCATCTTGGATTGCTGGGACGATTGGAAGGTAAACTTGAGTTAAAGTTGAAGTAGAGGCTGGTGGGGAAGTTGATCGTAAGTTGAAGCTGAAGTTCCAAGAAGATGTGATGTTGTGATGGTGATGGAATGTCTTGAGACAGATGAGCTGGTATTGATGTCGGTTCCAGGTTGTTTGGCTTTGTCCGAAACTTGGGGTGCTCGTTGGGTTTTGATTTTACGAAGTGCTTGGAAGAAGAGGCGTGTCAGTTGCATGCGTGCGGTGGTTGCTGCCCGAAGTGAACTGGATGAGGAAGTCGCGAGCTGTGGCAGGTCGTCACAGCTGCTTTATAGGCGTGCTCGACGACCACAATTGGAAGCGTGTCTTGGATTAAAAGAAAAAGCGAGCCTAAAACATGGGAAGACAAAGTCGCACCTTCCTCGAATTACCTGCGCGTGCGTCAATCAGAAATTGGGACCGTTAAATCGTAGTTGACCTGAACTTGACTTGTGTTTACTTTCTCCTTCAGTACTTCTACTTTCCACCTCAAATCACAACTCTACTCCCTAATCCGCCGACTTCTTCGCTTTTACCCTCTCTCCTTCCAAACGAGAACCCCCTCGTCATGCTCTAGAATCAGCCGCTTTCCTTTCTAAGACCACTTGCATTTATGCTGCTTCGACCTCTCTTCAGATCCGTCTCCAGCCCTCGCAGTACCAATCCCCCGCCCACCTGGACTATCGTATCGGAGTACAACCCTATCCTTTTTCTTCGCAACCTCTAAATACAGGCCTTGCTCAGGCGCACCTCGCCATCTCATTTCACTTTCAAGGTTCGAGTTGTCGAGCTCTAAGCTAAACGAAAACGTGAGTACCTCCTTCGGGCCGCACCTTCCTAGACGAAGCCCTAGTGGGCTTGTTAGCTAACGCATTTGATCTAGAAGCGAGACTACCTTCCCTTACTTAACACAATGGGTAACACCGTCTCAACCGAGCATGACTACGGATCTAGCCAGTCTAGCGTGGAAGAATGGCCCCCCATTTAAACACTGGACGGCTGAGAGGGCGCGGCAGGAGGGTTTGGCCCCATCGACCACCGTCCAGGACCACGCTTATCCAGGTTGCCATGAAGAGCAACACGGTCCTGAGCCACCGGCCGCTCCTGAGACCCATTCCCCTCGACTCCAAGTAGAAGACTTCAGCAACAATTCTCCTCGCCCTGGAGACTGGACTTGTCGCTTTTGCGGCCTCCTCAGCTCCCGGCGCTTCAAAGTCTGTCTCAGCTGTTTCTCGCCCTCTCCTAATGAGCCCTCCACTTATGAGCGCTCATGCCGGCGCATGCAGCTTAACCAAGAGCTCACGAGATTGAAGAAGGTTGCTAGATCGCCAAACTGGCATGTGCTCGCACAGCCTACAACTCTCTCTCCTAAGCGGAAGCAAGCACCAACAGCGTCGTATAGCCTTGACAGACGTACGAGTGATGGTCCCAAGAAAAGCCTGACAAGAGTCGCCAAGTATGCCGCTTTGGACTCTGGAGAATATAACGAGGTTTCCGACAGTCAAGAGTCATCACCCAGTCTTACCACTCCGTTGAACACGGGTAGAAATGACACGCTTCACTCGGATTCGAAAGGACGGGGTCCAGCGTGTATGAACTGTCTTCGTCGGATGGGATCAACCCGACTAAAGAGGCCCTTCCTAGGCTGTCATAATCAGCCCGGACGGGACGACGATGCTCCATGCCAGAACTGCAAACAAGCAGCGCAAGGGTGCCATTTGCGTGAGTTATCTCCCTCCTCACGGACCGGAAGAAGTACCTATGCTAATACCTTTCTGAATAGCTCCAGTCGAACTACAGGACGCAGCGAGGGCACTACAAGCTGCTTGGGAAGGTGCACGTCATAACCTCATCACTTCCGGCCGTCGCAGTATACTACATGCGATACAGGGTGCCTGGGAGCAATTTTCACGGAAACTAAACGAGTTCCAGGCTGCACAGGCGGCGGAGCGTGTGCAAGGCCTAAGTACTGCAAGCTACCGCTTTACCTCCTCGTCAACTGTAGCTCTGCCGCAAACGACCGGCCGGCTTTCCGGATCATCGGTTTCGCGGACTCTACCATCGGACGCATTCACTAGCCCTTCACGTACCCGACGATACACGGTCGAATCTCCAGATACGCCTAATAGCGGCGAGAAGGAGACTCGTTTCGCAGTCAGAGGCTCGGACTCGGACCCGGACTCGCTGAACTCAATCGAACAATACGATAGAGTTATTGAAGAAGCAGAGGACATGGCGGAGTACAACGACGGCGAAGAGAAAATCTCGTCCGCTGACTCAGACTCCGACTCCGACTCCGATGAGAAGTCATTGGACTCGCTTGAAGAACTCGAAAGGATTATAGAAGAGGCGGAGGCGGCCGCTGAGCCTGACGACGACTTCCAGCCTGACTGCTCAAGCGATATCTCGGACGGCTCTGACTCCAACTTGTCGACTGGGCGCAAGCGCAGACGGTGGTCTGAGAGCAGCCCAGGTTCGGCCCGGAAGCGCGTTCGGTCTTTCTACTGAGTAAGATCTGTGAGAAATAGCTGCCAAGATCTGTGAGAACAGATACCAGCATTACTTGGTGAAGGAAGAGATCTCAACGGCAGCTAATTCGACAATAGGGAGATCATAAGGGTCTGACATGTCGAAAGTTGTTTTTGAAGCTGACATGTTCTGTATGTGTTGTAGGGAGGACGTTCGAATGGGGTTGTTGCAGTGGGCTGGAAAAAGGTTTGGCTTTCGAAGGGTTAGGGTTGTTCTGCCCTCCAGGTAGTCAAGTATCTACTAAACGCTTCGTCAAGAGTAAGGCAAGGTATTCAAGAGTAAGGTATTAGGAGGAAGTCAGAGCTCTCTATCGAGGGTAGGTATCTTAAGGGCGTTAAGAGATATCGAAGGGAATCAGGGAGAATGTCCGGGTTCGGGTAAGGGTTTTATCGAGCGGTGAGGCGCTTCTGATATAGAGGATAGTGTTACTTATGGTACCTAGCGAGGCATTAATATCGAGGAAGAGAAACCGGCTTCACCGTTACAAGTTCCAAAATAATCATCGTCAAGCAGAAGTTCATCAAAAGGATGAGGTTAGGACGTACCTTGTGAAAAGAAGAAAATGCACAGGCGGAAGCGGCGCTGGTCAGATCGACGCCAAGCCTGAAACAAGCAGGATCTGCTCCACTGGCTCCCGCATTGTAGCGGGTTTCAGGGCACCAAAGCTGTAACGTCCACTGTGCCAAGACGGGCTCGATGTTGCAGTGATTTGCACGACCGGGAAGCTGCAAAGCTTGTCTTTCTTCATTGCATCCTCCTCCTCCTGGCTGCTCGACAACTTGGGTGGTTCATGGCTAAAGATGGGCTCTTTTACAATTCACGACATGGGATGACAGGAATTCCCCAGGCCCAAGTTTCAACTCCCAGTTCACACTGGCGATCACGCCAAGGATTCCCGACTCTCTAGCTGTGATCCTTTGGAGCCAGCCATGGGTGGCCAGTGAGGAACGAGTGCATCTGTGCTACTGTAGGCTTTCCTATGACCTCGCAGCGAACCCCTTGTGGGATGACAGCCTGTTGTTTGAGAAGGATGAGATGCTGGCAACCACCGAGTCTGTCGTGGACCAAGCGGTCCTTCGTGATCACCATCTCCTGTGACCAGCTTCCTCTCTTTATCCGTTTCTTCTGGTTTATCTTGATGTTGTTATGAGTTTGACTTTGTGATTGCCTTAGGATCGGATATGTTTGGAATCGAGTGAGTCCGAGAGGAATATCTTCCCTCGCCCCCCCTTGTCATCCCCCTCGTCTACACGGTTTCGTATCATCAACGCTACATATACATATTCTCCGCTCCTCTCTAACTCCATGCATGACTTGAGCAAGTTTCTCTCACTCTTCTACTCCCCCTAAAACTAGCTCAATCGTGCGCTCCACGCCTGTGTCACACACCTAGCCTAGGGCTACCACTCCACGAGACACCATGGCACCACGACCGCTGTCCTCCACGTCAACGCCAAGATGGTACTCGTCCTCCTTCATAAGCGGGGCCATATCAACAGCCCCCTCGCCGTTACAGGCTTCCTTCAACCTCACGTGTCGATCACCCATACCGCCGTCGCACGACGTTGACGCCAAGAAGGGAATAGCAGGGTCGAAGTCACTGTATCTCGAACCTCCAAGCTTCTTCCCACTCAATATCAGAACACCGAACTCGCGAGTCGTATGGGTAGAACGGGACGATCAGCATGACGAAGACAGAAGGAGTACGCTCTCTGACGAGTCGCCTACGGACCGGACATGGTTTCTTCAGCCGGCCTCACCTGGTGTGCCGGTCCTACGCAGAGATGAAGGGAAGCTCGGTATCATCTCAGCCATCAACATCATCGTCGGTAAGACGGTAGGAGTAGGGGCATATACGGTCCCGTCCGCCATTTTCGCAGGAGTCGGCTCGGTGGGGATGACGTTGTCGCTTTGGGTGGTTGGGAGTTTGATATCTTTCTGTGGCCTTGCTGTGTACTTGGTATGTCACTTCCAACTCCCGAATGACCCATTACTGACATAGTCCAGGACTTCGGCACAGCGATACCTCGAAGTGGAGGCGAGCGCGTCTACCTAGAGCGCATCTTCAGACAGCCATACATGCTAGCAACGTGCATGTTCATGGCGTACGTCGTGCTACTGGGCTTTTCAACACCGAACGCAATAGTCCTGGGCGAGTACGTCTTATATGCAGTCGACATTGCCCCCAACAAATGGAACGTCAGGGCCATTGCGGTTGCGACAGTGTCGGGGCTATGCTACATACACGCCAGACATCCCAAGCTCGGTCTCCGTCTCATCAACGTGCTGGGGGTAGCAAAGATGCTCATCCTCGTCATTGTCATTCTGTCCGGCATAGCAGGAGGTCTAATGGGGGTCGGAAGCGACCGGGACCTCCTCATGGGCCGTCGGCTCGATGTACCGCTATCGGATGTTGCTCCTCGTAGCACCGCCCAACGCAACTTCACCGATATCTGGGCCGGGTCTTCAACACAGCCCTACGACTACGCTACGGCACTGCTGAAGGTCATTTACTGCTTCAGGGGCTATAGCACAGCCAATCAAGTTCTCTCGGACGTCAAGAACCCGGTTCGGACGCTCAAGATTGCGGCACCCATTGCCCTCATTCTCGTATCGGTGGCGTACCTAGCCATCAACATCGCCTTCTTTCTCGTGGTGGATAAGGACGACTTCCGCTCCGCAGGCGTGGTGGTAACAGGTATCTTCTTCCGCAACGTCTTTGGCCCGGGCGTCGGATCGCATATTTTGCCTTTATTCGTCATCATCTCCGCGGCAGGGAACATAGCAGCGACCAGCTTCGCGCAAGCTCGCGTGAACGAGGAGTTGGCGAAGGATGGCCTGCTACCTTTCACCAAATTCTGGACTTCCACTCCCAAACCAGCACCCGTCGACAGCAAACTCCAACCCGCACCAGCTCCCCTCCCCCCATCCCGCGGCCTCCTCCTCCACTGGCTCATCTCAACCCTGGTCATCATCCTCCCACCCCGGGGGCGCATCTACAACTTTCTAGTCGACATAGGCGGCTACCCGGTCTCCGTCATCAGCGTGGCCGTTTCGATAGGATTGCTGTACCTCCACTCCACACCCGCAGAGAAATGGGCTTCGCCCTTTCGCGCGTCGAGGATTGCGATGGGGATATACGCTGCGAGTAATTGCTTGCTGTTGATACTGCCTTGGATACCGCCTCGCAGTGGGAGGAGTGAGGATGAGGGGTTTGTGTGGTTTGCCTACCCGGCGACGGCGCTGGGGGTGTTGGGCGTTGGGGGTGCTTGGTGGGTTTGGTGGAGGTTGAGGGGAAGGGGGAGAGGAGATGTGGGAGGGAAGAGGAGGGAAGGGTGGAAAATACACGACGAGGGTGAGAGATTGCTCGAGATGGACGGGGGTGAAGATGGTGGCCAGGACAGGGAGGGGAGTCTACCTGTTGTCGGAACCAAAGAAGTCAGATCACAGAGGCATATGTGAATGAGTGATTAGACAGGAATGCAATCTGTGGCTATTTGTTTGTTTAATCTCTGAGCCTGAGAGGCTGTGGAACGATATTTGGCACTATTTTTCTACCATTGAGACCCGAGGAAATGCCAGAAATACTCCTGTAAGTCTGGTCTCATGACTTCAAGACTTCAGTCTACAGAGTTCCCATGATGAGAAGTGGGTTGAGACACCGGCCGGTTGTGAATGACTCTGACAACGCTTCAGAGCTGCGTGAAAGCCACACTATTCCCTTTTCGGCTGATTTTTGCATTCACACAGCCCATCGGCGGACTCCGGCCGGAATCCGTTATGTTACCCGTTACCAGGCTCCTTCACCATCGGTCCCATAGCTCAGTTGGTTAGAGCGTCGTACTAATACTCGCCGTCCTCGGATAACGAGCATCAAGTAAATGCGAAGGTCTTGGGTTCAACCCCCAATGGGACCAGTTGCTTTTGCTTCTTTGCTGCTCTTGAATCCCCCTTTGATCGTTTTGCAAACTGGTGATGATATTTTTGGTGTTTTGAAGATTTTTGTGTGCGCGGGAAGGAGCGACCGCTTCGCACCTTCCATCTCTGGAAGACAATGGCAACCTTATTTTGACGACTGCGTCGCTCTTCTGTTTATTCCTTGTCTCTTTCATACTTTTCTCTTCGTTATCTTTAATTCTCACAACTTGAGAGATGGCCTCATCAGGGAGCGGGAGGTAGTACCTCATCGCGTGTTATGTCGTTATCACCTCTCGGCCGCGTCCTGTCGTCGGCGGAATTGGTTCCGTTGGGGTTTTTGAACCCAAGATATTTTCGGACTTGTTCCCAAAGCCTCTATATCTCCTCTTGTTCAGAAGTCCTCCATCGGCTGTTCTCCGCACGCTCTCTTGCCATACCATTTCCATGCCACGAATGGCCCTCACCGTGCGAGCAACACAGCCAGTGGTCCGAGCCACGTCAACCAGCGAGCCTCAGGCATCATGAAGAGTCACACACCGCTGCTTGCCTGATGCCAACAAGCGAAAATCAACAAGTCCCTCGCATAAACCATCGTTGCATCGCCATTACGCGACTGCTGCCCTAAACCAACGGTTCTCCATGCCCGGGTCTGAGATCCGGCAAGGCCTGTCTTCTCCGCGCAAGTGTGTCGATATCGACAACCGTGATGACTTTGGACGTTACTGCGGCTCTTGGGTCAGCACTATACCGGATAATCTGGCCCTTCCCTTCATTCTCGGTGCCAGCGCGTGCTATCGTGTTTGGGGCAAGCGGTGACTACCTTCCCCGATCCGTCCTCCGTCCATCGGTTGTGGACGCATAAGGGCTATTTTTAGCCGCGCCTCTGGTTTTGCCGGGTCGGCAGAATGGGATCGTCCTGTACCTTACCTGAGATCTGGACTTGGCTCGCTCCCGATATTGACTACGCGAGTCCAGTGGCTCGGGACGCTGCTGAGGGTTAATTGCTGTGGTTGGTGATTGTGGTGCAATGCCTGCAGATGGTGCAGTGGTTGAACCTCCGCGCATACTGGCGCATTGGAGATGGGATTTGGCCGCCGGGTTCCGAAGTAAACGGGGGCAAGGAATGCAATCACCATCCGGCAATATTGACGACGGTTTCTTGTCCGGTCGACGCAAGGCTCTGCCGTCTGGAGGGAACATGTCAGCCCGTGCAGTTACTCAGAGTCACTGGCAAATGTTGTGTGGCGGCAAAGTTCAGTGAAGGCTTGATTGACTTATGCTATGACTTGACAAAAGGAAATGAAGCTGGAATAATCGGAAAGAGACATGTCGTCGCCCAGGACATGAGGGGTGTTCAACCGTCCCGTCCCGACAAGACCCAGAGCAGCCGCTATGCTCTCTCCCGTCATATTCGGCCCCCAGCAACCCGATCCATCATCTGCAAGAGGAAACCACATCCCGAACCCCCGGTCCAATGCATTGGTAAAACGAGAGAAAGAAAGTTTTGTTTTTCGATGCCGATGCTTCACGTCCCTTGGTGCCCTCAAGCCATCTATTTCTTGCAGGTCTTCCAGGCGAGGTGGATCTGCTGGGTGAAGGCGACGGTGGCATCGTCGTCGGTGAGCTCGCCGATGGCGCTGCTGTTGGTGCTGGTGAGGGCGATGCGGTTGTTGACGTTGAGGATGCCGTTGGCGCCGCAGGGGCTGTAGATGTAGCTCGCGGTCGGGACCTGGTCGGCCTTGGTGTAGACCTGGCCCTGGGCCCAGATGCCGCCTCCGGCGATGGAGGTCTGCGTCGTAGTGGTGTCGCCGGCCGACTGGGAGAAGTAGTAGGTCGAGTAGAAGGTGCCCGTCACGCCCGCCTCGAGCTGGGCGTAGCCGTGGTAGGTGCTGTCCACGACGGAGAACTGGAAGCCGCCGGGGTACTTGAGGTTCAGGTGCAGCTGGCAGTTCTTGGTCTTCTGGGTCGGGTCGAAGCCGGGTCCGATGTAGGTCTGGAACTTGTCAAAACCAAAGGTGATGACCTGGCGGAACAGTTAGTTCGGATCTCTTCCACATACAACTCAATGGAGGCTCACCGTCTTGTCGGGGGAGATGCTGGTCGAGACGGTGCCTTGCGGGCAGCCGTTGCCAGAGAAGGAGGCGCTCGTGATCTGGATCTGGTTGGGGTCGGGGCCGTCAGCCCAGCCATCGGGAGTGGTCTGAGCGATGGGCGAGGCGGCCGCGAGGGCGGGGAGGAGGAAGGCGAAAGAGCGCATATTGGCTGATTTTGAGACTTGAGAGGTCTGGTTGGAAGATGAAGATCTGGAGGCTGCTTGACTCTGGAAGGCTGGAGGCTGCTGAGGTGAAGAAGAGAAAAGAAGGTTGATCCCATGGCGACGAGGTCTGTTTATATATCCGTTTTCGACGACTCCTCTTCCCGCCTCCTCAAGCCGTGCTCTGTTCTCCGCGATGGCAACATATCCGGCGACCAGGGACCCCCTAATCGACGATATCCGGATGCGGAGGCAAAAGGCCTTGGACTTGTTCGTCTAGTTCTCGACTAGGACGGGCACGATGGTGAGAGAGTACGTCTTGGCGTCGACCTTGTTCGATGTCGTTAATGGAGAGTAGATTGCGTCTCGCGCCAATGGCCCTCTATCCTTCAGCCTCGGAAGCACCAACTCGCTTGATTGCGAGCATTGTTTTCGACACTCTGGAACCAAGTCGAAAGAACAATGTTCGTCTCTCAGCCTCCCAAGGTCGCAGTCACGGAGGTAGCTGCAAATTTACGGGTGAAGTGAGGATAAATGAATTTCATATTAAGGCGGGACTCGCCAGCTCTTATGGACTCTCGCCTCCCGACAGGAACAGGTCACAGCACATTCCGCGACCCATAACAGACCAGGAAATGTTTGTATCTGGTTGCCCGAAGAGTATAACCGATCGTGTTGTTGTGGTGAGTTCACCGTCCCTTTCTCTCTTCTCGTATGTGATACGCGGTATCGATATGATACCACGAGAAGAGATGCGGCATGGTAGCCACAATTCCTTTTATAGAAACGAACCATTTGGAGATGGCAGGGCTTTACTTGTTCGACTCGTCACCGATCGGGTGCGGCCGAGAGTTGGGTGTTGAGCCTCGATGGCAGCGGACTGGAAGCCATCGCGCCAGCAACATTCACTCGCGGTTCGGGCATTTGCCGACGACATCGCGACAACGATGAGAGAGATAAGCTGCTTGGCTGATGAAAGCCTAGAAGGTTATCAGGTGGCAACAACACACTTCCCGAGCTCGAGATCCGAGTCTTCGAGCCATTGCATCAACCCACATCAACACCGCGAACCGTTTGCCACATCAGATCCCGCAACCCATGTCCTTCTGGCGATCTAGTTCGTCCTAGAATGGACCGGAAAGCGACCGACGCTACGGGTTGATGGCATGTCCTATTTTTGGTGGCAGTGTCAGGGTCCGGTATATTAAGCTTAATTGCCGTGCCATCGAGTGCAACCCGGGGGCTTGCCTGGAACCTGGCTATGGCGTAACAACCGCATGAGCGATCCGTATATCAGCCAAGACCTGGATATGTGGTCACCTGACGGGACTGGAGATGTGATTGCCTTCAGCCGAGCCGTCTGTTTGTGGCCATGGCCCGTATCCAGGCACATATTACAGACAGGCAACAAGCAAGGAGTTGGCTTTGGACCCTGCCTGGCTACGGGACCACGGCTTATACCAACTTCTCATGGTCAATGTTCTTCCTCCCCTTTTTCCCAGCTTGGCCGTCATCTTCGTAAACGTGCTATTGACCCGTGCCGTGTCGTGGTCAACTGCAATGGTTCAGGAACCGCAGGCAAACCGAGGCGTCCACACCGGCCGGTGTCATAAGACAACCATCATCTTGATATTGTCTAGCAAGCATGCGGTTGGGGTGTCACAACAGCCCATTGGCTAGCCGAACGAGGCTCTTGGACCTTGCATATTGCGGAGTGGCTAGTCTGGTCGCAGTCAACCATGCCACCATGTCGGCCGATCAACGACTTTCTCCGGGTCCAAGCCGGGTTTCGCTGTGTCTCGACGAACTGATCATCATGTACTCTTGTCCATTGCATCAGGCCATGGTCTAGACACACGTTCTGATATTGTCCTGGGTAACAGCTCGGCGTGCACAGCAGCCATGATCCTACGTTGCTTTACACTGACCGGTCGTATCTTGCTCACTCACTTGTCCCACCATCCCTAGAACAAACACTACTACCAAGAACACTAGTAACAATGGCTTCTGTCAACTGCGTCCCGGACAAGCTGCTCCCGCTTCATAGTATACCAGTGGATCGAGAACCCAGCATCACGACTTTGACATGTAGTCACGAGCTCTTGTGTTACCCGTCCCCCATCTCGGTTGAAATGCAGTTCGGTCCCATCGGACAGAAATAGCTACACTATGCGTTGCCTCCACCCCCGCAGTATCACCCCAGCCAGGAACCCGGGTCCGGCTCCAGGATGCAACACCGGCCTGCAGACGACCACCTGCATCGACCGCGGGCGTCATTCGCCGGTACCTTCCTTGGTCCTGCATCACGTCTCAACATACGACCACCACTTGTCCACCGCAAGCCTTAACCTGACCATCCAACACCATCGGAAGCCTCCAGCTCCACCGTCGATAGAGTAAACAGATCACACCATCCCCCCCTCACCTTCAACCCCGTCACACCTAACAAGCCACAGACAAGCTAGCATATATTGCTGACCAAGCTCGACCAGGTTACCTGACAGTCCAGACTAGCCTCTGTGCCCAAGAATAGCTCATCATAAACAGCCCCCCAATAACGGGAAGATATTAACCTGCCATCGTTAAGCCACAAGAAGTATCCCGACCCTCGGAGCGAGAATGACAGCATGTTGTTTACTTCTTGGCGTGACATTGGGGTTTCCGCTGAGTTTTGGCAAAACACCGAACAAGCTCGGCGATCCACGGGCTTCATACCTGGGTATGCGATCTGTCGGGCTCGCTGATCCCCTGGGCTTGTACCTGGGTTGATGTTGACATGATCTACGGATCAACAGGGACGAGAGCAACAGCAACACAAGACTGGAGTTCCAGCAGACGTCAACTCGCCGATCCGGGCAGGCTCCGAGATCGAAGGTCGGATGAACTGCTGTTGTTGCAGTGATGTGACGGTGCCATTTCTAGTTTATGGATGCGGGGGAGAGGTCGGAAAGAGGAAGCCGTTCGTGAGGAGACGAGGTACTCCAGGTTGGGGACTGTGTTGATCACATCCACGAGATTTTGGAGCCAGAGAGGAGGAGACACTGGTGACCGGAACAAGAGCAACAACAACAACGGCATCAGGAGGAACTAAGGAAAGAACTCACACTGGAGAATGACCAGCAACAAAGGCATGGCTGTATCATAGTAAGGGGAACTCGACAGCCCAAAAGAAGAAAATCGCTAACACCTCACTACGTTCAGATACAAATAGCAGTAAGACCGGCGACAGCAGGTCGCATGCCACACATGAGAGAGAACAGCAAGTTACAGTAACATACGCCGCACGCGCGCTCTATTTCACGAATGCTCTATCACAGTAACCGTAAGGGTACTCAACAGACAAAAACACAAGATGGCTGACATGTCCGCCATATCCAGCAAGTACATCACACCCACGAATCCCTCCTAAACACCAACAACAGTCCCAGCATTTTGATCAACCTTTCCACCCCCGACTCCTCCCCTCAAAAACTTCAATTCATGCCTTCTCGGCCTCCTTGAGCAGTCCCTCGAGGTTGATGCTCTTGGGCCGCTCGATAGGCAGACCCAGCGCCCTGTCCCAGATGAGCTGGGCCAGCGGGCCGAGACCGCGCGACACGCCGAAGGTGGCGGTGTAGTACAGCGTCTCGTGGAAGCCGTAGTGGTGGAACAGCACACCCGACGACGAGTCGACGTTGGGGTACGGGTTCTTGGTCTTGCCGTGCTTCTTGAGCACCTCGGGCGCGATTTCGCTGTTCTTGCGGACGAGCTGGAAGACGGGGTCCTGCGCGATCTCCGGGCGGGCCGCCGCATAATCCATCAGGGCCTCGAAGCGCGGGTCGGGCTTGCGGAGCACGGCGTGCCCGTAGCCGGGGACGACGCGGCCGCCGTTGAGGGTCGACCAGAGGTAGTCGGTCACGTCCTTGTCCGTGTAGGAGGAGGGGATGGCCTCCTTCATCTGGAGGATCCAGCGGAGGACCTCCTGGGCGGCGAGGCCGTGGAGGGGGCCCGCGAGGCCCTGCAGGCCGGCGCTGTAGCTGAGGAAGGGGTCGGACAGGGCCGAGCCGACGAGGTGGGTGGCGTGGGCCGAGACGTTGCCGCCCTCGTGGTCGCCGTGGAGGGCGAGGTAGAGACGCAGCAGGTCCTGGAAGTTCTCGTTCTCCTTGCCGCCCTTGCCGAGCATGGCGGCGAAGTTGTAGGACCAGTCCTGGTCCGGGTCGATCTCGGCCGGCAGGGCGCCGCCGCCGCGGTACGAGTTCTGGTAGATCTTGGCGGCGATTGTGGGCAGCTTGGCGAGCAGCGAGATGCAGTCATCAAAGGTGGGCTCCCAGTAGTCGGCCTTGGCGATTCCGGCCTCGTAGGCCTTGGCGAACTTGGAGGTG
The DNA here is from genome assembly GCA_009194965.1 of Coniochaeta sp. 2T2.1. Classification (NCBI taxonomy): domain Eukaryota; kingdom Fungi; phylum Ascomycota; class Sordariomycetes; order Coniochaetales; family Coniochaetaceae; genus Coniochaeta; species Coniochaeta sp. 2T2.1. The sequence goes on from VSMA01000041.1 coordinate 216,528, forward strand.
TAGTTCAGGGCTGAGACGGCGATGGCGAACTGGGTCATGGGGTGCAGGTCCGTGGGGAAGTCGTCGAGCATCTTGTTGACGAAGGCGGGCAGCTGGCCCTGGTCGGCGAGCTCGCGCGAGAACTGGCGGACCTGGCCGACGGAGGGGACCTGGCCGGTCAGAAGAAGCCAGAACATGGCCTCGGGGAGCATCTCGGTGCCCGTCTTGCCCTTGGGCAGCTCGCGCTGGCAGTCCTTGATGGTGCGGCCGTGGAAGCGGATGCCCTCATTTGCGTCGAGGACGGAACCCTCCCAGACCATGGCCTTGAGGCCGCGCATGCCGCCGATGGTGTTCTCGACCTTGACTTCGCCGATGACCTTGGAGCCGTGGGCCTTGACCTTCTTGAAGAGCTCGCGCTTGGCGGGGATGACTTCCTTGAGGGTCGTCTTGAGATCTGGCTCCGACGAGGCGGAGTAGTTCCGCCGGGAGCAGAAGACGGCGGTTGTGCCATTGGTGGCGGGCTGTTTTCCACCTCAGTTAGCATTTGTCCCGGCGTAGAATGTGTAGAGTGACTTCTGAAGTAAACATACGCGGAGAGCACTCAGGGCTCGCGAGCCCTTCCTCAAGTTCATGGCCATGATGTATGTGTGTGTGTGTGGAAAAGGGAATGGAAGGAATGAGGGGTATCAAGTGTGACAGTAACACGTGTAAGTCACAACAGGAGATGAGACGAACAACAGCGTGAGACTATTCACAGGATAAGGTATCAAAAAGAGAAGTTGAAGGTAGAGAAATGGTCCTGCAGGTACGGTTGACCGCAAAATAATTGGGGGACATCATCGTCATAAGCTACAGGAAGCTACAGCCAGCATAGGGCCGAGCCAACATCCAGAGGGGGGTGGAAGGAGCAAGACGGCTTCCCTCGGTTCATTTGTGTGGCATCGTGCCTCTCACCTTCCCCCCCGGTGGCCGGCAATAACCCCGGCCCTGGCACCCGGATGGCCATTGGCCAATCAGGATGGGGGACCCTGCTCTGGGGCTCACTCCGTTCCTCCACTCTGCCGCATGTTCATTGGCTGTTTCGGTAATGCTTTCGCGGGCTGTCTCACTTCCCTCGCATCAGAAAGTCTGGAGAAGAGTTGCCCCTCCATTTCTGCCACTGACGCTCCATGTCGCCGTACAGCCGGAGCCGAATGTTAACCCGCGACTTTTCCACGCCTTACTAACACCGTGACGAAGAGTGGAAAAGAATGGAAGGGCGCTGGCGACGAGCGATTACGGAGCAGCAGCAATAACAGTTCTTCACAGTTCTTCACTTTCTCGGGCAGGGTGACATTCTTTTCTCTCCTTTTACCATACTACGTCACCGTCCTCAACTCCACGACGACGACGACGATGATGCTCCGCAGAATACCAACAGCCCGTCTCTCCTGCCGGTCGACGCCGGCAAGGTCTACGATCAACCTCAGCAGAGCGACAAACACACCAGCCAGACTATTCTCCACCTCCCTCACAAGGATGTCAGCCCTACCAGCAGTGACACCACCTGTGTCCCACGCCTTCGCCTCGGACTCCTTCCAACTCCTCCCCGAGTCCCAGAAGCCCGGCGCGGCTGAAGACGCCCTCTACGAGCAACAATTAAAAGAGGTAGAGGAATGGTGGGCCTCCCCAAGATACGAGGGCATCAAGCGGCCGTACAGCGCCGCCGACGTCGTCTCCAAGCGCGGCTCGCTCCAGCAATCCTACCCTTCCTCCATCATGGCCAGGAAGCTCTTCAACCTGATCCGTGAGCGCGAAGCAAAGGGCGAGCCCATCCACACCATGGGCGCCATCGACCCCGTCCAGATGACGCAACAGGCACCCCATCAGGAAGTCCTCTACATCTCCGGCTGGGCGTGCTCGTCCGTCCTGACCTCCACCAACGAGGTCTCGCCCGACTTCGGCGACTACCCCTACAACACCGTGCCTAACCAGGTGCAGCGCCTGTCCAAGGCGCAGAGCATGCACGACCGCAAGCAGTGGGACGCCCGCCGCAAGCTTAGCCCCGAGCAGCGCGTCCAGACGCCCTACATCGACTACAACCGCCCCATTATCGCCGACGGCGACACGGGCCACGGCGGCCTCTCGGCCGTGCTCAAGCTCGCCAAGCTGTTCGCCGAGAACGGCGCGGCGGCGGTGCACTTCGAGGACCAGCTGCACGGCGGCAAGAAGTGCGGCCACCTGGCGGGCAAGGTGCTCGTGCCGACGGGCGAGCACATCAACCGCCTCGTCGCGGCGCGGTTCCAGTGGGACGTCATGGGCACCGAGAACCTGGTCATCGCACGCACCGACTCCGAGAGCGGCAAGCTCCTGTCGTCCGCCATCGACGTGCGCGACCACGAGTTCATCCTCGGCATAACCGACGCATCCCTTGAGCCCCTGGCGGAAACCATCCAAGCCATGGAAGCCAAGGGCGCCAAGGGCGCCAGCGGAGCCGAGATCGACGCCTTCGAGGCTAACTGGGTGAAGTCCTCCAAGCTCGTAACCTTCGACGAAGCCGCCGTTGAGCATCTCCGCAAGCATGGCGTCGACGACGCCACCATCGAGAAAGAGTACACCTCCAAAGTCACCGGTCCTTCCGGCCGCGACACAGCCATCACCGCCCGCCGCCACCTCGTCGACGCGCTCACCCCCAACAACCCCGTCTACTGGAGCTGGGACGTGCCCCGCACCAGAGAAGGATTCTACCACTTCCGCTCCGGCATGGAAGCCGCCACCAAGCGCGCCCTCGCCTTCGGCCCCTACGCGGACCTTCTCTGGGTAGAGACGGGCGACCCCAACGTCGAGGTCGCCGCCAAGCTGGGCCGCACCGTCCGCGCCGCCTACCCCGGCAAGGGACTCGTGTACAACCTCTCCCCCTCGTTCAACTGGATGGCGCACGGCTTCACGCCCGAGACGCTCAAGAGCTTCATCTGGGACATCGCGAGGGAAGGGTTCGTGCTGCAGCTCATCAGTCTGGCGGGCCTGCACAGCACGGCCACCATCACGAACGAGCTGGCGAAGCAGTTCAAGACGGACGGCATGAAGGCATATGTCGACCTTGTCCAGAGGAGGGAGAAGGAGCTCGGTTGCGACGTGTTGACGCATCAGAAGTGGAGCGGTGCGGCGTATATTGATGGGATATTGGGAGCGATACAGAGCGGGAGTTCGGGGAGCAAGAGTATGGGTGATGGCAATACCGAGGGGCAGTTTGAGTAGAGCGCAGGATAGAGGGATGAGATGATGAGAGATGTGGTGTTGTTGTGTATAGAGTCTAGTAGCATGCATGGTTGGCGTTGGATATCAATGATTTTTGGATTTGTCGATGTATGGTACCTCCCTCGTGATAACGTCTATCATCCATTGTCCGGCTTCTATCATGGTAAAACTCAACTGTAAAAAATGAAGCAACGCGCGCATGTGCCACTCGAGAATAAGTGCAAATGCTTCGAACCATCATGCCCTCCATCACCTCCAAGACGTCGCCGTAACGGTTGCGAAACCCGTCCATGTCCCTTTCCCCCCTCCATCAATCGAGACTCACCCCATCCCCTCCATCGTCACTCAGTCCAAGCTCGATTTACTAGCATTATTCACCGGCGCCGGCAAACTCGGCCCCTCAGGCGTGACATACGCCTTCGTCAGCCCCCCGTCGACAACCATATCATGCCCATTAACAAAGCTGCTCTCATCGCTCGCCAAAAAGACCACAGCATGCGCCTGCTCCACCGCCTCCCCGAACCTCCCCGTGGGGAAATGCACCTCCCGCCTCAACCTCTTCGCCTGATCATCACCCAGCCAATCCTGCAGCAGCGGCGTGTTTAGCGGCGCCGGACACAGGGAGTTGAACCTGAACCCCTCCCTCGCATGGACAATAGCGAGCTCCCGCGTCAGCGCCAGCACGGCGCCCTTGCTCGCCGTGTAAGCGAGCTGCGGCGTCGCGGCGCCCACGAGGGCGACCATGGAGGCCGTGTTGATTATCGAGCCCTTGGTCTTGTTGTGTCTGCGGAGGGAGAGCACGGCGTGCTTGCACCCGAACCAGACACCCTTTACGTTGATGGATTGGGTCAGGTCCCAGATCGCTTCCGGCGTCGAGACGGCGTCGTCGTCGAGGGAGTGCATTATCCCTGCGTTGTTGAACATTATGTCTACGCCGCCCCAGGGGTCAAGGGCGCTGACGAGGGAGGAGACGGAGGGTTCTTTGGAGACGTCGCAGATCTGGGTGCACGCATGTACGGTTAGCTTGCTCGACGAGAGAGAGATAGGGGGTTTAATGGTGGGGGAAAGGAGGTGTACCTGTGTCTCGACCTTGGCGGAGGGGACAAGCTCGAGGACCTTGGCCTTCGCTTTCTCGAGGGCCGGGGCGGAGATGTCGCCCAGCATCACGTTGGCGCCTTCTTTGGCGAAGAGGATGGCGGTCTCGAGACCGATGCCACTGCGAGGGGGGAGAGTCAGAGCTGTTTCTTGCGGTTGTGTTGAGATAGTGTTGCTCACCCAGCTCCGCCGGTGATGATGGCGTTCTTGCCCTCAAGCCTGCCCATGGTGTGATGATTGTCGGTGTTTGCTCTGGTTGTGTGGTATTGAACGCTGTAGATTGTGAGTGATCGGAGATGAAATCGGCGGTGGAAGCTGTTGGAGGTAGCTGAAAGATAAGACGGCGCGAAGCTGTTGAAGGTCGCAAGTGAGTTGTAGATGTAGAAGAAGAGTGAAGCTTCCAGACTTCGGGAAGAGTCACCAGACAGGTGAAGGTAGTTGTTAATCAGGGGCAAACACACGAGTCAGGTCGAACCTAGGAGAGGAGCAGAGATACACCAGTATTACCAACTGTTCATCGATATCTGGAGATAATGGACCACATCTGGACCCTTACACAGTAGCGCCGACAACGGAATTCCAGAACTTGACCAGCTGATAAAGAGTAGTAACGATAAGCACCCGAACGGCTATCTTTAGTGGAACGGAGCAGACATCGTGTCCAACCCAGAGTGTTGCCGTTATGTCACAGCAAGGGAAGGAACACTTCGGCATGTCCGTCGACCGCGGGCCTTTGTCTTTTCGATGAAAGGAGGTGGTCACTTGACCACGGATGACTGCTTTTGATATCGATTGTTGGGCAGGAGGGCAGGAGCGATTGCGGGGTTGATGTTGGCGGTGAGCAATGTATAAGGTAACAACAAGTCGGTTGTACCTTCCACCATCAAACAGAAGAGAAAGAGCTAGCCAGGTAGGTTTAAATACCATATCCTGCCAGCCTCGACTGCCACAAAATCGCTCATCAGCTCTCACACGTTCTGAATGCAGCCAGGATGAACTTGTTGAAGAAGGCGCGATGCCTGCATGCTCGGGTTGAGAGCCGAGGCGCATATCCACAACTTGCCCCTCACCCGCAATCCCCTGTCCCGCTATGACGAAGGAGTCGCTGCGATTGCTCCTCGCCCTCCTGATTGGCTCGTACCACGATAAGAGCTTATCGTCGCCATCCCCCAGTGTTCGCGCCGATGAGCTGCATCCTGGATCGGGAACATCAAGGTCCGATATAAGAACTGGTTGATCAGCCATTCTGTAGCAATAAGTAAACATACGTTATCCACACTCCTATTACTCTCCGTGCTGCTTCTGAAGTGTCTTTTTATTGTGATATAACCAAAAAGGCAGCTCGTACGGCGAATTCTGGACTAAGCAAGGTGAGGAAGACTTACACAGAGACGGAATCCGGTCCTGTCAGCTCCTGCAACAAGTGTGGATATCGACAGCGGACGTCATCGTTGCTCCCTTAAACCGATCCCAGAAAGTTGACAGCTCGTATCTTTCACAGCCAAGTTTAATTCTCTGAACCTCTTCACTGCCGCTTTTTAATAAAACTGTTACCCTTCAGCCTCTATCTCGACCTCGACCTCGACCTCTACTCTCCTCTACCTAAGGTATACACCCGTCTAGCTCCCCACAAACAACCTCCATGGCGCCAGACTCCAACCCCAGCGATGAGGAAATCACTGCCTCCTCCCTCCCCTCCCTCCTCGCCGACGACATAGCAGTCAAGGTAGCCGGCATCGACGTTGACGGCATCCTCCGCGGCAAGCTCATGTCCAAGCAAAAGTTCCTCTCCATCACCGAGGCGGGCTTCGGCTTCTGCTCCGTCATCTTCGGCTGGGACATGCACGACCAGACCTACTTTCAGGAGCTCAAGATCAGCAACAAGGAGAACGGCTACAGGGACCTCATCGCCGTGCCCGACCTGAGCAGCTTCCGCCGCATACCGTGGGAGAACAACGTCCCCTTCTTCCTCGTCAGCTTCTTCGACCCGGACACGAAGGAGCCCGTCTCTGCTTGTCCCAGGGGACTGCTGCAGGTGCAGCTGGATAAGGTGCACAAGGCTGGTTACGGAGCTATGGCTGGAGGTTAGACTCACTCTCGGTCACTTTCAGCAGGAGACACACTTGGCTGACTAGAGCAAAAGCCGAGTACGAATTCTACCAGTTCAAGACACCAACAGACAGCGCAACCAGCCTCGCCCCCTCGACGGCCGCCTACCTCCGCGACAACCCCCCACACCTGTTGCCAGCTCTGACGGAGGGCATGTTCGGCTACAGCCTGACGCGGACGGTGCACAACAAGGACTACTTCTACGACATCTTCAACACATGCGCCGAGTTCAAGTGCAACATCGAGGGGTGGCACACCGAGAGCGGGCCGGGCGTGTTCGAGGCCGCCCTCGAGTTCGGCGAGATAAAGCAGATGGCCGACCGGGCGAGTCTCTTCAAGTGCGTCAGACCTCGGCACCCTTACAAATAACGCGTCGCTAACAAGGCCGAACAGATACGTCGTGAAATCCGTGGCGACAAAATACGGCATAACCCCCTGCTTCATGGCGAAGCCCAAGCACGGCCTCCCCGGAAACTCGGGCCACATGCACATCTCCATAACCGACCCAAGTTCCGGCAAGAACCTCTTTGCGCGCGACACGCCGGATCCGAACCCGCGCTACCCGGACATCGCGGGGCTCTCCGACCTCGGCCGCCACTTCCTCGCCGGCATCCTCGACGGTCTCCCCGACGTCATGCCCATGGTCGCGCCCACCATCAACTCGTACAAGCGCCTGGTCGAGAACTTCTGGGCTCCCGTCACCGTGTCTTGGGGACTCGAGCACCGCGCCGCGAGCGTGCGCATCATTGCGCCCCCTACGAGCAAACCCGGCGCAACGAGGTTTGAGGTAAGGGTTGCGGGCGCGGATGCGAATCCGTACTACGTCCTTGCTGCTATCCTGGGACTGGGGTGGAGGGGCGTGGAGAAAAAGCTCGAGATACCCACGCCGCCGCTGGGGAAGGGCGAGGAGGTGGGCGGGAAGTCGGATATGGGCGTCCGCCTAGCCAAGACGCTGAGGGAGGCGACGGATCGGTTTACGAGGCATGGAAGTGTCGCGCGGCAGGTGTTTGGGGATGAGTTTGTGGAGCACTTTGGGGGCACAAGGGAGAATGAGGTCAGGCTGTGGGATGAGGCTGTTACTGATTGGTGAGTTTACCCCGTCCTGAGCCTCTGAGAATGTGAGATGGAGCTAACATTCGGTGATGTAGGGAGATGAAGAGGTATATCGAGACCGTCTAGATCTATCTGCGTTGTCTCGTTAGAGTGTTTTGGATCGTTTATTTGGGTAACAAGAGGAAGCGGTGCTCTGAGTGGATGAAGAGAGGGTTGTTGTCGGTCTCACGAAGAGAGGATGCGTTGTTGGCGTATTGTCTTGTCTGGCACCTACCACGATACCCCGTTCCTGTGACGATAGAGGTTCGCTAGCATTGGTATGATTATCTCTTTGGTTACTTCGGCACGCTGTCTTTTCAACGTTGCATCCGACGTCGAAGCAGCACCGGTTGCTGAGTCGAGAAGATATTTGAGGCATGCGCAGTCCGCCCCTGGCTCAGACAGTCCAGTCTCTCAAGATCAACGACTTTGGCCAGGGTAAGGTACCATGGAGAGGGGTATACACCGTCTGCTCACTCAACCGAGAAGGCTTCTACCCCACGGAGAAACCTCGAAGTCATCATGGCCCATGCCGGAACTGACGTCGATCTTTCCGGCTGCAGGCAGATGTCGAATTGGCGCGCCAATCATCAGTCTTCTCCAAAGTTGGAGATATCTCAACACCAGGTTCCCATTTGTGCGCCTCAGGGTTTATGATCTTATAACGTAACTATACCATTAATGTTACAATGACCGCGGAGGGCAGCAGGTAGGCTTGCCCTGATGATGATGATGTTGTTGTTGTCATCAGGAAGGCAGGATATATATGGTGCGACTTCTCGCTCAAGCACTTTCACCAAACCTACATGTACGTACGCCCATGAGAAGTTCAAGCAAAAAACAAGAGAAACACCTGACGACACATGCAACCCACAGACAATGATCTCTCTACTCCGCGTCGCCGCCCTGGCAGCTTCTTTCGTCCATGCGGCGAACAACTTCACGAACCCCGTCCTGTGGGAGGACCTCGCGGACCTCGACGTCTTCCGCGTCGGCGACGCCTTCTACTACTCGGCCTCGACGATGCACTACTCCCCCGGCGCCCCCGTCTTGCGGTCTTATAATCTAGCGGACTGGGAGTACGTAACCCACAGCGTGCCGAGCTTGGCCGACTTTGGGGCGAAGTATAACCTCAACGGCTCCGGGCGGGCGTACGTCAACGGGATCTGGGCGAGCACGTTGCGGTACAGACCGGGGAACCAGAAGTTCTACTGGATCGGCTGTATAGACTTTAACAAGAGCTATGTGTTTACCGCGCAGGGGGCTGATCCGGCCCTGGCAAAGTGGGAGCATACCGGCACCATCGGGACGTGTTACTACGACTGCGGGCTGCTGGTGGACGACGACGACGCCATGTACGTGGCGTACGGCAAGACGGACATCAGCGTCGCCAAGCTCACGTCCGACGGGCTGAGGGAGGAGAAGACGCAGGTGGTGTATCAAAGTCCGAACGGGGTGTACATCGAGGGCAGCCGGTTTTACAAGACGGGGGGCTGGTATTACATCCTCGTCACTAGACCGGCGGACGCGGAGATGGTGCTGAGGAGTAGGAGCCCCTGGGGCCCCTACGAGCAGCGCACGCTGGTGGATAGGATCCCTACCCCCGTCGAGGGGAGCGGGTATCCCCACCAGGGCGGGATCGTGGACACCCCCGACGGGAGGTGGTTTTACATGGCGTTTATCGATGCGTACCCTGGGGGACGCGTTCCGGTGTTGGCGCCTGTGACGTGGAAGGACGGGTGGCCTAATGTCGTGAGAGGGGCCAATGGGGGCTGGGGGGCTAGTTACGAGGTGCCGGTGCAGACGGGAAGAAAGGTCGAGCCGCCGACGGGGGTGGACAGGTTCGAGGGGGGGAGGTTAAAGGCGAACTGGGAGTGGAATCACAATCCCGACGATGGGAAGTGGAAGTTGGATGGAGCGGGGAAGGGACTGGTGCTGGGCACGGCGACGGTGACGACGGATATCTTCTCTGCCAGGAACACGTTGACGAGGCGCATCCTGGGCCCGAAGTCGAGCGGTACGTTCCGCATTGACATCGGCAAGATGGCCGACGGCGATCGCGCGGGAGCGGCGCTGTTCAGGGACTGGACGAGTTACATTGGCGTCTGGCGGCAGGGCGACTCGTCTGAGCTCGTCGTCGTCGACGGAGCGAGGCTCGACAGGAACAAGAGCTGGGCCACGTCCTCCAACGGCACCGTCGTGGCGACGGGACCGGATCTGAAGGGGGTGACGGAGGTGTGGCTCAGGATCAAGGCCGATATACGACCGGGCGGCGGGCTGGGTGTCGGCGGCACGCTGAGGAATGCGAGCTTCGAGTGGAGCAGGGACGGCGAGAAGTTCGAACGGCTCGGTCCCGAGGTGCAGATGAATAATATGTATTACTTCTTCATGGGGCCGAGGTTTGCGGTGTTTAACTTTGCGACGAGGAAGACTGGGGGTGAGGTGAGGGTTAAGGAGTTTGAGATTGAGCGGTGGTGATGAATGGTTGACTTGGATGAAAGAGGCCTATAGGGTAGGTGGGTGTCTACTTCTGCCATAGTGCCCATGTATGTCGAACTAAGAAACCTCTCTGAGAGAGTGTAAAAATGCAGTGAAGCGCTTCGCATTGTGCTCTTTTTGACCTCTCGATGCTAGCCAACCACATCGTCGGCTTCTCCCGGTAGATGTGAGAGTGTGAAGGCCCTTCACCAATGGTGGTGAGCCGGGGCTGACTCAACTCCACTGCCGTGCAACCACCACAGCATTCGCCAGCCCGCCAGTGTGCATTGTGGCGTTCGCATAGAGATGCAAGCTGCCGGTCTGGCCATCTCGTCCTCGCCGGTGATGTCGTTGCCGTTCGATGAATGGCAGCTTGCGGAAAGATGGTGCGCCGCACTTCACTGCTCAGGCGTCACTGGTCGAATTCTTCGACATGTGAGACTCGACTTCCCCTGACAACCATCTCATTTGTTCTCTGTTCTTCACAAGGTACTCTCCAGCATCTGCAGCACGATGGTATCGTTCAATTCGTTCAAGGCATCCAGGGCATCTAGTCAAGACATGACGAGCATCCCATAATCCTCAGCAGATTAATCGCCAACTGCGCGTCTAAAAATAAAAGAGGACGATCAGGGGAGACCCAAGTACCGAACGCTTTGAACAGTGGGTGTGGCTGTGGGGGTAGGTACACAGTAGAGCCTCAATTGATAGCAGGGTCCAGTATCAGTATGGATCGAACATGATCAGATCTCAGTGATGCCTGTAATGGTATTTGATTTTGAGGCTTCGAGCTTCAGGCAGTTTAAGGTTAGTAAAGCGCGGTTTATCTCTGCGCCTAAGGTATCTGGTTGATTTTTAGTTGTTTTTGGCAAGAGCCTTCCTTACAGGCGTTCCTTCTTGCCACGACTTTGTATGGCGATGCACCGGTCTGACGGGCTGCAGTTGGCAAATAATTCAAGTTTCATGCTTCGAACAGACGTCCTATTTTCTCACCTCAGCATCATCTTTTCAACGGATCAAATTTAGGGATTTGAGCCGGCTTACGGCGCGCCTTTATCTTATTTTCCCATTGCACCTGAGGCGGCATCCAGCCTCACAGGTCTCGGAGGTATCACCATTCACCAATTTGATATCCAATCATGTTGAGATCCGAGGCCACTGCACACTTCCACAGCGCTTCTCATGCCAACACATTGAGCTCCCAAAGCACTTCTTGATCGAAGACATTTGTTGAATCGTCAATAGTATGAGGCCCCGTTGATCGACGACGCGCTCGACGATGGATAGGGAATTGGATCCAACGGCTTTGGGACCGGCTCGACGTCTAATCCCGCGGGTCTCGGTAAAGGAAGCCCTGCTCGGCGGCGAAGGGGACGGACGATGCTACTATCAAACTGGCGGGGTCAGCTTCTGCCATTGATCCGGTAGGCGCAGTGGACTCACTCACTCACTCTCACGTCAATCGCCATCTCCTCTCGTTCTTCGACCTTGCCATCCTTCCGCCGCCCAGAAGGCGGACAGCGGCATCTGAAAGACGAGATGCTTCCTCCAGAAACTTATCAAGGCAGAACCGTTATCCATCAGGACCCTCGGGGAGTTGAGACATCAGGGCCCTCTTAAACCTGCGCTGCGCCATAGCGTCGCGTTAGCTATGCCAATGCTACCATACCAAGTCCGGGACCGTCAGCCGCAATTTCGATTTGCGCGCCGGCAGAGACATCAAACAGCAGTGCTTACTGCCCTGGCGTGATTGGACACTTGATGCTGACATGACCTGTGGCTGGGGGACTTGGGGGTGAGAGTCTGGCGGCTTGCCCTACAGGCTACAGCCGCATTGCTCGCCGACTGCTGGCGATCTGCTGCGATTGGGCACTTCGCGAAATCCCATGTCAGCACGGCAGCCGGCTCATTGCAGAGCGAGCTCTTGGTCCCGGCGATCGCGTCGGAGAACAAGTCTGACTCGGAATCTGTCATGGTTACATGGGGGCTATCATGAGCTGCACCACGGCCATCAAATGTCGATGGTATTTCGCCGATGTTCATCTGCTGAGGGCCGTCGATGCTTCCATCAAACTGTTGTCGATGGAACAAAGGATGCACGAATGGGGGATCGCTGGGTGGATATGTCGCTGTAACAGGCTAGACTCGTCTCAGAGCTCCAGCAGCCCTACGGGAACGTTCTGAGGTTGAACTGCCAGAAAGTTTATCGCGCTTTGGCTCGCATGTCTCACCCGCCCGTCTGACAATGGCATCCTGGCTGGCTGCACACGTCTCCCAAGATCTCATCTCTATCGACAGCGCATGCCCGTGATACGGCCCGGATGCAGAGACGGACGGCGCCCTTTCCGGACAAATCCTGCGGCGATAATGAGGCTGTACCGGTAATGGTCGCCGCCGTTGAAGACGATGGATAACAATGACCCGCTTCTCCACGTCGCGAAATCCATGGCGTGTTTCTGCCTCCTCGGACTAATTTGGGTGTCACTGCGACGGGGGGAACTCACCATTGGTGATCACCGCTGAAAGGGCTGTGCTCGACATGGGAGTTATGGGTACCCCCCTGTCAGCCGAACCCTTGTCCCATGCTGCTGGAAATCACACAGAAGCCGGGAGCTCTCTGGCTCTGCTGCCAAGCTCTCTCACCCAGTTGTGGTTCACGGACGCCACGAGAAAGCCTACTGCATGGCCCTTTTTTCAGCTCGTCGTTAGTGAGCCCCTCTTGGAGACGGGGGCGCCGGCTGCGGTCAAGCTAACAAGCTTGAGGGAAAGATGCTGGCCACTCTATTTTCTGTGCCACTGCTGACACGCAGCCAGCCTACCAATCCATGATCCGAGAGCCAGCGAAGCTCTGCTTGGATGGGGACCAGGGTAAGCCGCCAACAAGCTAGGGTCCTGCCGGTTCGTTGTTTCTTTACTTCTGATCAGTTCGAATAAATCTTTCTCCTCTTTCGTTCTTCTCTCGTCATCCCCATCCTGTCGAGGTCACTTGATGACTGGTCAATGAGAGCTTGAACTCCGTGATCGGTGTGTTTGCGATCCGGTTCAGATCCATTGTTGCGAGTCCTTACCAGTTTTCTATTTTCTCATACAGAGCTACCACCACGATACCGACAGCTCGGGCACGCATAGCTTTGCCGTTCTCGCCTGTACCACACATTGCCTCTTCCGCCCGCGTGGGCGTGGGCTTTCCACCACAATGGCGAGATTTCTCGCCGCTCTTGCTCTAGCGAGCTTGGTGAGGGGTTTGCGATGGGATGATGCATTCGCAGACTACAATTTAAACCGGAACAAGGATGCGATAAATCCAGCCGACTTTGACGGTGATCGGGGGCCGGGTTTCGCCTACCAAGAGTCGCCAGATGACTGGCGAGTACCAACATACACACTGTTCCTCGACAGATTCGCAAACGGTGACCCAACAAACGACGACGCCAATGGCACTGTTTTCGAGCAAGATATCACAAGTAACCAGCTTAGGCACGGTGGTGATCTGCAGGGTCTTATCGACAGTTTAGACTACCTACAAGGAATGGGCATCAAGGTGTGTTTTGCTACCCCAAGTCCAGAATCAATCTGCCCCAAATGCTAACATTAACCCCCACAGGTTATCTACATCGCTGGTTCGCCCTTTATCAACCAGCCTTGGGGTGTCGATTCGTACTCCGTAAGTCAACCAAGCTTCTATTTCCTAAAGGGAAAAAAAAGCTAATGGCGCGATAGCCTCTCGATTTGACCCTCCTAGACAAGCACTTCGGCGATATCAAGCAATGGCAGGACACAGTCGACGAGATCCACAGACGTGGCATGTATGTGATTTTGGATCACACATTCTCGACGTGAGTAGATCCAACCCCATGAATTGACCTGGGGGTGAGAGTTTAACCATGATCAAATCGTAGTATGGGAGACCTACTTTCTTTCAAAGGCTTCGAGAACGAAACCACGCCCTTCAGGGTGACAGAGCACGACGTGGCTTACAAGTCGAACCGGCGGTACCTCGATTTCGACATCACCAACAACTACCTGCCCAAGTGCGATTACCCGCGATTCTGGGACGAAACGGGTATGCCAGTCAACAGCTCTGTGACGGACCAGCTACAGGGCTGCTACGACAGCGACTTCGACCACTACGGTGACATTGAGGCTTTCGGCGTGCACCCCGACTGGCAGCGGTCCTTGGCCAAATTCGCCAGTGTTCAAGACCGCCTTCGGGACTGGAAACCCTCGGTACGCGAGAAGCTTGAGGTGTTCTCCTGCATAACGGTTAAGATGCTCGATATCGACGGCTTCAGATACGATAAGGCGACCCAGATCACCATCGATGCATTGGCGGACCATAACGAAGCTGTGCGCAAGTGCGCGGCCGGCGTTGGCAAGAAGAACTTCTTCCTCCCCGGTGAGATTACAGGCGGCAACGGCTACGGATCCATCTACATCGGTCGGGGGCGACAGTCAAACCAAAAGCCGGACGATATCGGGGAAGTCATGAAGTTCACGACCGACACAGCGGACAGCAAGTTCTTCATCCGGGACAAGGGCAAGAATGCTCTCGACGCGGGCGCGTTCCACTACTCTGTATACCGCTTCCTCACTCGATTTCTCGGATTGAGCGGAAACTTGGAAGCCGGATTCGACTTGCCCCCCAACTGGGTGGATATGTGGTCGCAGATGGTCATTACCAACGATCTGATCAATCCCAACACCGGCAAGTTCGATCCCCGACACCAGCTGGGTACCACAAACCAGGATGTGTTCCGGTGGCCAGTCATCGAGCAGGGTATCGAACGCATGCTTCTCGGCATGTTCATCACGACAATCCACATGCCCGGTGCCCCTCTCGTGTGGTACGGAGAAGAGCAGGCTTTTTACATCCTGGATAGCACGGCGGAGAACTACATTTTCGGCCGTCAGGCCATGTCCTCCACCCCCGGATGGATGTTGCACGGCTGCCACCTCACGGGCAGCGCGCAATACATCGGCTGGCCGCAGAGCAACAAATCGCGAAACGGCTGCAGGGATGAGACCGTGTCGTACGACCACCGCG
This sequence comes from Coniochaeta sp. 2T2.1, assembly GCA_009194965.1. Classification (NCBI taxonomy): domain Eukaryota; kingdom Fungi; phylum Ascomycota; class Sordariomycetes; order Coniochaetales; family Coniochaetaceae; genus Coniochaeta; species Coniochaeta sp. 2T2.1. The sequence goes on from VSMA01000041.1 coordinate 231,562, forward strand.
ATCCGTCGCATCCCGTGCGGAATATCATGAAGGCCATGTACAAGATGCGCGACAACTACCCTGCCCTGCAGGAGGGTTGGCTACTGCAGCCGCTGTCAAAGCAGACCGTCACCGAGGTCATCGACAAGACCGGCAAAGACGAGACGCCCACGGAGCGTGGTCTCTTTGGTGTTGCCCGTGCCTTCTTCCCGGCAGTGCAGGGCCAGTTCGCCAGCAATGCCGTATGGCTTGTGTACCACAACCTCGGCGAGGAGAAGGAGTACACCTTCAACTGCAAAGACGCGAACGACGGCTTCATCGCCCCCTTCACAGCCGGCCAGACAGTCAGGAACCTTTTCTACCCCTACGACAAGATCAAGCTGGACAAGTCGCCCGGTAAGCAGAACGGGTTCAATGGCTCGGAAGGTGACAATGGCTGCACAGGCAAGATGACCATGAAGCCCTGGGACTTCCGCGCCTACGTCGACGAGGGCGATTGGAAGGAGCCGCAGCCGATGATTACCAAGTTCACCCCCGGCCACGATTTTCGCGTCAACTCAGACGAAACTAAGGGCTCCGTCGACATCACCTTTGAGTTCTCCAAGGAGATGGACTGCGATGAGATCACCAAGGCTATCAAGATCGAGTCGACCGTTGAGGGTAACGCCGGCAGCCCAAGGATCGGCACCCCCAAGTGTACCAAGCTCAACAACGAAGAGGTTGCGCCTTTCATTGGAGCGATCCACTCCCAATTCCGATGGGCGACAACACTCACCAATGTGGCAGACGGTGTCCACCGGATTACCGTAACCAATGCAACTGACGCAACCGGCACCGAGACGACGGGTGCTACGGACCACTTCTTCCTCCGCGTGGGTAAACCCAACAACCCGATCGCCTTCCCTCTGGCCGCCAACTACTCCAAGACGCTCGTTACGAAGGAAGGAAACGACCTGTTCGTCAACCACGCCGCCGCCGGCGCCGACAAGTGGCGGTACTCGACCAACTGGGGCTCCAACTACAGCGACTGGATGGATTACAACGGCGGCAAGGACAAGGTCGCCGTCCTCCCCTGGTCCGGCACCAAGCGTCAGGAGTGGAAGGGCGACCATGTCATCGTCCAGTACTGGAGCAGGATCATCGGCAGCAGCGCCTTCAAGCAGGAGGGCGACAGCGACCCCAAGCAGAAGGAGCGCCGCTTCCCGCACGTCTTTGCGCACGGCTTATTCAACAAGTTCGGCTTCGATGGTGGCCTGAGGAACGACATGTTGCTCAAGGACGATGGAAAGTGGGAGTTGCACTTTATGGACGAGTGGCCGACGCACTTCCAGCTTAATATCTGGGGCATGAACCCTGATGGCAAGCCGGACGCTGGTTTCGTTTACGGAGACGTGGATGCTGACTTTGTTCTGGATCGCATGCCGCCGTCGTCTCTTGCCGTCAACGTCCTGAACATTACCGACCCGCCGAAACTCCCGGCCCTGTCCTACCGCGTCCTGATGGACGACAAACTTCTGACTTTCGAGCTGGTGCCCCAGGGCAACATCTGGATCCAGATCATCATGTTTATCCTCCTCGCTGTGCTGCCTGTTCTCGGCGGTCTGTTCGCAGTCTGGATCTTCATGGGCTCCTTTTACAAAGTCAAGATCAACAAGGTCGGCTTCAAGAAGCGCGGCAGGTCGCCATTCCGCAGCGCCGCCAACCGTCTCAGCAACATCTCCTTCGAGGCTCTCCGCCACAAGGACGACGACGCAATCGAAATGGGTGCCGTGGGTACCGTGCCTGGTAAACGGAGGAAGGTCATCATCGCCACCATGGAGTACAACATTGACGACTGGAACATCAAGATCAAGATCGGCGGCCTCGGCGTCATGGCACAGTTGATGGGCAAGGCGCTCGAGCACCAGGACTTAATCTGGGTCGTGCCGTGCGTCGGAGGCATCGACTACCCAATCGACCAGCGCGCCGAGCCGATGTACGCGCCCATCATGGGCAAGGAGTTCGAGATTGAAGTGCAATACCACCAGGTCAACAACATCACGTACGTCCTTCTCGACGCGCCCATCTTCCGCCAGCAATCCAAGACCGACCCGTACCCGCCGCGAATGGACGATATCGAGTCCGCCATCTACTACTCGGCGTGGAACTACTGCATTGCCGAGACCATTCGCCGCTTCAACCCGGATCTGTACCACATCAACGACTACCACGGCGCCGCCGCGCCTCTCTACCTCCTGCCCGAGCGGACCATCCCCTGCGCTCTGTCCCTCCACAACGCTGAGTTCCAGGGCATGTGGCCGATGCGCAATCCTGAAGAAGCCAAGGAGGTCTGCGAGGTGTTCAACCTCGACCCGGAGATCGTCAAGGAATACGTCCAGTTCGGCTCCGTCTTCAACCTCCTGCACGCCGGCGCGTCCTACCTGCGCGTGCACCAGAAGGGCTTCGGCGCCGTGGGCGTGTCCAAGAAGTACGGCGACCGGTCCTACGCGCGCTACCCCATCTTCTGGGGCCTGAAGCAGATCGGGCAGCTGCCCAATCCGGACCCCAGCGACACGGCCGAGTGGTCTCGCGACGAGGAGGTCAAGAAGGAGGACGTCGTCGTCGACCAGGAAGCCGAGTCCAAGCGCGGCGAGCTGCGCCAGCAGGCGCAGGAATGGGCCGGCCTGGAGGTCAACCCCAACGCGGACCTGTTCGTCTTCGTCGGTCGCTGGTCGCTGCAGAAGGGCGTCGACTTGATCGCAGATATCTTCCCGTCCATTCTCGAGAAGTACCCCAGCACCCAGTTGATCTGCGTCGGTCCCGTCATCGATCTGTACGGCAAGTTCGCCGCGCTCAAGTTGGAGAAGCTCATGGAGAAATACCCCAAGCGCGTCTACAGCAAGCCCGAGTTCACCGCTCTCCCCCCTTACATCTTCAGCGGAGCCGAGTTCGCACTTATCCCCTCCCGCGACGAGCCGTTCGGCCTGGTGGCTGTCGAGTTCGGCCGCAAGGGTGCCCTCGGCGTCGGCGCCCGCGTGGGCGGTCTCGGTCAGATGCCTGGGTTCTGGTATACCATCGAGTCGACAGCGCCACAGCACTTGCTCCACCAGTTCCGCGAGGCCATCGTTTCGGCGCTGGAATCCAAGCCGAAGACTCGCGTCAAGATGAGGGCGTGGAGCGCCAAGCAGCGCTTCCCCGTCGCGCAGTGGGTGGAGGACCTCGACAAGCTGCAGGGCGAGTGCATCCGCATACACTACAAGGAGTCCAAGAAGCGCAAGAGGCTGCCGGGAAGCAGCAGCCAGCCGCGGCTTACCGTCCCTTCGGACATTGACCTGCACAACACCAACAGGCGCAGCTTTATGGATGACTCGGATGTCGAGTCCATTGCCGGCGGGCGGTCGAGGTCGTCGAGCTTCAACGTGCCGTTCATCTCCGAGCCTCAAGACGACGAGGAACAGAACAGACGCTCGGTGTCGAATCCTCTGCTTAGTCCGGGGCTGCCTCTTATCAGTCCGGGCACCCCACCAGTTGGCGGCGACTCGTCCGCTGAATCGCCTTTCCTCCCTCCCAACCCGATGTTCCAGAACCAGTCCGCCCGCTCCTCCGTGTCCAGCTTGGCGACCTTGACCCCCGGCCAAAACGAAGCTGGCAGCCGCCTCAGCGTAGACACCTTCGCCATGCGCATGATGTCCGCCGATCCCTCCGAGACGCGTCCCCATGCCTACGGCCTACTCAACCCGCAAGCCCGCCCCAATGCCCACCAACTGTATCAAAACAGGAACAGCTCGCGTTTGTCCGTTGTCGACGTCGTAGGCGACAGGCACGACTTCAAGCTCCAAAAGGTCGACCCATTCTTCACAGACAGCACGGGCGAGTACTACAAGCAGTTCGAACAGAAGCTCGCCGGCCTGACAGCCAAGAACTCGGACACGGAGCTGTGCATCGACGACTTCCTCAAGGAGAGCGAGAAGGAGTGGTTCAAGGAGTTCAGAGACGCCAAGCTCGGCCGCGGCCGCAGCCGCAGCCCCAGCCGCACGAGGGAACCAGGGGCCGGCGCCGGCCTGCTGATCAAGAAGAACAGAAGCAGCAGCCGCGTGGCGAGCATGGTCAGTGTCAACAGCCTCGCGCCCTCGGACGACGATGACGACGACCGACAGGAGCGACAGAACCCCGACGACCGCGACGACGAGTTCCTGCTCGGCTCCGGGTACCGGCCGCCGACGGGCCTCAAGAAGCTCCTCCAGATCCGTGTCGGCGACTGGCCGGTGTACTCCTTCATCCTCGCCGTCGGCCAGATCCTCGCCGCGCAGTCCTACCAGGTCGTCCTCCTCGCGGGCGAGTCCGGCCAGACCGCCGTGCAGCTGTACATCGTCGCGGGCACGTACGCAATCACCTCGGTGATATGGTGGCTCGTCTTCCGCCGCCTCCCGGCGCTCTACGTCCTCTCCATCCCATGGTTCTTCTACGGCCTCGCCTTCGTCCTCATCGGCGTCACGCCCTTCCTGCCCGAGGGTGTTCGACTGGCAATCCAGAGCGTCGCGACAGCCATGTACGCCACCGGCGCGTCCAGCGGAGCGCTCTTCTTCTCCCTCAACTTTGGTGACGAAGGTATGTCTTTCCCCCCTTTTTCCCCTCCCAATCAACCCCACCTAACTTTTCTCCAGGTGGCGCCCCAATCATGGTCTGGATCTTCCGCGCGGCCGTAATCCAAGGCATCCAGCAATTCTACATCGTAGGCCTCTGGTACTGGGGCTCCCTCATCACGGGCTCGACCCCGACGGGCGGCCTAAACAGCACGATCGGCTCCTCCCCCATCCCCAAGGTCCTCGTCATCGCCGTGCCCATAGCCTTCATCGCCTGGACCCTGGGCGCCGTCTCCTTCATCGGCCTGCCGGACTACTACCGCCAGTCCCCCGACAAGATCCCCTCCTTCTACGGCTCCCTCATCCGCCGCCGCATCGTCCCCTGGTTCTTCCTCACCGTCGTGATACAGAACTTCTTCCTCTCGGCGCCCTACGGCCGCAACTGGGAGTTCCTGTTCTACTCCCGCGCCATACCGTCCTGGTCCGTCGTCATACTCGCCTTCGGCTTCTTTGGCATCCTCTGGGCCCTCTGCCTCTGGCTCTTCAGCCACTTCTCCGAAACCCACCCCTGGATCGTGCCCCTCTTCGCCATCGGCCTCGGCGCCCCCCGCTGGGCGCAGATGCTCTGGGGTATCTCGGGCATAGGCCTCTACCTCCCCTGGGTAGGGAGCGCCGTCGGCAGCGCCATCCTGACGAGATGTCTCTGGCTCTGGCTGGGACTGCTGGATACCATCCAGGGCGTCGGGTTGGGCATGGTGCTGCTCCTCACGCTGACGAGGCAGCACGTCGCCGCCACGCTCATCGGGGCGCAGACGCTCGGCGCGTGTTTTACGATCTTGGCGAGGGCGGTGGGACCTAGTAAGGAAGGCCCCGGGGACGTGTTCCCCGATTTCAGCGAGGGGGTGCTGCCGGGTTTCACGAAGCCTTGGTTTTGGATTGGGTTGGCGTTGCAGTTGATCCTGCCGATTGGATTCTTTAAGTTCTTCCGGAAGGAACAGGTTGCTAAACCCTAGTTTCGATAGGGCTGTTAGGACTGTTTGTGATGGTGTGACTAGGGAAGGGGGAAGGTTGGTGGTGGGGTATACATGGGAGATGTGCGTGTGCCATTTATCGTTGTGTCGCTTCAGCCCTTCGCTGGCGTTTTTTGTTTGTTTACTGCATGGCTGCTTGGTCGGGATTGGATGAAGAAGTTAGACTGGATATACCATTGATATGTATGCTGAGTTGGCTAGAATGCAATGACTTTGGTTATGACGTATATTGTCATCAGTGTCCGCTGCGTATTGTTGACTTTGCTCAGAATCACGCGCTCCCTGCCCGGTTCTCCATGACCAAGGCTGGCCAGCTAGATCATGAACAGGCAGAAGTACCAACGCAGGGCATATTTCGGTGGAGGTTGGGCTGGTAGCTATCCTCCCCGCGCACGCATATAAATGGGAGGGAGATGTGATCGGGGGTGAAGGAGACGAACGTTCGTAGAAAAGGGAGTTGGACGGTCCAACAGCGAGAGTGCTCAATCTTCCAGACTATTCCAAGAGCCTTTGACAGCTGCTGAATGTAGCCGCCACTCGAGGTGGTGCTGGGCTCCTTCGTCCGGGTATGCCCATAAGTCCTTCGACTTCGAGGACATCGAGACGCTGTGTAGTCTGCAAGGCGTGTGATGGTAGTCCTCAACATAGTGGCCGGAACTTGACGACGAGTGAACCAGTCATCCAGAGCACCTGGTCTGGTGACAAGAGTTTGTCTGCTTCCCAACGGCCACACCAACAGATGCAAGCAAAAGGGAGGAAGGCACTTGCTTCGTGGTGTCGACGCCTCAACCCCCACGCTCTAACAACAGCCACGAGCATGTCGCCATCCGTGGCTGGTCTTGCGGATGGCGGGTTGTCGCTCTCCAGGGCTCAGGTGACAGCGAGACGGCAAACAATCTGGCCCTCCGTCTTTTCAAGGCTACCTGGATTGGAACAGCAGCACATGCGGTACACATCGCTGCCAGCACAGGCGGGGTTTCGTCTTGCCTGCCCTGCTCAACCGATTCATGTCGAAAACTCCCTGTTCCTCTACCGGCTCGTGCATGATGCGCCTCAAGCCTCCTCGAGCCGTCATTAGACAGGCAACTAGACGATGTCCATCCAACGCTGCGGAGGCCGCGTTCTTTGTCAATCCCGAGGACTGCGAACACATGCTCATGCTTCATCAGTGAGTTTTCTTGATATAATTCAAAGGAGAAGGTGTCTTTGTCTCTGCCTCCAATGCCGGTCTACCAAGGCCGGACGTACGCGTACGGCGCTGACCCTTGGAGCTCCGGATTCATCAGAGCTCTACTCAGGACGCGTCAGTCACTAGGCAGCAGTCGAAATGCGCTTCTGAACGTAACGACCCTATCGTGACCTTGCTGCTTGAGCTTGGACGGCCATGCCCTTGTGCTGGCTCTTGAGCCGCAGTAAAACGGTCAAGCTTTTCGGATTGCAACCGGGAGTCAGGCAATGATTCATGTTCTGCCTCGGCTGGATGGGCCCCGTGGAAACGGTTTTCGAGATACCCGTGAGATTTACGTTCAAGAATACTTCTCCTCGAGCTCCAGTTGGGCTTAACGACTGTTCGCACTCAGGATGTCGAAATACTCGATCTCTGAACGTGAGTGAGATATCCATGCTGCGGAGTCCCCATCTCTTTACTCGAAACAATCATCAAGCGAACACGAGAAACCAACAGCTTTGCGCGAGTTTCGACTCTTTCCTGAGACGGAGCACAGCCACACCGCAATACCACAGAGTCGCTGGACTCCACTGTCTCATTGCTGACCGACAAGTCAACTTTGACCGTCCGGTGTCTGCGACGACGATGCCCTCAAGTCTCGATAAAGACCCTGTCCGCCAAGATCGTCGATCACTTGAACTCCGATCAGATCATGTTCGGTTCCTGGATGTAACCATGCCTCAGCTGCCCCTGAGCATTGCTGCCGCACCAAAACCCGCAGAATTGAGATGAAAATGCACAGCCTCGTCCAGTGGTTCTGAAAATCCTTCCTGATGATCCAGCGCGAATCGCGATAATACGAGTCGGCGACTTTTCTGTTGTTGGTGCCCCTTGTTGGTGGAAAGGAGAGAAAAATGGTCGGTTGGACCCGACTAAAATATAACTAGATCGATCGTTAGCTGCTGCAAGACCGGACCGAGCCCCAGGACCTTGGCTTACGATGCTTCATGGAAGTCACTGTTGTAGGAGCGGCATCCCGTCACGTAATGCTGGTGGCTTTTGACGATGCTCTCGGGCAGCCATGAGTTCTCAGGATCTGTGACGGGCTCAAGGCCATCAATCCCACTTGTGGTGTTTTCCGCGGAGCAAACCGTCCTTTGCACGTGGTTGAAGATGCCATCCGGCGCCATAAATCGCGAACCATCGTGGCTTGATGGCATATGGCATCAAATCGAATAAGCGACCAATCACAGGCCAACAATTACCACCGTGCTCAAGTTTGTGGGTGCCAATAGCGGTAGGTGTAGCGGCTGGATCGCAGCTGTAGTGCAAAGCGCTAGGCGACTTTTGGGAGCATTTCTCCGCGAACCAGCACGAAAACGTGCTCGATTCCCTTTCTTGGCCATGGAGATCTGCCGGCGTGGCTTGCGTAGAGAAATTGCGATGTCGAGCTCTAGGTGTCCAGAGCTGGGCAATACTTTACGTAGCAGTTCCGAAAGCTTGTTGTCGAGGCACGGGGGTGCATTGTCTGGCCGTTGGTCGATGACGAGCCAGTCACCTGGGATCAGCTGTAAATGTCTCACATGCAGTAGGTAAGCATTCCAGCGGGGAACAACTCCGGCACATACGATATCATGACATGAGGAAAGTCAGAAGACAAAAGGGAAATTAATGCTCGTACACACTACGCTGGAGCCTAAAAGAATCTGCTGCGGTTACGAGAAAGCGGTGGAGAGAGACGGGAGACATTGGAAGCGACGAAGGACGGAATGCCCACTTTCTGGGGTCGGGGTCGATGGAGGGCCAGAACTTCCTTCTGCTAGCGTCAACCTTAAAGCCCGACGACAGACATCCAGGACATCTCTCGGCAGGCACGCCTCTCTCCTCCATGCCACGATGGTCACGATGATCTTCCCGCCTACTAGGATGACTGGTTTCTTCCCCAATTGGAAAATGGCGGGACCTGGAATCATCCAAACCCGCACTTGCCTAAGCTGATCGCCACCATTGAATAGTCCATGTCCGGAGTTCAGCTCTCAAGTTCTCCAATGGTGGCTGACAGATCGTGAGACTTCCGACTAGTGTGTTTGTTGCAACTGTGACCTTTGAGCAGGGGACTTTCCTGTTCCGAATTCCTGTCCTTTGTCCGGCATCAGAGACATTGATTCCTCCCGTCCTATTTCTCCTTCTCCAATTCCCACGTGCTTTTTACACACCACCTTTCTCTCTTCTCTCCTCTTTTCCCCTCTCTCTTCCTTTTCCGTCTACTGTGTATTGCTTCCAGTCTAGACTGTACCACTAAACAACAAGAGAGGACGGAGTTGGACCCCTTAAACCGCTCTAGCCCTGTCAAATTGCCAAGCTAACGCATGGTTTAACATGGTTTAAGCATATTCTATAAGTCTATATTGCTTCCCACCCTCTTCCTCCTTCGGCTCGCAACCTCGCTTTCGTCCTTCTCCCCTTCGATCCGGAAGTCCAACCAGCACACCTCCAACTCTTTCCCGTGCCGGAACTCCCTTATACACTGCTGCTCTTTAGCCTGCATTGCCCTCCTTTCGCGATCACGCCCTGTGCCACTCCAATACATATTTCCCGGAAGCGACCAGCAGTAACGTGCCATTACCATTCATTGTCACTCATTCATTTGAACACACCTGGCTCTGGTGTATATCAGCAACCACGCGCCACTTGTTCAAGTATTGGAGGATCACTGATTGAGCTTGAACTGTTTGCCCTCGCGACGTCAAAACAGTTCACTGTTCTCGTTTATATAACGCCCCCGAAGGGAACGGTCTCCGCGGAAAAGCTGGTTAGGATTTAAACCGGCGTCCGCAACAACGAGCGCAGCTCCATTCTCACACACACCAACACGAACAACCACATCATTCACAATGCGTTCAACAACACTAATACCGCTCTACCTCCTGGCGCCCTTCGCCCTGGCCTCACCAATCCCCTTCGTCCTGGTACAAGACCTCGACGCAGACTCAGGCCCCTCTCACCCGCCAACCCACATCCCAGCAACGCGCCCAAAACACGCACTCCCGGAAATCATCGTCTTCCCCATAGAAAACGACGACACGCCCATCGACAACAGGCCCATCACTCCCTCCTCAACAGCGCAGCCCTCCGTCGTCCTGGCGTCGCCGAGACCGATAGCCACGGAGTACCTGCTCTCCGTCACGCACCACCCGTTTATGAGCAGCAGGAAAGGGGGAGGAGGCGGAAAGGTGGTGAAGTTGCCTGCCGAGGCTGTCGAAGCGGTTGAGGAGTCGTCCATGACGAGGATGGAGATGGGTGTTGGCGACGCGGACGAGGCTGTGGTGCTGCCCGTCGCGGGTGGGAGGATGGGGATGCCGTGCTACCGCGCCAGGCTGGGGAAGGGGAACAATGACGTTCTGGCTGTTAGCCTGATATTCATTTTTGTTGCCGTGGTGGTTTTTGTTGAGACGTTCAGCAGGTTGGTGCCCCTTACCGCACACAGTGGGCTAGCCGTACTAACGAGCAGCAGCTTAAAGAGATTCTTCTCGAAGCGAGGCGCTATCCGACTGGAGGCTGAGCCGATCAACGAGAAGCAGACACCGTTGTCTGTACGATCTGATGCAGTCGCACCAAGCCAAAAGGCCGCCTTGTAGAGACAGAGGCGCAAAGACGTTTATACGATCCATACACTTCGGCATTTTGAACGGCGTTTCAGAGGGGAGTTACTCTTCGGCAGGCATATATATGTCAGAGTGACGGGTTAGAGCCCCGTGTGTTTGATGCATCGGCGTCAGCTTCGATTGGCTTACTGGATACTGCTATTGCGACTACGAGCATCGGCCCGTCGAGAGAGACATGATTTTCTACTTGTTTGAAGGCTGGAGGCCTGATGCATTGCTAATGATCGGGGCTTGCAAAAGTGTTTGTCGCTTCTTGCCAATACAACCACTTTTCCCAAGCTCGTCCCAAACTCACATGCGCACTTGAACTCTGGAAGGCCCATTGATGCAGAGGCGCATGCGTCTTCCGACTCGGCGAAGTACGAGGGCAACTGCAGCAGTACGAAATCCGCAGCCTCGCGAAAGCCAATCTTGCGTCTGTCGTGGACGTGTTCACGAGGACGTCAGCTGTGCCTCTCACCACGTTACACAACAGATCAGCCCAACGTTTTGGTCGTGGCATCGCTCAGTTCCGCAGTCATCCGATCTGCTGGCATGACGCCGGCCACCCACACTTCCAATTTTGATCTGTGAAGCCCGATTGCCCATTTGTACTTCTCCTTGGCATGACATTTGCGCAACAGGGAGGAAAACGGGATAACAATGAAGTCAGGATGGCGGCAACGAGATGCCAGTAGACGCCAAGCGCTGTCCACTCCTTTATTCTGGCGGGAGCGTTGATGCTTGTTCATGTTTGCGGCCCCCAACCAGTCAGCATCAGATCATTGAGGAGACGAGCCTAACCCGCTGCTCTCAGGCGCCCGAGATGACACCACCGAGACGATCTCAATTGTTTTCCCTGTTTGTTCATCACGTTTCACGAATATATCCCAGCTGGACAGAAACAAGTCTGAATTTCAATCATGTCGCGAATACCCTCACATCTGAACATCGCCAAGCAACCACAAGGCAAGCCAAGCACCGCCAAGCTCCCACCAGACGATCCATCGCGTCCCCTGGCAGCTTACCTAACCACACATTCGAGGGGTTCGTGAGACGGCCCGGTCCCTGATTGGGCTTATCGTTCCCAAATGTTGGAGGGGCGGGGAGGAGAGAGCTGATCAGGTTCTCCTTTTCGTGTTTCATGTCAGCCAACCGCTCCATCTTCAGCTCAGCCCTAGGTCAGGTAGGCATTGTTGCCTTGACCTCCACCTCCCTCTTTTTCTGACAATTACCCGATACTGTCTGTCTGAGGGTTCGAGGCTGGCGATTGCTCTTTTCTCCTTTTCAACATTCGCTAAGCGTGTCTTTAGCGAGCATTAGTTCGTTTTTAGAGCTTCAAGCTGAATTGTGAGCTACACCAGCGGATCCAGATCCGACAACACAATTCCATTGTTCGAGCTCAGCTCACGCGATCACCCAGCCTTGCTTGCCAATCTCCCACCTGCCTGCCCAATAAACAAGTTATTCACCGACCATGTCCCTCAACGTCGACGAGTCCGGCCGCAGAGGCCGCTCCCGCTCCCCAGGCGGCCGCCGGCGCATCCCCGACAACGAAGACCGCGACCGAGAGCGCGACCGCAGCCGCGGCCCGCCCATGCCGCCCGCCGCGAACGTCATCAGCGCCGGTGTGCCCTACCATTCCGACGACGGCATGGGCGGACCGCAGTCGCCGGCGTACGAGTACGAGCGCCTCGCCTCGTGGCGCCCGCCTTCCCCCGGTGGTGGGGCGGATGGTACCACGTACGGCATGCCTGGCGGATATCGCGGCTCGAGGGAGAAGGTGGATGAGGATGTGAGGGTAACCTACGGTGGCGGTGGTGGGAGGAGGGAGAAGGACTACCGCTATGAGAAGGAGAGAACGTCGGATCGCGAGAGGGATTCGGACCGGGAGCGCCGGGACAGGGACAGGGACGCGGACCGGAAGAGGGACAAGTCCCCCGCCCCCGGACTGGACCAGTTCAAGTACCTCCCCCAGAAGTACGCGCAGAAAATCACCGTCGGCCCCCAGGACCGCGACGACCCCAAGCGCTCGCGCGATTCGGTCTACGAGCGGGACTCGGACCGGGAGCGCAGGGGGAAAGACCGTGACTCGGACCGAGACCGAGACCGCGGAAAGGACCGATCCAAGCGCGACTACGACGACGATCTCGCCTACGGCAAGGAGCCTGGCCCCTCTAAGAAGGACAGGGACAGCGCCAAGTACACGTACGGCGAGGTGAAGCCGTGGGAGTACGAGAAGACGTCCTCGGAGTCGGTCCGCTACACACGTGAGGATGCTCGGTACTCTTCTACATCCGTTGATCCGCGTCCAGGAGGAGCCAACCGCGCTCCCTCCCCAGGTCCACAGCGGAGCGAGTCGAAGAAGTACAACCGCGACTCGTACCTCGGCGCCGATGACCCGCGACGATCATCCTCCAGCGTCGTGACCGTCGAACCGGGCCAGGGACCGCGCAGGTCAGCCATGAAGGGCGGTCGGGAGCGGGATGCTTCCCCACAACCACCCACAGCTCGCATGTCCAGCCTGAGCGTGAACACAGGACATCACTCGGCCTCCGTGTCTCTCCTCTCCGGCGCACCGGCCAGTCCACTCCTAGAATCCTACCACGGCACCTACCAATCCATGTCCCCCATGCCGAGCCCACTTCTCCTCCCCACCGGCCACGGCAGCAGCCACGACATCATCCCCGTCTCCCCGATCGGGTCAGACAACGAAGGCTACGGCGCAGACGGCAAAAAGAAATCCCGCCGCGCCCGCTTCCACGACCCCGTCGACGACGCGTCCCGGCTAGCTAAGGCACTCAAAGGCGAGCGACGAGCTCCCGACACCGAGCCGCTGATCGAAATCCTCCCAGGCCTCACGCACGAGCAAGTCATGGAGTTACGCGTAGAGTACAAGCGCCTCGTCAAGACGGGCTCGGAGCGCAAGGGCGTCAATATCGCCAAGCACATCCGCGCGCGCCTGAAGGACGAGGACCCCAACCTCATGAAGGCGTGCTACGCCGTCGCCCTGGGCAGGTGGGAGAGCGAGGCCTACTGGGCCAACTTCTGGTACCAAGGCGACAAGACGCGGCGGGAGCTGCTCATCGAGTCGCTCATGGGCCGCACGAACGATGAGATCCGCGCCATCAAGGAAGGGTTCAGCGACAAGAAGTACGGCAACTCGCTGACGAAGTGCATGAAGACGGAGCTAAAGGAGGACAAGTTCAAGAAGGCCGTGCTGATGGTGCTGGACGAGCAGAGGATGGAGGAGACGGATGCCTACGGCCGGCCGAACAGGATCGATTACGACCTCGTCAAGGACGACGTGAAGGAGCTGTATCGCTCCGTGCGCAGCGAGAAGGGGGGCGAGAGCCTGATGATCAGCATCGTCGTGCAGAGGAGCGATACCCACTTGCGAGAGGTGATGCAGGTGTACACCGACACCTACCGCGCGAACTTTGCCAAGGATGCGTTGAAGAAGAGCGGGAACCTTGTTGTAAGTTTTGCCTCAACTCCATCCCCCGGCCCTCCTGTGTCTCACTACTAACAACCGTCCAGGGCGAACTCCTAGCCCACATCCTCAACGGCGTCATCAATAAGCCCGTCCGCGACGCGCTGCTGATCCACCACGCCCTGTCGGCGTCGAAAAAGGACCAGCAGCGCCGCGAGCTCATCATCTCCAGGCTCGTGCGGTACCACTGGGACAGCAGGCACATGGCGGCCGTCAAGGTGGCGTTCCGCGAGAGGTACGGGGCCGAGCTGCAGCAGGCCGTCAAGGAGGCGACGAGCGGCGAGTGGGGCGAGTTCTGCACGGCGCTGTGCGTGTCGAGGATGCCGGACCATGTTAAGAGGATTGAGAGGGTTGATGGGGGGAGGTGATTGATGAATGATTTTATGACTTGATGGATATGGCGGGATACCTTGGGTTAGGTAGGATCTGGTTATGAGATACCTGAGAATGTTCTGGGTTTGGCTATAATGCGTTGAAGAAGCAAGATGCTTGGTGAACATAACACGGTGAACAAAGACCGGCGGTTTGAGCTTTGCAAGAGAAAGCTATTTGTCCGGGTCCGGTACATTCGTGACGGTGCCCTTTACCGAATGAAGAATCGAGTGCATATGCTAGACGGTTGAAATGTTTCTGTGCCTGACGGCCATGACGGAGATATCGAGAGTGTAATTGCTGATGGGAGGAGCAGGGACAACTAAGCGGATGATGAGGACTGCTTCGCAAAGTGAGGCCGCACATAAGGTGTTGCTATCATGGCTTCGCAAGACCTAGATAAGATTGGTAAACTCCGGAAGATCACGGATGGCATCGATGTAGAGGAATAAAAGTCTGGAGAAGATGAAGCGAAGGTGCAGGCCGAATGTTGAAGAGTGTTCCAGCGAGGGTCTGGTCGTTCCTTCCGTTTCTGAAAACCAGGCGCTCCTTCCTCCTTTGAGGACCACGACACCTCTGACTCATCTGGAGAGCACAGGTCAGATGACCTGCCGCTCACTTGACTCTACGGGAACATTATAACTTGACGCGTCTGGACGCGGTCTTGTGGTTCGCGTCTCGTCTTCTTGTTTGTTCCGAGTTGTTCCAACCCGCAGCCTCACCTCACCTTTCTTCAACTTTCAACCTCTCCTTCAAACCGCACATCATCCCGCGTCCTCTGGCAGAACGCGTATTCACTCTTTAAGCGTTTCATTCCAACTCATGTTCGTTTAACTTGATATTCCTTTCTTCGACATCGTCTTCTCCAGATTCGTCTGTTCTGGATATCGACTGGTTGCGATATCATCAATATAACCACAACCACCACCTTGGGACTGGTAAAGCGAGCCCTCATAGTCAAGCATCATGTTTTACAGCCACGAGAGTAAGCATCTAACCCTTCTCCATCTACGACCAGAGCTGACACTGGTCACAGTCCTCACCAGCACCCAGTATGGCGTGGCAACCATCTGGTAAGCCTCAACCCTCTCCCCTCCCTTCACCATCCCCGGATATCACTCGATATCTAACTCTCATCCAGGCTGGTAGCCACCATCGGCCCGCGCTCCCACACACGCAAGATCACCCGCAAGGCCATCCAGGGCGTCAACATCCCCAGGGCATGCGACACCATCATCCAGCCCGGAGCGCCCATCGCCCTGCGTCTCCAGGGCAATCTTCTCTACGGAGTGTCCCGCGTGTACGACCAGCAGTGCACCTACATGCTCACCGATGTCGAGAAGGTACAGAGCCACATGCAGACCTTCTACCGCGTCTGGCGCACGAGTAGCATCGACCCGCAGGCTGGCAAGGCGAAGTACGTACTTGCCTCCATGACCATCACTTGATGGTTCCCCTAGTGCTTGGTTGGAGGAAGCTAACACTCGGCAGGCGCGACCAGCTCATCATCGTCGACGACCCAGCCTTCGACCTCAACTTCAACCTCCCCGACTTCCGCATCGACGACGACGGCAACCTCTACATCGGCGGAACCAAGGAAGACACCCAGATGACCACATCGCAGATGTCGCCGCACAGCGCCGACGCCGTCTCCTCGGGAAGTCACCGCTCACCACTCGGATCCTTCAACATCCCCTCTTCTCCCCACGGCAGCCAGAACGCCAACCTGCACCAGCTCGAGATGCCCTTCGGCCGCGACAGCATCATGTCCCAGAAGCCCGGCGATCTCGGTCTTGGTAACCCCGCAGAGGAAGAGCAGATCATGATGGACGACGACTGGGGCATCCAGATCGACGAGCACGGGAACGTGAACCTTGCCAACGAGCCCGAGCTGCCGCAGCTGCCACCTCCGGGAAACTCTGACCCCGCCGCTCCAGATGTCCAGCAGCAGGACGCACCTGCCGCCGCTCTTGCAGAGGCAGACGCCATGATCCTCGACAATCCCGACGACATGCTGCCAGAAGCAGAACCCTTCCCGCAGCAGCGGCACTCGGACGACCCCAACTTCCAACCGGGCACCTCATCGAGCGCCTCCGCGCCTCTTCCTCGTCAGCGCAAGAAGCCTCTCATCCGCCCGGACGCGGACACCCAGATCCCAAAGGCGGAGATAAACGCCGAGCAAGCTGAGTACGTCGCCCGTCAGGATGCCATACGCCAGGCCGCCAAGAACAAGCCGGTTACCCAGGCCCAAGCGCGCCAGTACGCGTACAATATCACATTCGGCTTCGGCATCGGACAAGTCGGACAACGTATCCCCGGCCTTCCCGGTCTAGTCCATCCTCTAGCCAGAGTCTTTGCCGGTTCAGCCCTGCAGCGCGCAATCCTAGGCTACTCCTCCGAGGACCGACCCCAGGATCAAGACCAACCCCAAGGCCACCGCCGCTCCTCAGCCGAAGCAGGCCTCGACCCCGACTCACCCGGCCGCCGAGTCCGCTCCCGCCTCGAAGCCGGCACCCCCCAAGTCGGCCGCGCCCAAGACCAAGACGCCCAGCTCCGAGGCGACGACGAAATCCCCATCTTCGACCTAGGGGACGACGTCGTCATCAACGAAGAAGAACGCGGCCGCGAGGCAGTCCCCGGCTCGGCGGAATCAAAACTCTCCCATCCCTGGAATCGTTCCCATCCCGGCTCCTCGCACCACGGCAGTAGCGTCCTCAAAGCCACCGGCCCGGGCCGCCTGACGTCCGTCTCCCCGCTCCACGGCCGCGGTGGACTCTCCGCCATCGAGCGCCTCAACAGCGACGAGCACGCCGCCGGTGGCGGCGGAGGCAACCCCTTCGGGTCGGACGACTTCCTTGGTCCGGGGTCGCACTCGTCCGAACAGGAGAGGTTGTCCAAGACGAGCCAGGAGATGCGCGACGCGCTCGTGCAGGACGGGAAGCACTTCCTGCGCTTCCTGGAGAAGGCTGCCGCGCTGAAGGGCGAGAAGAGGGATGACGGCGATGGCCGCACGTGGATCGACTTTGCGGCGCTGTTTGAGAAGGACGGGAACAGGACCAAGGCTGTCGTTACGCAGGGTTTCTTCTGCGTCCTCACGCTGGCGATGAGGAATCTGATCAAGGTCGAGCAGGATGCTCCTCCCGATGAGAAGAAGTTTGGGGCTATTCGTGTTGGTGTGATGGTTGATGAGGAGGAGTTCTTTGGGGAGGGGGTGGTTGTTGTTTGAGCATTCGCCATTCTGCCGCCAAGTCTGGCGTCTTTTTCAAGTCCTCAGCGAGCGAAGCGATTGGGAGTTGGGAAGTTTGTCGCCGTGGCAAACAAGGCCACACATGGATGATCTGGGACGGTTTAGAGGCATTTGCATTTGACGGTTTGCTTGGGATGGAAATACGGGTCATATCCGACAGTTGCTTTCCTGGTCATCAAGGCGTTATTTCTGTTTCTCTGCGTTTATTTCGGTTCATCTTTCACCTCAGGTTGAGAAGGCAGGTTATTATGGGGAGAAGGTGAACAAGTGATATGGGATGTGCTTGCACGACAAGGGTCACAGGGTAATACTGGTTCGAGATACCCCAATTAGCTTCAGGAATGGACATTTGATATAATGAAAAGGAACTCGTGAGATGAAGCAATGTGATGCATTAAAGCTAGTTGACTCGCTTACCCCAACGCCAACCCAGCATCGCTCATAACGCCATGACCCATCCAAGGACTCGTACAGCTCGTTTGTAATCAAGACAGTGCCTCTTACCAAACATTATTCATCGTCAACATCATACGCATCAGCTGGCTCTCTATCGGAGAAGACCATGTACTCCATGTCCGGGCCCTCTGCCTCGGCACCCATGACTGTCTTCCAGGCCTGGCGCACCGAGTCCAGCGTCGAGTCATCAAAAGCCAATCCCAATGACGGAGCCGGCAGATGCAGGACCTTCCCATCTGTCTTTGTGGCGGTTGAACCACGGGACTGCTGATATTCGAGTTGGTAGAGACACTTCGGTGCCTCATCACCACTGCCGAAAGTGGACAGCAGCGACTCCAGTGCGGACTGCAGCAGAGCCTTCGAGGTAGGCGTGGCGAGCGTAGTGAAGTAGAGTACACCTGATAATGTCTGTTAGCGTCAAGTACTCGAACAAGATGGCTGTGAGACAAATAGAGTGGTAAAGAGTGAAATCAGAATGTCAGAGGTAGTTATCGTCAATGCACAAGTGCTCAGACAATGTAGATAAGTATTCAAGATTTGGATCATCATGTCACTCAAGGGATGGGATGGGAGAGGAAAAAAAGTAGGTGGTACTCACTTTGTCTGTTGGGGCATTCGCCCGTGCTGCTGGAGTGGGCGAATGCGTATATCGGATACTCCGATGCTGCTCCGTCTGCTGTCACACTCCCGAGGGGGAAAGCGATGACAGCAACTGCAGGTGCCGGAGCTCCTTCGACAACCACCTCAAACAGCGAGCTGAGAGGCGATCCGACAACACCCACGAGCCTGCTGACCTGTTGCGTCTCCTCCGCCGCTCGCTCATCACCACCGCTGACGAGCAGCTTGGTCTTGACCGGCGTGCCGTTAGTAAGTCGCACCTCGACCAGCTCATCCGCATCTGTAACCGACTCGATGCCAGTCCCAAGCATGTAGATGCCGCCCCCCACAGCACCAGCCCGGCAAGCCACCTGTGCGATCTCACTCGTGCCTCCCCACTTGGGGTAGATGGCCGCGAAGCCCGGTCCAAACACGCCCATGGAGGTCAAGTGCCTATGGATAGTTGCCAGACCGTCCTGCGTGGCAATGCGACCGTCTAGCGACAGCGTCAAAGCCAGCACGTACGCCAAGAGCTCGGCGTCAAGCTGAAAGTGGTCCACCAGAAAGGCACTCAGAGGCTCAGCAGCCTGAGTCTGCCAGATGCCCTTGCTTGTTTCGCTCTCGTAGTCGAGCACGAACTTGAGGAACTTCATGAGCGACCGCTTGGCGCGGGCAGGGATTGCCGTCGTAGAGAACACATCCTCGCGGGTGGAAGGTATCCGAGTGAGGCTGGGTGGTGCTTGGGAGTCTGGTGATGAAGGCTTGAAGATGAAGAAAGAGCCTACAGCGAGGAACTCAATCTGGCGGTATGCTCGAGACGAAACAAGCTGGGAGATGAGGGCAGAGCTGGTGTGGATGATCTGGGGGGAGAGGGCGAGGGAGTATGACCGCGACGGAGAGAGACCGGCTCCTCCGGAAGGTTGTGATATGCTGGTCGAGCTGAAGATGGACGAGGTACCCGTCGACGACTGCTCGGACTGCCAGGCCTCCGCCTCTTGCAAGCTGAAAGCTGCGTCGGGGCCGCCATAGTACTCTTTGGGGTCGATGTGGAGGATTTGCTTGCCAGAGCGTGACAGAGATCTTCATCGGAGGTTAGTCCTGGATCAGTCAGAAAGGCGCAAGGCAAGGCAGAAGGGAGCTCAATAAGCTGGGGGGAAAAGCTTACAGAGCAAGCAGAGACTGCTGCAAACCAGTGCCGCAAATGACCACGTCCCAGACGGTGTCACTGAGAGACTCCATCTTGCGTTTGTGGTAGGTAGGTAGGTAGCTGGTTACAAACAGTCTTGGTTTGGAGTTTGAAGGAGGAGAAGAGGGTTGAAGGAAGCAGAATTTATGGACGTGAAGTCGAAATTAATTAGCGTCCTTTTCTCTTGGGGTGGGTAGCTCGGTAAAACGATACCCCGCTAAAGCGATGCCCCCACTTCAGTGCAGCTATCATCTTCGAACGCAAAATTAGACTCGACTCCTTTTCCTCTTTTCAACTTTATCCGCTCAACAAGGTACGTGATCTGCTGCTTGCACCCGACAGCCTTTGTGGACCGGGATTGCCTTTCAGTAGGTGATTCAAAGTTGAGCGGCAGATCAATTTTATACTCCTCCCGTATCTCCTGCCTTAGAATCACAACCTGTGAGGGCGGGTCGAAGTGTCGAGACATTCTGCTGTGGGCTGAAGCCGTGGGTATTTGCTCGCATGAAGAAGCTGGCTGAGTGTAACTGTGGCAGTATCAAATAGAAGCTATAGCAGCCAATGTCCATACGTCGTGCAGTCTCTGAAGTGCTCTACAATTCCTGTGATGTTCCATTGCCGGGTATCATTCTAAGCCTCCAAACTTTTGTCTACCATGCCTGTGCCTGCCAATGCCTTGTTGCTATTACCACGCACTGACTGTCCTGTCACCATGGCATAATCTTCCAATGGTCCTACAGCCTTAGCCAGCCCAGCCGTACGAGCAACCTCCTTCATGAGCTCAGCCCAACCGCCGTGCTGCTCTTGTGTCTGCCTGTGCGCGTGTTCCGTCCATACGCCCCTCCCTCCATTCTCACTTCGGCATAGCTCCCCTAAACTCCTCCCATCTCTCCTCCCCCATCTTCATTATCTCCCTCATCAACTCAATCCCGACAATCGTCCCACCACTCTTTTCCAAACTCCTCACTCTCGTCTCCCCTCCACTCCGATCAAGCACAACAGTCACACTCTCCTGACAGATCCCCTCCTCCAACCTATCGGGGTCCAGCAGCACCCAGTACTTCCCCGCCCCTCCCAGATGCAAGCCCTGGTCCTTCTCCAAAAACACGCCCGCGCTCGTCGCGATCGGCAGGCCGTTGATGGTCAACGCCTTCTTTTCCAGTCTCGAGCAGACGGCCATGTCCCGGTCGACGTCCCATTTCGCGACGGGCAGCTTCGTGTCCCGCAGCGCGGCGACGACGGCGGCCCAGGCGGCGTCGAACGGGTTCCCGTCGAGGGAGACGAAGAGGAGGTCGATGTATAGCGTCCAGTAGGCTTTTAGCTCGGGCGCGATCTCGGCATCGACGCCATCCTCGTCTTGGCCGGCCATCTTCTCGTCTCCGTCGTTGGACTCTGGCGTGTACCAGATCTTCAGCTCGTCCACATCGATCAGCCCGCAGCGATGTAGCAGCTCGAATACCCTCGTGCTAAGCGTCTGCGCCATCGTGGTGGGCGGCCCACCGGGCAGCAGCTGGGGCGCACATCCCGTCGCGAGCTCTATATTTGGCACCAGTAGGTCGTAGTCCTTCAGCTCTCCCCTGCCCGTTGTAGCTTCCCCGAAAACTTTGGGCCGATATTGAGGAATCGATGTGACGGGCAAAATCTCCCCGCGGACGCCGCAGATGACCGTCGTGTCGCCCGTCCGGACGACGGCGCTGCCGTGCGCGTGGCTGAGGGAAGAGGACGAGATGCGCGGGACGCGGGCTTGGCTGGGCCGCCGGCCGTTGGTGCGGACCGAGGGCGCGGAGGGGTCGGAGGGGTTGAGGTTCGCGAGGAGGAAGGGCTGCGGGGAGAGTTTGGCGAAGGTTGTACGGGGAAAGGTGAGAGAGGCGGCCATTTTAGGGAGTGGCTGGCTTGGCCAGATGTGTGACTTGGGATTCGGGGCAAGAAAGGCGCGGTACGAGGTGTTGATGGTCGAGACTGAAAGCTTGAAATGGCTTTGGTCGTGCTTGGTTGAAAGCAGGAGAAAGTTCAAGTTGCGGCAGCCTTGCAGGTGGGGCATGCGAGGCTGATGATTACATGACGCGACCTGGGAAGCTCACCTTTTCACCGAGCTCACCTTGATTTTCGATGCCGCCGAAGATAATAGGTGACACACACATATCGACAGGAAGCTTATTGGGAGTCAAGTTGCATCCATTAACACACTACTCCATTCTATCCCACCGCAGCCCGACTGGTAACACAGGTTTTCCCATCTGTCCGAACTCCAGCCAATGCAAGTCTTTGACACTTCGGTATGTGTCGGCCAGCCACAGGTATTATTATACACCCCTTTCTTCCCTCCCCGAGACCGTCAAGTAGAGCAACTCCCTACCTGAATAGTGAAAGAAACCTCGCAAAGGTATTACAAACAGGAATTACAAGAAATTGTAGTGTTGAATCTGAGACGCAGGCACCGTAGCAGCAAGGTACGGCTGTCCCAGCATCCCGTTTATTGGTAGAGGCCTTCGACGAAGTAGATGATGCCAAAGACGAGGAAGGCGATGGCTCCTCCAACGGTGACTGAAAGAGGTTAGCATATGAGTGCAGTTTGGCAGGAAGCCAGAATGACATACCAACTTTGAGGCTCACTTTCCCAGCGATTGCCCGACCTCCAAGAACAGCAGCACCCGTGCAGCATCCATGTCCCACAATGGCACCCAGCGTAACCCACCAGTAATCTTGACCAGCAGCCATGGCAATCGTCGCGATCTGGCTGCGATCACCCCACTCTCCCAAGAATGTCATGACGAAAGTCTGCACCCAAGCAGGGCTCAGGAGCAACGAGAGCAAGTTGTTCAATCCGGTAAGGAAACCAGCGATAGTCGACGCGCTAGGCGAAGGGCTCCGACCAGGCGACGTAGACGGGCTGCGAGGCGGCGTGGGGAAGCGAGACTTGGATCGCGACTTGCGGCTGCCGAGGCCCATCTCGAGCTCGTAGGGTGTGACGTTGGACTTGCGGCGTCCTTGCTTGCGCGCCAGGTTCTCCTTCTCCTCGAGCTCCATCTCGACCTCCTGCATCTCGGCCGAGACTCCCTCGTCGCGGCTCATGGCCATGCCCTCGCGCAGCAAGCGGGCGCCGAAGATGAGGAAGAGGCCAGCCGCAAGGAAGTTGGTTATGCGCTTGGGAATCAGGGTGGGCACGGCGTGGCCGAGCACGGCGGAAAGGACGGTCATGGCGATGAGGGCGGTGAAGGCGGCGGTGAAGACGACGAGGCGGTCGTGCTTCATTGCCATGAGGGCGGCGACGAGGAAGGTTTTGTCGCCCACTTCGGAGACGAGGATCATGGTGAGGGAGAGGACGAAGGAGTGGAAGGGGCGGATGATGCCCTCGTCGTCGTCGTCGATGGGCGTCTTGGGTGGCTTGGTGCCCTTAGTGACGTCGAGGTGGTCTTTCGCAGCGGAGCCGGGGACGGGGATCGACTTGTCGTGCGTCTTGTCGGGGAGGTCTGCCGGTTTCTAGTCTATGTTAGCTTGCTCTAATGAAGGTGCGTGAGGATGATGTTTGACGTACGTCGAGGCCAGCTACTTCCTCGGGCGTCTTGGCATCGGTCTTGCCCTTCGTCTTCGGCTTGTCCTTGTCGCTACCGCTGATCTTCTCCTCCTCGCTGTGAGGCAGTGGTGGCGCCTCCTTGGGGGGATCGGGCTTATTCTCGACTTTCTCGCCCGTCTTGCCCTCTTGTGCCTTGCGCGTCTTGTCCTTCTCGCTCACGCCGCCTGAAGTGCCGGTGGTGCCATCTTTAGGCTTTGGCCTGTCCTTGTCGAACATGACGCCGTCGTTGCTCTCGGGGATCTTTTTGCCGTCCACCATAGTCACGTCGTTGGGTCGGTCCTTGAGTGGAGGGAGATCCTTCTTGGAGTCGGTGGCATCTCCTTTCTCGCCGGCCTCTCCTTTCCTCAGATTCTCGATCTCGACGAAGGGACCTTGATGAGGCCGGCCATCCCTGCCGTCCACAGGGGCGTCTTTAGTGCCGACATCGTATTTCTTGCCCGTGGTTGAGCCGGCGTTGGTGCTCTCTTGGAAAGCGGCTGCGGCGCTGATATCCGTGTCGGCTCGGGCGTCTCGGGCGTCTGAGACGGAGGATGCGAGGGCCAGTGAAGGGATGAGGAGGAGGAGCAACGGCGATCTTCTATGTCGTAGTCTCATGGTGACGGGGTATCTGTTAGACTCAAGAGTCTAGATGGTTTGGGTATAAGGTGTTTGAGGCAAAGGAAGAAGTTGTCGCGAGGTCGTCGCTGGGGTTGAGAAGGAATGCGCTTCCCTGAAACTTGGAAGGATCGTGATGCGATGATGTAGGTATACGATTCGCTGAGCAGTGGGTAAGCCGCAGCGGCAAGGCAGAATCCCGACGAAAAAGATTAGAGTAAGGGAGAGAAAAAGAAGCTTAAGGTCAAATGTCGATGGTTGTGAAGGAGAGTGTTGAAGAGGACAGCGGCTTCTCTCTCGTGATTTTGAGAATTGGTGGACATGCACATGCACGAGAAAAGGGTCAAGCAGATGTCAATTCGTTCCAGTTAATTCGCGAGCCACCAATTAAGCTCATCAACTTCTCAGCTGCACCTTCTGGGCTTTCTGCACAGCCACGCGTACTGTTAGCGGGTTTTCCTCCCTGGCAGTCGCGGCCCACAAGGTCTATCCAAAGCGAATCGCGACTGGCGAAGGCCCAATTTAATACTGGGAATGATTTCCTTTGGAAATGTTGATTGATTGAATGCTTGGGTTCTTTCCGTCCTTGCATCGATAGAGTGTGGATGCTACAGTTGTTTAGCTTAAACCGCGTCTCGATTTTAGTGCATCGCAGCATTCTCTGGTCACTGGAGAGTCTGTCTGGTTCGCGATGCACCGTGCCGACGACGCACTGGCTGGACCTCGGCGCCCCCCCTGAAAGTTCAGGGGTAGTTAGCGTTCCGGTGGATGCAACATGGCGCCTCCGATCCGGGGAAATTGTCGACAAAGTTCCACAGCGTCGACATTCAACGACGAGTGCTCCGGCTCGAAGCCTCATGCTTGGTCCAGGAGAGGCCGTGATACTCGACGACAGTAGTACCGTGTCGGAACTTACCACGATAGACGAGTGTCTGGTGGTCAATCCGCAGCCTTTAAACATCGAATCCGCGTAGAGCACGCGACAGGGAACGCCATCCCGTCCGTCGTCATTATTCACGCTCAACGTCACGTTAAACATACGACGTGGCCGTATTTCTAATCTACCATGATGGCGTCAACCCATTTCTGAAAAGTACCACTGCAACTATCCCGCCTCTCTAGCCTGCACTCGGCGTTTATTCCTTCGTCTTGGGGCCAAATCCTGCCACCGGACAGCTCACATTATCCGCGGACTCCGCCGCGCCGGCCTTTTACAAAAATGCATGAAGGCCTCGAGATGTTGTCCTGCTGGCGGTGACGTTTTTATCCTCCTCTTCTTTTGTGTTGGGCTGGAAGTCAGAAAAAAAGACCATGTCTCTCCTTCTGGCTAGGATCGGTCTCATCATCATCGTCGCCGCCGCGGCGTTCCTCGTCGGACCCGTGAAGCGAGCATATCACGTCTCGGGATATGGGCGAGATATCCAGCCCATCACAGACTTCCCTTACAAGTGCAGGCGGTTATACGAACCGCTGGCCACAAACGAGCGGCCTCATGCCGCCGAGGATATGTGGCTGTCGGAGGCGACGCGGCAACTGTTTCTGGCTGCATCAGATCAACATGCGAGGAAGCAGTGGTTCCCAAAGTGAGCGAGATCCCAACCCTATGTTGTCGGGCGAGAAGGCTGACCGGGCCCCAAGTATGGGCCACTTGAACCTGACCGGCAGGTCCGAGATCGATGCAGTCATAGTCCTAGATATAGATGCCTTGGACCCGTCCAGCTCCAAGGTTGATGCGTCCAGCTACCGGGTGTTATCAACGCCTAGGTTCAAGGGTACCGCTGGAGACGGCCACTTCCACATAATCGGAATATCTGGTCTCGAGACTGACGAAGGCATCAAACTCTATTTCACCAACAACAGGCCCTCCGTTGATGCTGTGACTGGAGAACTCTTGGACCAAACAGTGGTGGGCGCCAACGCCACCATAGAGGTCTTTGCAACTGGACCAAAGGCAACAAGAATGAAGCACGAACGGACATATGCACACCGGCACATTGTGACGCCGAACAACGTCGCGCCGGTCCCGGACACCGAGGAGGGGATCTACATCACTAACGATCACGGCCAGCATAAGACGGGCCTGGTAAGCCCAACTTCAACCTCCACACACACGACGAGGTACAAGTCCACTAACAACCCCAGCAATTCACCCTCTCCCCCTGGCTAGCAACAGGCGACGTAACCTACTGCTCCCCCACAACCTGCCGCATCGTCTCAAAATCCCACAAATTCCCCAACGGCCTCCTCCGCAGCCGCCGCGAGGGGCTCCTCTACGTCCCCTCCTCCGCCGGCGCCGGCGTCTACGTCTACCGCATCTTGGCCTCTCACGATCTCGAGCAAGTCGCACACATTGACATCCCCTGGTCCCTCGACAACCTATCCGAAGACGCCAATGGCGACATATATGCCGCGGCCTTCCCCAAACCGATCGAGGCGCTGACGGTGTTTAATGGTCCCGAGCTGAAGACGTATGCTACTGCCACGGTGCTGAGGATCAGGAAGGATGAGGGCGCAGAGGGTGGTTATGTCTGGGATAAGATACTGGAGGATCGGG
This sequence comes from Coniochaeta sp. 2T2.1, assembly GCA_009194965.1. Lineage (NCBI taxonomy): Eukaryota > Fungi > Ascomycota > Sordariomycetes > Coniochaetales > Coniochaetaceae > Coniochaeta > Coniochaeta sp. 2T2.1. The sequence continues at coordinate 258,019 of VSMA01000041.1, forward strand.
ATCGGGTTGTCTTGCCGGGCGCGACCACGGTTGTGCATGATGCGAGGACGGGGAGGTTGTTTCTTAGCGGTGAGTAATCAAGCTTTGTCTGTTGGGTTGCGCAGTGGCTGAGGTGATGACGGAAAATAGGGAATGTCTCGCCGTTTATTACCGTTTGCGAGCCGTGGGGTGGTATTGGCTTAAGTGCTGTCCGCGAGCATGAGGGTATAGGAGTTACGCAATGAGAGGGGAAGCGGTGTCGGTGAGATTGAAGGGTTGACTGTCATGAAAGAGCTGGAGTTTCTGGGCTCAAACTGGCACATCCAGAACGTGTGGGCGGTCCAAACAGCCTTCACCTTACGAAGGATAAGTAGCACAAGAAACTAGCGGTCGCTATGATAAACCTCAACGCTGTTCTCTATGTTATGCTAGTCTAGTCTAACACCCAGTTCAAGTCTACCCCCCGAAGCAGTTCCTCCACACGCTGTCAACTCCATATGAGCAGAAGATCGACCGCTCAGGCCGCAGCGTGTACCAAGTCCGAGCAACAGAACAAGCCATGGTCCCGTCGTCCCCCCCTTGACTTTGTCTCTCCAGGATCTCATGCGATGACTCCTCATTCGCTGGTCTCGCTGGTCTCGCTGGTCACCGTCTGCAGATCGTCCTGCTGCTGAACGTGCTCCCAGAAATCCTCACCCTCCTACGGGTTCTGCGGCGGCTGCGGCCCTATCATCTTCCACATCTCTAGGACAAGCCGCTCCGCCCACTCCCGATACGCATTCGCTGTCAGCGCCTCCTCCTTTGTGGCCTTGTCCTGGATGGTGTCACGGCCTGCTTCGAAGTCCATGTCGAGGGGAAGGTACTGTATCCGCTCCTTTCCGTACTTCTCGCCAAAGTACACAGTCGCAGTCCGGTACTGGACGTTGATATTGCGGACGAGACCGTCTGGATACTTCTCCGATAGGAACAGCCCCGTGAGGAGAATCTTGGACTTCTCGTCCGTGTTGTCGAGGATGAGCTGGAGCATGACATACAGCGGAACGGGGTCCCACGTCACGTTTGGGAGGATGTCATTCGATCCCACGTGGATCACCCAGAGCTCGACACCGCCGGATGTGGTCCGGAGGGCCTCCCAGAGGGACTTCATGGGCGTATACCAGGCAGGGTTGAGCACTCCTGGCAGATCTTCTGGACCGGTCCCTTTTAGCCGATAAATGACGTTCATGATGTTGTCGCCAGCCACTCCGAGATTGACCACCCCCTTCCGCCGTAGTGGTGCAGCAAACCCCAGGCCCTCGATCAATGCCACGGCCGCGTCGTCCGAAACCAGATCCTCTGATGGGAAGGGTTCGAGGCTCTCCCACATGCCCAGGCGGCCGAGGGATGCAAATTTCTCGTCTCCGAGGAGAACCACGACCGGGGCGTGCGCGGGGCGCACCTTGCGTAATGTGTTTCCCTCCGTCGCGTACCAGTGCATAGAGCCCTGGTGGGATGCTGCCTTGCACTTCCCGCAAGAGTACGCCTGCATGTCGGTTTCGTCGATCTTAACCACAGAGGCGAGGTACTTGGCGGCTATGCCGAGTTCCGGATAGAGCTTTGGAGGCGGAGGAGGCACATCGTGAGGCTTTTTCGCCGCTCTGTGCCCTTTCCGACGCCGGGGGGGTTTCTTGGGCTCGTCATCTCCCAACACCTCGAACGGGTTGTTGGTGCTGTTCTCGGCGTTAGCCAAGAGGCCGTGAAGTGTTTGTTTGGGAGGCATGTCGATGAGACGAGATGGGCAAGCTAAGCGAACTGAAGGAGCTTCTGAGAAAGAGGAAATTCTAAATGTGGGATAAAAGTCCAGTAATTGCAATGACTGATGCTGTAACAAACGATGGCAGAGTTGGAGATGAAGTCAGACTAAGTTTACTGGACTCCCAAACGATTCCCATGACATGCGAGTCCGAATAAACAGGCTGAAGGATCAGTCGATTCAGACCATGAGGGAGGAGTTGTGAACGCGGCTTAGAAGGTGTTCATTCCCCGATCGTGACCGCCAGACGCAATATTCGAAAGCTGGAGGCAAGGAATGTCACGGCGCGACGTAGTTCAGACGCAGGGAAAGCCTTGCCCTTTCAGAGTCGCACAGGGTCAGAAGGACCCCCTTCACCACTTGGGACATCCCCCTTGGACACCTCACTTCGACGCCAAATGTTGCTCTGTTCAAAAGAAGGAGCTTCTGAGTTCCCGCTGCTCGTGACTCTCGTCTTGAAGAGGGAAACCCCTTCCCAAAAACGCAATACGTATTCCGCCCGAAAACGTCTCAACGAGAAACCAGTAGCGACTGACTCACTCATCGACATCATTCCCACTCGCAGGCACGACCCCATGTCCGACGCCCAAGTCCTCGCCAAACCTCTTGCCATCGACGAAAAGCGGCTTGCAGTCCTGGAGAGCAAAGATCATCCTCGACCACGCAGTCGCGCTCGGGTTCCTCCACGCATGCATCGTGCCGCGCTGGACCGTCACATCGCCGCGCTTCATCAGGTACTCCTCCCCGGAGTCCAAGACGGACAGGACCTCGCCTTCGAGGACGATGCCGTAGTCTACGCTCTGGGTGCGGTGCATCATGCATTCGTAGCCCGGGGCAAGTTCGACGTAGCGCAGGACTGTGCCGCCTTTGCTCACCAGCCCGAAGGGTCCTGATGCCATTTTGTTCTCGTGGGCGGCGATGTCGGCGTCTCCGTTGAGGTCCTGTTGTTCTTGTTAGATGATGCCCTAGAGAATATTCCAGGTATGATGTTAGGGGCTTACCGAGGGAAAGGAGGTCGTCCACGCCACGGCCATTTGGAGCTGATCCTCATCGTATTTGGTTGGCTCGACTGGTCTCTTGGAGTGGAGCACAGCTTTGCCGTCTAGTCGATGTCCAGTCACATATACATTGACATTTGGCAGTTTGTTGGGCGGTGGTTCGGTTGTGGAAGTGTTGTCGGCCATGTTGAAACTGTTGCGGAGGGTGGTTGGAAGCAGGAAGGAAACAAAGATACTCAGATCGTCTTTGACACAGCGTCGGTGACTTATAGGCAATATGTAGAAAGACATGTACACAGCAGACTCGGATGAGGTTCGGCCCAAGCGGGTTCTAGCCACCTTGATGGTTACTGACCTCGAAGCGGAGAGTCGCAACCTCTGCCGCAACTGTGAACGAGGAAGCGAGCAGAAGCGGCTACTCGTATCACGATAGATGGACCATGATGCCTCGGGCGGGCTTCCAAGTTGGGGTTTAACCAGGCGATACCTCGATAACAAGTTGCTCCAGGGAGCACCACGGACGTCCGTTATGTCCGCCTCTCGCAACTTGCCGTGTAACCATCCAGGAGCCGTCTAAAGTGCGTATAGGACGGCAGGCTGCATCAACTTGTGATCCGAGTTCTGCTCCCTCATTCTGTACGACAATCCGCGGGGTTCATGCATTGTGCCACTTGCCGCATCGGACGGAGAATTTCATAACCTTATTCTCAAGGGCAGGTCTGCTTGGGTCAGTGCATTGGGTCAGTGCTTGATGGATATTGGCCATCTGTTGATCAATGGCTATTGCCATTGAGTTGCTGTGTGTTGTTGTTGAGGGGAAGGACAAATGGGAAACAAGACCGGATATCGCGGCAGAATTAGTTGATAAAAACATGCAATTGGCTATCTCCACCATTTTCCTTTCTCCGCGGACCTGACCAGTTCATAAGCATACGCCGATGCATCATCTATGTCATTCCACTTTCCTCCTCTATTTCCAGCTTACAAGCTTACACAGTGTAGCGGAAGAACGTCGCGTTGTCACCCTTCTCCCGCTCGAGCGCCTTCTCCTCCTCAGTGTACTCCGCCGGCGCCTTGTACTCGCGGTCGCGACGAACATTCTCGCGCCGAAGGTACAACGTCATGAAGACGGACAGCACGCAAGCCATGAACTGGAACGCAAGCAGCACACTGTGGCCAGAGATGTACCTGGGGCCGTCCCTGGCGAGGAAGAGGTAGCCAGAGATGGTGCCTCCGAGGTTACCGAATCCGACGTGCATGGCGATACCGACGCCTCGCTTGAGGGAGCCGCCGATGTTGTTTCCGTTCCATGCCACACCCTGTGGGACGTTGGGGTAGATGCCAGTACAGAGGAAGAAGCACCCGGCGTACTTGACTGAAGTTTTGTTCGATGCAATGAGCATGGCGGAGCCGATCATTCTGTCCCATTCTGTTAGTATAACATCCGACAAGACGGGCGAAGAATAACGTACGCAGTGATCTGGAACCCGATCATAAAGACACCGCGAGTCTGCATCCTGTCTGCCAGCCACCCGGCCGAGACGCAGAAGAAGCAGGCAACGACGTACGGAGGCACCGTCATCAGCTGTGCGAGCTTGGGGTCCGTGTAACCGAGATCCTTGACGATGGTAGGCAGGAAGAGCGAGAAGGAGTACAGTCCGGTGTACACGCCAATGGTGATGAACATGTGCACCCAGATCTTCCAATCGCAGACGGCCGCCCAGAAGTACTTCATATTGAACTCGTCCGCAAGCGAGGACCGATCGCGCTTGAGACGGGCGAGCACTTCCTTGCGCTCCGGCTCGGACAGGAATTTGGTGGTCGAAGGGTAGTCCTTCATGACGAACAGGGCGATGATGGCTACACGACAGTCAGCTTGGTGGACAGACACGAAGAAGAGCCGAAGTACTTACCGACGGCGAATGTGATAATCCCCTCCAGGATAAAGATCCACCTCCATCCCGCCAGGCCAGCAACGCCTCGCATCTCCAAGATGCCGCGGGCAAGAAGACCTCCGAAGGCACCGGCCGCCGTGGCAGCGGAGAAGAAGATGGCCATTCGGAACCCGCACTCGTGGCGACGATACCACATGGTGATGCTGCCAAAGGGGTCAGTCGATAACCCTTCCTCAGCAAGGAAGCAGCACTTACTAGTACGTGATACCGGGGAAGAGACCGCCTTCAGCAATTCCGAGCGCAGCACGGCAAACCAGGAGCCCGGCATAGTTCTGGACAACACCCATGAGCGTGGTGCAGATGGCCCAAGCAATCATGATGCAAGGAATCCAAATGGAGGGGCGGAACCTCTTCATCGCCATGTTGGACGGGATCTCGGCGGCCACATAGAAGGGGAAGAAGATGGAGAGCGCAGCATTGTAGTGCAGCTTGTCCTTGGACAGGTGAAGGTCCTTCTCGAGCGTGTCGAGACGAGCGTTTCCGATGTTGGTCCGATCCAAGAAGGAGAGAAGGTACAGAAGGGAGAGGAAGGGAATCAGAGTAAGATCGATCTTCCGGAGGAGTTTCTTTGTCGAGGCCACATCCCATCCCGCGCTCTCCTCTTCGATATAGTCGACGCGCTGCTTTTCAGCATTGACGCTGAGGGAGGAGCCCTCTACGGTGTGGGCGCCCTTGACGTCCAAGTCAGACATCTCTGGAGTAGTGGCCATTGTGTCGACAGTTGTATCACCGGCGGATAGGTATGGAGTGCCAAGTCTCAGACACGTGGGAAGGATGGCTCACTGCGACACGATATGTATACACAGGACAGATCGGGGGAGACAGAGCCTTAAGAGCAGAGGTCACACGAAGGTCTCGGCGACGTAGGGGAGAGGGATGACGACCGGGTCTTATAGACGCCGAGCGCTCATGCGCAGAAGAGGAGCCGCGCTCCTCTCCCCGGAGGAGTGGTTACAACAATATCGCTGATATGTCTTGGGTTCCCTGTTGGCAGTCGTGGCACAAGCTCGGCCGGCCGCAGCAGCGACAAGACGAATGAGACAAAGGAGAGCAGGGACTCAGGGAGACGGGCTGAGATGCAGCTTACTCCATGCCTGTTACCCGCCAAGATCAACATCAACCCGTCGTCTGCGGTAGATGCGCCGGAGAGTGCATCTCGGCCTGGGGTATGGTGGATCTGCTGGGGGGGGCGGCGGGCGTCCAAGAGGTCCAAGACTCATGGATCATGGCCCGCCTGCCCGAGAAGGTCGTTTTAACCTCAAATGAGAAGAGGTGTGTTGGTCCAGAAGGAGGAGGACAGCCGACGCAGCCAACGACATTCCGGAGTTCGAGGGGGCCAAGAGTTCGCCTTGGCGGTCATGCCTGATAACGGGGTGAGATTCGATATGCAGGCCTTTGCAGGGAATGAATCAATAAAAGTTCCCACCTGTCTGGCTTTCTCTCACAGCTCGAACGCCGCAAGGTGGTACACGACATCCTTAGCGATGATGGAGAGATGCTGGTTCCGCCAATCCGGAGGCTTGGGCCAAGCCCCGTTGGATGCTCTTGGCGACACCGTACCTATTTTACCTCTTTGGGGAATCGCGGTCTGGACTCTGATAAGTGGAGGGATGTTATAATACCACCTACTTATAATAGATATCGACGCAACACGACGACCGCCCACCGGTAGGCGAACGAGACAAAGATCCGACACGGCCTTCGATGAAAAGAATTACCCCTATCTCTACCACAGTACAACACATGGTCCTGCAGCTCGTTGAAGGCATCAAAACTGCCAACAGACAACCGGTTCATCAAATGCCCAGGCCAGGCCCCAGAGCTTACTTGGACGATTTCGTCTTTTTCGACCGGCTTGGCAGCATCTCGGAGGCGCTCTTGGCCCTATCTTGGCCGCGCCGCCAGTCCCCTCGATTGGTGCACGCGGACTTTTTCCAAGATGTGGCCGTTATCCAAGCTTCTCCTTTCTGCTCCCCGCACGTGGCAGAATGAAGGCCAAGTCGGTCTAATGGATAAATGTGCTATTTGTTGGCGGGGAGGCACTATCACAAGGTTTGGGGGGATGTGTGTTTGATCTTTCGCGCCCAGCCAGTTATTGACGGAGCTAGGCACCTATTGCAGTACCTACTCCCTGCTACAGTGGCATTGATGCCGAGATTTGCAGGCCCATTTCACGGTCCGGAAGGTCCCCCGGGATGCGTCCTCGGGCTCCTGTTGTCGTCTTCTAGAAGGGCGGAAGGGAAGGATGTCCGAGAGTGATCGAGCACACAGACGCACACCGATCTGAACCGCTGAGATCCTCGGATCTGGTTCCCCCTCGCACGGGAGCTGATACGAATGCGAAAGGATTGCGACATTGGTCCATTTTAGCTTTTCAGTTCTTACCTCGGAAGCGCTTCCATGGAGGATCCAGCAGACGAAAAGAGGGATGATCAGCATTCCAATTATGGACGAAGATATCACGAGTCTGCTGGTCGATATGTCAGACCGCTATGTTTACCCCAGACGGGGCTTCTCCAGACCCTCATCCCCTCATCTCTTCCCCAGACTGCGGCCCTTGGAGGGGAATCTTGTTTGCGGTTCAGCCCAGACCTACCCCGGATCCTCTAAGATCAGCACTAGTCTCGCACAAATTTCTAACTTTGTCTGACTCGCTGGCATGCAAGATCCTTCAGGATGTTGACGGCGTCAAGATACTCCATATTAATGCACCTGTTGTTGACAAGCTGTCGACGAGTTGTCTCCAGCTTCCAGCCGCTCTGCTCTTACCTGCAGCGAGGATCAACGCCACAAGTTCTCACTCAGCACGGGATATTGATAGCTCGCCTCGATGACAGCTCACCTGTCATTACCAGTGACTGCCGTCATGCTGATTGTTGTCGCCGGCGCGCGCCAAGTACCCCAGCGCCGCTTGGCGGTCTCGGCCATCATCACACTACCGGCCGATGGACGCTCCCGCCTCCGCTCCGCAAGCCCGGAATCCACAGCGCTATGATAGTAATGCCGTTGCGGGCCAAGTGACTTGGCCCTCGGTCAGAGCGATGGGCGCTGATATGGTGGCAGGACTGCCGATCCTGAAAGCCGTTGACGGCAATGATCCGCTGGAGCGAGACAAGCGTGAACTGACCTTTCCAAGCAGTATATAACTTGATTTGTCCCCTACCAAGTCTAACCAAGAGCCTAGACAACTAGCTTTCCGATTCTGGACAGAGGACAGCACGAGAAGATGTTCGGGTGACCAGATGGGGGTATGCAGAGCATCCATGGCATCGTCATAACTTCATCGTGGTGTTGACCCCAAGACCTTGGCCGACAGCCAGGATCGGATAGATGCTTTCGAGCACATGTCGGCCACGTGGAAGTCGGTTTCACTTGGCTTTCACACAAGCGCCAAAGCCAAAATCGCCAGGCAGGTCTTGAATTGACGACGAGCACTTGTCTGGATTTGATATAGAATAATCTGCTTAGCGTAGTGCAATTCGGTTATCATGGCTTCAATGACAAGACATCTTACCATGAATCTGCTTCTTGGTCAAGCTGAAATACCTGATATGAACTGCTTGTGGTCTAGGCGAGATATTAGCTTTCGTCGAGCTTCTCCTCTCGTCCGGCAGACCTGAATACAGAGATTCAAGCTTGATCATTTGACTTCCACGAGTTTGTGGATGTGCTCATCTAAGTCCATTCCTCCAAGAAGGCAGCTTCTGGAGAAACGCATGTGATTGACCTGCCGGCATGGTCATTTCCCGCTTCTAGCTCCGGACATTCAGTCGTGTCGTTTGGAAGCACTGGAATATCGTCCGCCCTCCTCGGGCAAGGAGTTGCGATGGACTGGCACAAGTGGCGAGTGTACAGAGTATACTGTACCGGATGTCAAGCTTCATCAACCCGATGTCAGCCCTTGACAGCGTTACCGACAGACTGGGTATCCCCGGGATGCCCCAGTGGAAGAATGGGATATGGACTGATCTGCCTACCATTCCCCGGTTCTCAAATGATACGGTCGCATCATTGGTAACCCCATACGAGCTTGCATATCTATCTCTCTGAGCTTGACTGATTCAGCCGTGTACTGGAGCCAGACATCCAGACCCTACGCCAAGCAGCGGGCAATGAGGGTGCAGGGAAAAGGGAGATTACCCGAGTAGCTCGAATACCAGATGCACACGCCGGTTAATATCAGACAACAGTGCCAAGCAGATGTGGTGTATACGACATAATGGGCAATATCGCGACTGATCAGAGCTGGCAGAAGAGACAAGGAGTCTTCGGGCCGCTTACTGTCATTGTGATAGTAGCTGAGACCCAACAGAATGGTTCTGGAAGACCGGACCTTGTATTAAGCACCGGCTACTCTCTGAATGATCCATCAAGCTTATCAAGAGCCTTCTTCCCGGTGCTGTTTTATATTGTTGTGGGCGCCTCGACCATGTGTATGCGTCTCTGCGCAGCAAGGACTGAACAGCTGTAAATGAAAGTAAGCACTCACTTATTACCCAAATGGCATGTTTGTCCGGGCCTTGTTGCTATCAGGATGCAATATGCATGCTTTCATTGTCTAAATTCTAGAATTAGGGCCGTCTGACACTCCCAGGGCTCGGTGTTCACCTCAACCCAGCATTGCCCAGGCCTACCCTATACACAGCCCATCAAAGGGGCAGAAACACTCTTTGCTCCATAACACCAGTGCTTCGGAAACAATAATACCCAACCCATACTCGATTCTCCTTGCAGGTGCTTCTCGAAGAATACAGCATACATCTATCGTCACAGAGGGCTCTCAAACTCCCTCTCCTCGCCCTTCCACCCCAACCTCGGCCAGCCCGTCGGGAGCGTCGAGTACGCCGGCAAGACGTACCTCCCCTGGCACTCCGAGTCAGTGCAGGTCAGGTCGCACATGCCGTACAGCTTGCAGTAGCAGTGGCTTGCAGAAGGGCAGTGCACCGCCTCCTTTCCGAAAATGACTACCGAGCACGACAGTTAGTGTCACAGTTCCACTAGCAGACAACGACGGTCATGCACACGTACTATGCCAACTATACTCCAAGACTCTACCACTCAGGCTATCGTCCAGCTCGGTCTTGATAAGCCAGTCCCGGAATCGAACATAGTCCTCCCGTGGCCGCCGGCGGATGGTCTCTCTCGTCACGGCGAACTGCGAGCAGCAAGGTACACCGACCTCGTCCGGCACCGGCATATCGGGTAGAAGCTCTTCGAAGGCGTCCTTGAAGATGTCCTTCGTCGCCACTTCGTGGTTGGCGGGGTCTTTCACGGACGCTTCGAAGGCGTCCATCGCAGGCCGGATCTCCACGGGACATCCGAGAACCCACACGCAACGAAGGTTGACATAGCCCTCCTGCTGTATGTAGGAGAAGCTCAGGTTCCGCAGTGACAGCAGCCCATCATAGTCTGGGTTGTCGTTGTGCCACTGGAAGCGAGAGGCGTGAAGGAATACTGTGGTATCCGGAAGTGTGTCGTAGCGGTCAATAAGGTATCTGCATTTTGTTAGTCCGGCATGATCGCTGGTACATTGCCGATCAGGGAACGCACGTTAGGTAGACCATAGCCTCGCGGCCCTTGTTTGTCGGTACTGTGAGCTTTGCCTTCGGGTCATCTACCACGTAGATGCTGCTGTGCCAGTCAGGCAGATATCTGTCGATCCATGTTGTGTCCTCCCGCTCCTGCTTTGCAACGACAAGCTCGCGGTCCCGCCGCTCTAGAGGAGGCGCAGTGGACGAGGGGTTTGATGCCTCGAAGAGGTGACACGATCCATCATCGCATCGTAGCGGCCAGAACAGGAAAGCAACGACACAGATGAGGATGATCACGACAGACCGCTGGAGCTTGGTACTACGACGTGGCGCCAAAACGGTCATATCGCGAGACAGGAGCAACTTGAGGTGGTGAGACAGACAGCACTGGCAACCCGAGACAAGAAGAGCATTCTTATCACGACGAGATCCCAACTGTGAGGTCAAAGAAAACTTCAGACAGCCGCGACAGAAAGCCCCGCGTCCAATTCCCTCAGCCGCATTTGGGCGTTAACTCGCATTTTGTTGAAAGAAAGCGTTCGTTACCAACCGGCCATGCCTGCCACGATACGAAAAGCCCAATCACAGGATGTGATTATGCGCAAAAGGCGTGGGCGGGCGCGACGCCTCCCACTTTGACCAATCAGGACAGTGCATTTTAATGCTGTTGGTTCAGCGAAACACGAAATGGAACGACAGTCATTGCGATGTTTCTTTTTTCGCCTCTGAAGAAGCCGGAAATCCGGCCAATGCGACCTTGTGATCTCAAATGGCAGCCATAGTGATGATGAGACATAACCAGGCTGTCGGGTCCCCTCAGGGGTTAATAACAATGCCGTACGAAGTTGAAGAAGCAGAGGACAGGTGCGAAGTTGCTTTCGAGGTTGATCCTCAGACAAGAAGACAGCGATGGTTCTTTGGGCCGCGATCAGCTGGACTCTGTCCGTTCTCCTAGATGGAGAACTCTTCCGCAGTCCAGGCTCCAACAGCAACGGAGTTGCGGACAGCAACAATATGCTCCCCGAACTCAGTGACTGGCACTTCAAGAGAGACGTATGTGCGGACGTCTTCGGTGCTGGAGCGAGCAACTCGAATTGCGCCCCGAGCAACACTCTCTGCTGTAAGTCGAAGCCGTTTTCTGTCGTCTCCGCTGCACCGCTAAATAAAGATGTCCAGGCACTCGGACGAACCAAACATTCCCCTCATGCCAGCAATACCTGGGAAAGGGTTGGTGTTGTGTCGGCGAGTATGTTGACCTGATTATCAGTGATAACTGCGTCAACTTTAGAGGCCTGCTAACACTTGTTTGCAGTTCCCCTTCCGACGACTGCTATGTCGACCAACCATCCGCCTGTGACGAGTCAAACGCCGTCAGCTGCACCAATACGATAACAGATGGCTCAGCACAAGTCTGCTGTACGAAACTGACCAGCTGTGTGCCCGGGTACACGGTCACCAGCGCCAATGTCAGATGCCAGATCAAGTTTGTCGATCTCCAGAAGCTGGCGGTGGCGTCCGGTTCCTCAGCCTCGTCCTCGTCTTCAACATCGAAGGCCACGTCAGCAGTAGGGGCGCCTGTGTCGGCATCTTCCAGTTCGGCGAGCACCACGTCTCCGTCATCAACACCAGTCACAACCAGTGCCCCGGTCTCAGCAACGAACACGATGCCTCAGGGTCAACAAACACAAACACCCCTTCCATCAGCATCGACAGGGCTACCCGTTGGTGCTATCGCGGGGATATCGGTCGGGCTGACGCTGGCTGTTGTGCTGGCAGCCATCTTCTTGTTCTTGTACCTGCGCAGTCGCCGTAAGGCCAAAGCTGCTTCGACCACCCAGCAACAGCCCACGGCCGCGCCATCGACCTTTGTTCCCTACAAAGCATACGATGAGTACAACGGAAGGCAGGAAATGTACGTACAGGAAGTATATCAGGGGTATGGGCTTCAAGAGGCAGCAGACGGCACTTACAGGAGCAACATGCCGTCAGAGCCAGTCGAGATGCCAGCTACACCACGGCGCTGAAGGCGATGGTCTGTTTGCTGGGAGGAAAATCAGGAAACCAAAGAGGTTGACTGGCAATCATCGCCAGAGGGTGTAATGGCTGTGAAATTGTGAAAGTCGCTCCATTCAGACTGAACGGGAGCCCTTCTTACACAAAAATGCTTCACGATGCACATGTGAGGATGTTTGAAATGACAGCAGCCGATGCCGGAGAAAAAGGAGGACAACGACAACGTGGAGGAATTTGTTGCAGATGTATTCATATGCTTAACTCTAAACAGAAGACGTTAGTCCTAATGCGCATTAGCCGCCCGTGGGGAAGCTCGGACCTGCTTCCGAGCGCGACTGTGCATCCCGATCGCAAGCCAAGTGAAGCTGAGATGTTTCAAGGTCTCCTGTCGTTACCATTCTGTGAATGGTATCTGTTGCTTGCTCGTGTTCAGATGTGAGAGCTTGTCTTTGTTGTCTTTCTCATATATTGTCCACATACCCCTATTCCCCTGTTGGTTGTATCTGCATTATAAAAGGGGCTTCAGAATCCAGATGACGTAGAGCTCTTATGGATCCCTGGTCTTGAACAGAGCTAGAATTGGTATGTCGCCGTGCTCTCCTCACTGCCGTGGTGCTCAGATGGCGGTCTATAAGACAAAGGATGCTAACAGAACCGCTCGACAGCACCCCAACACCACTTAGACCCCTCTTCGACCATGGCCCAAGACGAGAGCTCGCAAGGGCTCCTGAGCCGCTCCCCCCACCCCTTCGACGACGAGCGACACGCCGCCCGGTTCCGACGCTCCTACGAAGCCAATCGCGACACCTCAGACACTGAGTCCGACATCGATGCAACCGACTACCTCCCCAAACCTACCACTCCCACATCTAAACCGGGCTTTCTCGTCGGGCGGCGCCCCGGCTGGTCGATCCGCAGACCGCTGGCTGGTCGAAGACGCTGCTGCACCATATTCCTGATCATCACCGGGATAGTCACCCTCCTCCTCGCGGCAGGCGGCGGCTTCGTCTTCAAGAAGTATAAGGACGAGCCGCCATACGGCCAGTCTCCGCCATGGTACCCGACGCCCAAGGGCGGCGCCAGCGCGAACTGGGCTGAGAGTTACAGGAAGGCGTCTGCCATGGTCAGCCGCATGACGCTGGCGGAGAAGGTCAACGTCACCACCGGCACGGGGTGGCAGATGGGTCTGGCGGTCGGCATGAACGGACCGGCTGTTCATGTTGGTTTCCCGCAGCTGCAACTGCAGGACGGACCGCTGGGTATCAGGTTTGCGGACAATATCACCGCCTTCCCTGCTGGTATAACCGTCGGCGCTACCTGGAACCGCGAGCTCATGTATGCCCGCGGCAAGGCGCATGCGAACGAAGCCAAGGCGAAGGGCGTCAATGTGCTCTTGGGTCCTTGCGTCGGACCTCTCGGAAGAATGCCTGCTGGCGGGCGCAACTGGGAAGGATTCGGCGCCGACCCCTATCTGCAGGGCGTTGCTGGCGCCGAGACGATCAAGGGCATCCAGAGCGAGGGCGTCATGGCCACGATCAAGCACTTTGTCGCAAATGAACAGGAGCACTTCCGCCAGCCGTGGGAATGGGGTCTGCCGCACGCCATTTCCTCCAACATCGACGACCGGACGATGCACGAGCTCTACTCCTGGCCCTTTGGCGATGCTGTCAAGGCTGGCGTGGCGAGCGTCATGTGCTCCTACAACATGGTCAATAACTCGTACGCCTGCGGAAACTCGAAGCTGATGAACGGGATCCTCAAGGACGAGCTCGGCTTCCAGGGGTTCGTCATGTCGGACTGGCTGGCTCAACGAGGAGGTGTCAGTACTGCTCTCGCAGGTCTCGACATGACGATGCCAGGTGATGGCGTCGGATGGGCAGACGGTAAATCGCTGTGGGGTCCGCAACTGACAAAGGCGGTCCTCAACGGATCGGTTCCGGTATCTCGCCTAAACGATATGGCTACTCGGATAGTTGCCTCCTGGTATCAGCTCGGACAGGATGACGAGAAGAAGTGGCCCCGAGAGCTGCCGAACTTCTCTTCCTGGACAGACGAGAAGATGGATGTCCCATATCCAGGAAGCAAGTCACCGCAAGAGAAGGTCGAGGTCAACAAGTTTCTCAACGTCAGGTCGAACCACTCACTCATCGCCATGGAGGTTGCCGCCGAAGGCACGGTCCTGCTGAAGAACGACAACATCCTGCCCCTAAGCAAGGAAGCCGAGCTGAAGGTCGGCATCTTCGGCGACGACGCAGGCCCCGGCAAAGGCGCCAACTTCTGCAAAGATCGAGGTTGCAATCAAGGCACGCTTGCCTCCGGATGGGGCTCAGGGGCTGTCGAATTTCCTTACCTTGTGACGCCGGTGGAAGCGCTGAGGAAGGAGTTCGAATCCGAGAAGGTCACCCTGCGCGAATACCTGACCAACCGGCCACCATTCGACACAGACGAGGAAATCATTTCCGGGCTCGACTTGTGCATAGTCTTCGCCAACGCTGACTCGGGCGAAGGGTTTGTCGCTGACGACGGCGTGAGAGGCGATCGTAACGATCTCGCCCTTCAGAAAGGCGGTGACGACCTCATTGTTCGTACTGCGGCCAAGTGCGGAGGCGGCAAGGGCGATGTTGTGGTAGTGATACACTCTGTCGGACCTGTCCTTGTGGAGAAATTCGTCGACCTCCCCAATGTCAAGGCCGTGCTCATGGCGAATCTCCCTGGTCAGGAATCCGGTGACGCGCTGGCCAAGGTCCTCTTCGGTGAGATCAACCCATCCGGCAAGTTGCCATACACCATTGGACACTCCCTCGAGGAGTACGGTGCCGGTGCGAAGGTTCTCTACCTCCCCAACGGCATCGTCCCCCAACAAGACTTCAAGGAGGGCCTGTACATCGACTACCGCCACTTCGACAAGTTCGACATTGCACCGCGTTTCGAGTTCGGCTTCGGCATGAGCTACACCACCTTCGAGCTCAGTAACGTCAAGGTCACCGAAGTCAAGCCAAAGACGGCCCTGCCAGCAAAGCGCGACCCGCCTCCCGCTACCCCTCCGACCTACGACGACCAGATCCCAGATGACAAGGAGGCTCTCTTCCCGGAAGACTTCCGGAAGCTCGACAAGTACGTCTACCCGTACCTCGACAGCACAGACGACATCGTCAGCGAACCGTACCACTACCCCGAAGGCTACGACGTCGAGCAGCCACCATCCGGCGCCGGCGGTGAGGAGGGCGGCAACCCCGATCTGTGGGAGACGTACGTCACCGTGTCTGTGGAGGTGAAGAACACAGGTTCCGTCAAGGGCAAGGCGGTGCCGCAGCTGTACGTGGCGTATCCGGAGGGTGATGGGAAGATCGACTTCCCCGTCAAGGTGTTGCGGGGGTTCGAGAAGATCGAGTTGGACAAGGGAGAGAGCAGGACTGTCGAGTTTAACCTGACGAGGCGAGATCTGAGCTACTGGGATGTGGTCGAACAGAACTGGAAGATTGTCGTGGATGGGCTGTACACGTTCTTGGTTGGGCAGAGCTCGAGGGACCTGCCTGTCAGTGGACGGTGGTGAGGAGGTCGGGAGGATGGGATACTCCAGGGTTATGAGGCGTTAGGTGTACAGAATAGCGTGTTAGACAGGGATAGATACTCACGGCAGCTCTCACCTTTCCCTCTCTCGCGATGGTCCACAAATGCAACGTCGCTTTCTCTTCAGCGACATGGCACCATCATTGCCAGGCACCTCGAGCATCGGTCGGTCGGTGAAATTGTCGAACTCTCCATTGATTGCTTGTAGTATACCATACAGATGCATTCCACCACGTCAGAAGTTGAGTGTCGTTCGTCAGCGTCTCCCTCTCTCCTCAGAATCTCCCAGCCTAATATGAGATCAGTCGCCCTGGTCAAGAAAATAAAAACTGGAAATGTTCAGCATCCCCCAGCCTCAATTAGGTGATCACCCTGAAGTTGAACAGACTCCATCAGCACCCCATCATTGCCCATCATTGCCTATCACCCTCACTCAAGCAGTAGGCACAACCGTAACCGTGACCACACTCGAGTTGCGAGCGGCCGTAGCATTGAGCCCCAGGAACCCATGCTGCGGAAACATGGTCTTCGCAGGCCTCGCAGCCACGGGCTTGGTAACGGTATGGTTGGTGAATTTTCCATGGGCGAGGGCCTCGGGGCTCCAGGGTGTCCAGTCGTCAGGCTTGCAAGGCCACTTGTGTGTTCCGCGGCCGAAGTCGACCTTGCCGAAGCAGCTGAGGTAGCCCCAGTAGTTCGTCATGACACCCTCGTCTGCGGACCGATTGTTAGATCCTGCTTGCAGCGGGTGATGGTCTGGGTTGTGGAGGACTCACTGAGATTGATGATGGCTCTCTTCCGCCCGGAGGTCCCTTCGACCTGGCAATCACAGACCATGAACTTACTCCCCCTGGAGATGCAGTTCCTATCTATGTGTTAGCGGGAAGGCTGAGAGGGGATGGGTTGGAGGGCAGACTTACGAGCAGCTTTGGCCGAAGTAGCCACTGCAGTCTCACAGTTAGCAGGTCTGATATAAGAGGCGTCGGTCGTCACCTGAGGGGAATCCTATGTATCTCCATTCATTCGAGCTGGGAGAGATGCGAAGGGAGATGTGGCGATGAGACAGGATGGGTTGATGGTTAACTTACGCGTCATTCCAGTACAGGTTGCCGTTGGTGTTCGTGATGCTAACAGCCCAGTCAGTGATCTATGAGAGACGATCTGCAGGAAGATAGGTAGTGTCTTACCACTCGTTCAGATCAAGGAAGGACTCGACCATGGAACCGCAGACTTGATCCGGGCTGTCAAGCAAACACCATCATCAGCATCTGATGTTGCCGTTATCAGGCAAAACGGTAAAATACTTACCACATCGCCCTCCAGATAGTGCCCTTCATCCACCAGCCTTCTGGATCGCAGCCACCAGCGCTCAGCCAGCCTTGACCGTTGTCGGGGAAGAACTCGTCTCCGGTCATGCAGTTGACGAGCTGGACCAGGGCGAGGACCGCCAACGTGCCGAGGTTGAGCGTGAACTTCATCTTGTTGTTGAGTTGGAGTAAAGCGGATATTATAACCTAAAGACTGACAGGTACAACGACAGAGGATGGGCGAGTTGATGAAGGAGACGGTTAGTGTTGTGTGAAATTGGAACAGAAAGAAGAACGCGTCCGAATATGAGGAGCCTGGAGGATCCCCTCGGCTTGTCACGGCTCCTAGAAGACGTCATCTCATGAATCGTTCCTGCTATATCTCTGTTTCCTCCTCAAGAACTTGAAGGCAGTGACGATGTGGGGGTAAGGTAGTCAGGCTGTCCTCGCCTAACTCCAGAACCACCTGCCATGTCCGCTGGCAGTCTAGTCCCCAAAGGAGCAATGTTAAGCGAGGCAATTGAAGATCTCGAGAAAAGGAAGGAGTTGATGACAGTGACTGTGCCTCCGCATGTTTTCTGTGTCTTCTCTACGTCTGAATAGTCCAAGTTTCCGCCTCCTCTCGACTAAAGTCTTCCGCTCCTTACCTAAACTCTTTGACCAGATAACATCCAGATCGGCCAACAAGACCACTCTCCCTTCTCCCTTCAGTAACTCCATATAGACCACACCCACAAAGCCAGCATGCCGCCCTTCACCCCCCTCCTCGCACTCTGGAGCTTCCTCATCCTGCCCATCCTGGCCCAGGACGACCCAGGCCACGACCACCAGCTCGCCAACTTCCGCTACGACTGTTCCACTCCGGAGCTGGACGGTACCATCCTGACCGCTCCGTGCGAGGAGCTGTGTTCCGCGTGCTTGAAGTACTACATCTCC
Source organism: Coniochaeta sp. 2T2.1 (assembly GCA_009194965.1). Lineage (NCBI taxonomy): Eukaryota > Fungi > Ascomycota > Sordariomycetes > Coniochaetales > Coniochaetaceae > Coniochaeta > Coniochaeta sp. 2T2.1. Next base: position 276,097 of record VSMA01000041.1, read on the forward strand.
TCGATCGATCTGAACAAGTGCGTCGGCTATGACGGCGGGGATTCGCTCGTGCCCCAGTTGGAGTAAGTATTCCATCCTCTCTGTCGCCAGCGCTGATGGCGGACTAACATATGTGCCAGCGGCAACTACGGTAACGCGTGCAAGAACTGCTATACGAACTGGCACGAGCCTGATATCCTGCACTGTTCGTGCCAGGGTAACGACGGACAGATGCACGACGTCTCCATGGACATGAGTAAGTTATCACCCTGTCAACCACCATTCAACCATCGCTGACAACATGTAGACACCGCCGTTGGCACCCGCTGCGGCCGCCTCTCCTGCCTCGGCTTCACCAACAACCTCGGATCTCCCATGGTTCTTCCCGACAAGGAAAACTGCGGAATTCAGTCCGACGACCCCAGCGGCTTAAGGGAGGTTGCCAAGCCCACACACGCTCCGGACCTGCTGTATATCCGCCGCGGCATGGTGCACCGCCAGTTCCCGCAGACCAACACTACTTCCACTTCGACAAGCACGACCGCTTCGGTCCTCATCACTTTGACTCCGCATCCGTTTGTTCCGGGTGGAGCTGCCAACACAGCCACGAGTATTGCTTCAGCTGCCCTGCCAGAGTCGACGGTGGCCAAGGGGGACAGCGATCAGGACCAGGACTGAGAAGGGACTTGGTTAGGGAAAAGCATGGATGGCTTGACCAAACACGCGTCAGTCAGAGGGTGAGTGAACTGTCTCTTGGCGGATGCATATTTTGATTCTTTTGGGCTGGCTCGTAGTATCTCAGCAATCTCTCCTTTGTCTCCTGCTCCATGTCAGACTTGTAGTTCGAAGGAGGTTTATATACGATAGTATCACATGAATCAAGAGGTTCTTACACTCCATATCACACGCAAGGCCAAGCAGAACTGCTTCTCAATGTCAATGCCAGATCATGCATCAAGAGGACCTGACGCAGTAAAAGCAAACAGATGTGCTTACAACGTCATATCATTTATCACGAGAACCTACAGAGACTAAAAGAAAACCGTTGTTCAGTGATTCATTTGTATAACCTCTAGGATGCTTCCCACCGACAGTCATGACCCTAAGCACCACAGTGCTGCCCCTTCAAAGAAGCTAAAAGCAATGAATGATCAACGTCCATCCCAAAAGGTATCCATAGGGGCCGCAGAAGCAAGAAAACCAAGACAGGTGATGTACAGCCTTGTAATCCTTCAGTGCATAAACACCGCCCTCCCGTTCCTTCAACCGCAGACAATAATAGGTTGACATCCACAACATGTCCGTGTTCAACCCATGCGGGACTTGAAGAAGGTCCAGACCATGGTGAGAACAAAGGGGACGACGTAACGGGAGTAATGGTAGAAAAACAGTCCGATATCCTTTACATCCTGCATGGGCGTGAGGGACTTGACAAAGACCCAGGACTCACGGACATTGTAAGGCAGACGGTGGCGATAGCCGCTGCAGAGACACCACCAGAAGTCCTTCCACTCCTGCTTGGCCGGCATGCGAGGGTGAGTGTAGGCAATGAAATGAAGGATGAGCCAAAAGATGGCAGACGTGAGGGCGAGACGCAGAGGAATGCGGCTCTCGGTATAGGCTTCTTTCTTGGTGACCTCGGGGTCTGGTGAAGGTTAGCTTGTGGTGTTGAAGATGGGGAGCCGATGAATCATGGACTTACCCATGGACCAGCCGTACCACTCGCACCACCAGCAAGTCTCGCCGACAAAGGAACTGCGTAGTTGAATTAAAGTTAGTCCCGGCGTCGTGCTAAGCGGGGATGGTGCGCGCGTGCGTAGGTTAAACGGACAGTATGACCAAACGTGGCCAACGGACGGACGGGGGTCATCCCCGCGCATCAGCGGACAGATCTGCGTCTCCGCAGGGAAAAAAGGAGAAGAGCAGGACTTACACAGAGTCGTCGATGAGCTTGCCGCTGTGCCAGTCGGCGAGGCACCAGTAGAGATCAAGCTCCGGCCAGTCGTTGGCGACGCACTGGGCCCACTGGACTGCCTTGCGAATGCGGTCGACGCGGTAGATCTCGTACTGCTGCTCGTCAAGCTCGAGATCGTCGAAGTCTGTGTCGTCGTCGAAGTCGGATGGCAGAATGCTAAGGTGCGTGACGGGGGCGGTGAAGACGGTTGACGGCTGGGCAGAGCAATTGCCCCAGGTCACGGTGCAGGAGTTGGTAGCGGCAGCGACAACGCAGCGCCTGGCCAACTCGTAGCCGATGTCAATCGAAGAGGCATCGCAACCGAGAACCTGGAAGACAATCAAGGCGACCAGAAGCATGGGAATGCGGAGGTAGAAGTTCGAGGCCTTCGGGATGAGGTTGCGGCTGGACAGCGCCATGACGGATGATGTTGGGGAAGGGAATCTTAGACTGCTCAAGAGTGACGAGAGGAAGGGATTCCCGGTGCTGGATTACGTGAATCAAACAGCGGAAGAGTGGTTGATGGTGTCTTGGGTAGAAGGGTGTCGCCAAAGGGGACTGGTTGATTTTGTGATCGAAGGCTGCTCTTTGCGATACTTCTTTACAAAGAGACGAGGTAAAGCAGTCTGGAATGAAGAGGTTACCGATGGAGAAATGAGGTTAACGGAAGTTGAACGAGTTTGGAGCTTGGAGGGCAGAAGTTTGGCAACTTGACAAGATCACTCGACCAAAGAGCAACCAGCTGTCGTCTAAGCGAATGCCTGGCCAATGGGCGTCGGAGAACGTGCTGGCCTCGCTTAGGGGGCACGAGGAAGCTGCGAAGCAGTTTGAGACGAGGCTGCGTTCGGTACTGGGGAGTGAGGCGGAAGCACACCGCCTAGGGGTACCTCTCTCGCAATGTCTTCGCACCTGCCCCAGACCTCCCAGAGCGTCGGAACGGCTTGAGACGGCTTCGCGTAGCGGTTCCACTCTTCGTCAGGGGTGACGCAGCAAGTCCAGATCACATGGGTGGAGGAGAGGTCTCAGTGAAGGACCCCAGCAGCACTGGGCATCTGTGGAAGAAGACAGCAACGAGGCAGGCACGAAGGCGTGTGTTTGGCTTATTCATCTACGTCATAGCGTGCAGCACGTTCTCTTTGAGTTCGATTCCCCTTCTTGGCCGTTCAGGTTTGTTTCTGAGCTGCTGTGTGTGCTCCCCTTATATCTCCTGTCACTCTGACAAACACATCCATCTAGACAAGAAGAACGCCCGTGTGAGCAATGAAAATAAAGCCAGTGCTTTGGTGCTTTTGAGATACTTGAGTAATTACATGAGGACGAAGGGTAGCCGGGTAGGGGCAACAAAGTACCTACTGGGCGAAGCAAGCCAACCCTGACCCGTGACTCTCAGTTTTTCACCTCCCTAAGTAAGGTACCTTAAATCCAGTCTTCCAAAGCCAATCAGCCTTGGGATTTAGTTCACTCTGAGCCACCGTATCTTATCGGCTTGAGGCGGGCGTACTGATCTCGCACTTCTTCCTCACCAGCTCAACCGCTCGTCCTCTCCAAAACATCCACCACTCTCCACACTTCCACTCTTTCAATCTTCACTCTCCTTCATCAACCAGATCAACATCTTGATCGTCCTCTCTTTCAAAGTGATTTAGCAATCAAACATCGCCTTCTACCTCCTGGTAAGTGATGAACCCAAAACATTTCCTACACGCAGCTTCGTGAACTAACCGGACAAAGATCACAACAATCAAACACCCAGCAGCAAAGATGTGGTTCACCCCTATAATTTTTGCCAGCCTCTGGGCTTCCTTCCCCATCGGTGCCATTGCCGATGCCGATCTTGCCGATGCTTCTGTCAAGCTCTTCAGCGAGATCTGCATCGCCTGGCATCTCTCGCCTAGCACCGCCGTCGGCAAAGGCTGAATCTTCTCGGCCTTTTGCGAGGACAGCAAGGGCGGGTGGTACTGGGATGACAACCACGAACTCGACGACTGCGTCAGCGTCGACGACCATGGACAACTCACTCACTTCACCGGTCAAGGCATGAGCGGCCAGTGCTTCGAGTGCAATAGCAATGATGGATGGTAGGTGTTCCCACTCAGTTTCTTCAATCAAAGCTAATCATTGAAAGGGGGCACACGAGCTCGCTCGATCATACCCTCACCTGCAACTGCTCTGCTTCAGTCAATAACCAGATGACAGTTGTCAGGTCGAGCATCGACCTGAGTGAGTAAACCGATCGTTTCTCTGAAATCAGAACCCTAACCTTTTTCAGACCAAGTGTACAGCTATCAGCAGGATTCAATTTACTGCGGCTCCCATTCCACCAAGACTCCTGCCGTCGCGGCTCAGCAACCCAATGATGCGTCTCCAGCTAGCACTTGGACTCCATCGCCGTCTCCGACGCCCGGTTATTCCAACGGTCAGCCAGGTAACCAAGCTTTCTCCGCTCACTGCAACTCACGGTTCCATGTTGCCGGCAACTCTCCCCATGCTGCCACTCCCGGTCCCGATCTCCCGCACGTCCCGGCCTTCAACCCCATGGTCATGTGGGTCGAGTGTGCCGATGAGCAAGGCGTCTGGATGAACACTTCCCTCGACCTGGGCAAGTGTTTTGGCTCCTGCCATGGCAGCCTCATTGTTTCGGATGCAGGCCTCCTTGAGAATGAGTGCTACGATTGTGTTCAGGACCTCGGCACTACGGCACCCACCCTTCTCTGTCACTGTCAGAATGACTACGTCTTCAACAAATCGACGACTTGGAACGCAACCGCCATTCCCATTGAGCCGACAATCGAAGTCATCAACGGCACCTTGAGCTGCTTCGGTCATCTCGGCGAGCGCGGACCCGATGTCACACCTCCAGCATCATTGGACATCGTTCTCCCCTCAGCACAGCTAGCGACCAGGACCTCTGAGGAATTGAAGCGTGCCTCCGAACAACTCGCCGGAGACCTGGCACCCGATGCGCACAACGGCTTCTACGACACCTGCGACCACCACATCACCCTGCGCTGGCCCGAGCCGTGGATGTACGCCTACTGCCGCCGTAATCACGACGAGCACCCCAAGCAGAGGACCCGCTACGACCTCAACCGCACCGTCATGCATGACATCAACGATTGGAGCCTCAAGCTCGGTTCTGGTATTGCCGATAGCATTCTCAACGGCGAGTGCTTCGCCTGCCAATTGGACGGTAGCTCGTTTAGTTGCAACTGCACCATCCCCGGCTGCTGCAACAACCGCACCCGCAAGTACATCGACCTCAACTCACACATCGCGAACGTCAATGGAACACTCTGTTCCAATACGTCCTGTGGTGACCATCATGGACCCATGGCTCCTATCACTGGACCTGGTTCGTGGTGATTGTCGACAAGCCGCCACGGGTTGCGCATTGCTGCTTGGAAACTGCTCTTGAAGGGAGAAAAGAGGGCTGAGCGGCTGTTCTTTGGGAAGCGTGACAATGTTTTTGGATGCATCTGCATAGGCATTGCACCTGCATATGGTCTCGAGTTGTTTATGGTCATGATGGGAACGATCATAACGGTTTAAGGTCAAGGATTTGGTCATAAAGGGATAGTTAGGCAGTCTAACACGATCTCCCCTCAGGATTTCGACTGAATGGAGAGCCATTTCTGCGTACCTGGAACCTGAGAATATGTGATGTTCATGCATCCCATCAAAGACGCATATCATATGAAAGAACCAGTGCTCCATCCAATACCGGCACTCGACCCTGACGATCTTCTTCCGCTATCCAGTGTGCCGGTGCCATATACCCAAATCAGCACCCGCTCGTCTGGGGATCAGGGGCCCCAACCACATCCTGCGCAAGTTGATAGACATCCCGGATCCCGCGCTGCGCCATCTCGGAGTTTGATCGCTTGTTCAGCTGTTTGTTTGCCAGACACGCCTCATCCTTGGCGTGGGGAAGTCTTCCAGCCACAGGAGCGAAAGGATAACGGCACTGTTGCACTTCTGTGTGAAGGTGCCGTCCACGTCCATATCCAGCCGCTTGCTTCCAACATGGAGGTGCACCGACAGGCAACCAATGAGTGCTTTGTTACACATATCTTCCTGTCGCTTCAGGGTCAGTGACTTGTCGATGCCCACCGTGATTGTCGGCGATATGTGATAAACCAACCTCAGAGATGTCTGTGCCAGCACCTGGTCGAACTCTCAGGGGATATGGCCAGCCCAGGTCTTCCAATATCTATGCTGTGTCCAACATTTTGGTGATATTGTTATGCTAAGAACTCGGTGGCATGCTGATATCCACACCGTTGACAAACAAGAGCTTCAACCAATGTCTCAATGTCGTTGAAATTGATACCCCCCTTCTGGAGATATCAGCCCTGGTCCCTGGTCCAAGCGCTCCTTAGCGTGCTGGGGCTCCCGTTATCTCGAGATCTGCCCGCAACAAAGGTTCGCAAAGGGTTCGCTTGATGCCTAGCGTCTTCCGGAATCCACCGCTTGTCAGACCAAGTGGGGACATCTCGTTAATTCCCGCATTGGCTATCGTCGTGTGCCGAACACAATCCTTATCTCGTCGTTCTCTTCTCTTGCAACAACAACAACATTCATTCGTCAATCGTATCGAGTAAACTGTGTACGGACTGCTTTGGACCGTGGTCGACCTCGGATTCCTGGAGATGTTGTCATTCTGACTTTGTTGACTGATCCTTCAGGTTTGAAACACATTATCTTATCTTCCTGTGATGTACAACACTGCTGTTCGCGACACCTCTTCCAACGACGAGAAATAGGAATACCAGAGCCGCTCGTGGTCGACAAAATACCGAGTCATCGCCAAACATCACCCTGGCCCGACATGAGACACCCAATTGGCCGTGCCGGACTCTCCAGCGAGCGCGGCATGGGGCAGCCGGGCTCAGGTCCGGCCTCCCACCAAAACCTATGACAGATCGAGTGGTCGTAATCAGCCTTATCTCTTGGGAACTGCAGCCTTGACTGGACGGCGTCGGTACCGGCAGTCGAGTTTCACACACATGGAAACGCGATGGCAGGGGTCTCGGATCTAACCCATGTTGGGTGTGACGCTCGCAAATCCCATCTCGTCACGCCCGGAGATATCTACCTTACAGTACGCTTGCAAGCGCATCATCTACCGCTAGTCTTGGGGCTAGTAATAATTCAACAGATGCATTCTCTGGCCTTGATGCCTTGGAATGCTCTTCTGTCTACCCACTGGATTTATGGGAGTTCATGAAAGCCGAGAGAGCTTGAGTTGCCAATCCGACACAAGCCTTCTGTTCACCGGCATCCACAGCAGCCAAGTTAGGGCACTTACAGCTATTGATGCCAAGGTTGGGGGCTCACCCCTGTCGCACGGCGCCCTGCAGCTCTTGCATATCGTCGATCCAAGCTCGAGCCTCTGGAACTTGGGGAAGCAGGACCCTTATCTCGTTATCACGGAGAGCTTTTCGAGCTGTCATTGCTTGTGATTTGTTACCGGAGGGCGGGATCGGCCTCGTCGCGTGTCTGCTGGCTTTCGAGATGGTATAAGTTCGAGCTGTGCGCCGATCTGCAGAAGAATGGAAGCTGCTCGTCCGACCTTGGTCTCTGTGTCTCTACCGCGCCTCTTTTTGTCATAGCAGAGCTAGACTAGGATCGCAAACTCCTTTTTGCCGTTCGCATCTTGAACACCCTCCCCTACCCGTGGTGGCACAATGGTTGCCCCTGCTCTCGACCAAGGGGTCGGATATGGCGTCGTCCTCGGGTTGGGTATTGCCTTTGCGCTGGGTAAGTCTCGCGGGCACACAGAACTAAAAAGCTTGCTTACAGTACACAGGCATGATCCTCGTCACCTTTATCCTCAAGCGCTACAACCAGGAGCTCCAGACCTCCGAAATGTTCAACACCGCCGGCCGAACAGTCAAGTCGGGTCTGGTCGGATCAGCCGTCGTCTCTTCATGGACCTGGGCTGCTACACTCCTGCAGAGTACCGGCGTCTGTTACCGATATGGTGTCTCCGGCCCCTTCTGGTACGCATCTGGTGCCACGGTCCAGATCTTGCTCTTTGCGACACTCGCGATCGAACTCAAAAGACGAGCACCAAACGCGCACACATTCCTCGAGGTCATCAAAGCCCGATATGGCACCTTCGCACACATTGTATTTATGGTCTTTGGCCTCGCTACCAACATCCTTGTCTCCCTCATGCTCATCGTCGGAGGCTCAGCTACCGTCAGCGCCCTGACCGGCATGCACACAATTGCTGCCATCTACCTGCTTCCCGTCGGTGTCGTGGCCTACACCATGGTAGGCGGTCTGAAGGCGACAATCTTGACCGATTGGATGCACACCTTTATCCTCCTGATCATCATTATCGTCTTCGCCTTGACAACGTACGCATCGTCGGACACCCTCGGCTCCCCTGGCGCCGTCTACGACCTCCTGATCAAGGCAGCCGACCTCCACCCCGTCGAAGGCAACAAGGATGGCAGCTATCTGACCATGCAATCTAAAGAAGGCGCCATCTTCTTCGTCATCAACATTGTTGGCAACTTCGGCACCGTCTTCCTCGACAACGGCTACTACAACAAGGCTATTGCCGCTTCGCCGGTTCATGCGCTCCCCGGCTACATCCTCGGAGGTCTCTCGTGGTTCGCTATCCCGTGGCTCACCGCTACCACCATGGGTCTTGCTGCTCTCGCACTTGAGGGCAACCCAGCTTTCCCGACCTACCCTGACCGCATGCCGGATTCTGAGGTCTCAGCTGGTCTTGTCCTCCCCTATGCTGCTGTTGCGCTGCTCGGAAAAGGGGGTGCTGCTGCTACACTTCTGATTGTATTCATGGCTGTCACTTCCGCCACTTCGTCAGAGCTGATTGCCGTTTCGTCCATTTTCACGTACGATTTGTACCGGACATACTTCAAACCTGATGCCTCAGGCAAGCGTCTGATCTACATGAGCCACTGCATCGTCGTTGGCTATGCAATCTTCATTGCATCTTTCTCAGTCGGTCTGTGGTATGCTGGTATCTCGATGGGATACCTTTATCGTAAGTTCACTTCCTCCCCCTTTCTTTGGCCGCCGCTAACAAGCATGTTAGTCATGATGGGTGTCATCATATCTGCAGCCGTCCTGCCTGCCACCCTGACACTGACCTGGTCCGGCCAGAACAAGTGGGCAGCTAGTCTCTCCCCTATTCTGGGACTCATTGTCGCCCTCATCGCCTGGCTGGTAACTGCCAAGAAGGAGTGCGGTTCACTAGACGTCGAGTGCACGGGATCCAACAACCCCATGTTGGCCGGTAACGTCGCCGCCTTGCTGTCACCGCTTGTCTTCATTCCAGTCTTTACGCTCATTTTCGGCCTTGTAAGGTTTCCAACGGTCTCCGAGTCTCCTTTCGCGATTATTAACCACTGCCAAAACAGGACAAGTACGACTGGGCATCGATGATGAACATCCGCAAGGGCGACGACCACGATCTCGCAACCGAAGCTCATATGGATCTGGAGACGCTGCCCGAGGGGCACGTAGAAACAGCCCTCGAATTTGAGGAGGAGCAGAAGAAGCTCCGGCGCGCAGGCAAGATCAGCAAGACCATGACCGTCGTCTTGGTAAGCATACACCCCCGTGAACCAAACCAACGCCCCTACTCAACTAACATAACCCCAAGACTCTCGCCCTCCTCGTCCTCTGGCCCATGCCCATGTACGGCTCAGGCTACATCTTCAGCAAGAAATTCTTCACTGGCTGGGTCACGGTCGGCATCCTCTGGATCTTCTGCTCGTTCGGCGCCGTCGGTCTGTTCCCCATCTACGAGGGTCGCAAGACGCTCGTCAGGACCTGCAAGTTTATCTACCTCGATGTCACGGGCAAGTGGCATCCCAACACCATCCAGGCGGAGGAGGTTACTGGTGAGAAGGGCACGCCTGGGGATGTGACTCCACCTGAGAAGTCGGCGCCCAAGGAGGAGATCACGGGTTAAGATCTGTTCTGGAGCCTCGTGTTGGCTAGTTGCGCCAAGGTGCAGCTTCTGCTACACCTATACACTGTGGTCCTGTTTGCGTTTGCATGACATTCTGTTGGCTTTGTTGTGGCGTTGTTGATGTTGAAGATACCCTCGTTGGATACGCAGTTGTCGTGTTTAGTCTATCTCGAATAACAGAACCGGAGTGCTTGACTATCTGTTGTTGGAGAGCACAGCCTTGGTATCTCCCGAATGTCTCGCTGCTACCATCTCGTCTTTCTCAGACAGTCAGCTCACTGTCATACCAAGCACAAAGGCATAGGCGGTGTGTCACGTTTCGAGTCGTGGAGGCGAACCAAAAGCACAGCTGACTAAAACACTGTGTGTCTTCGCTTCTCATCCAATCATTTCGCCACGACGAACCGAAAAAGGAAATATCGCGATGGAGTCATTCCCGATCGTTCTTGGAACATGGGTCCAATAAGCCGCTAAAAATAAAACTAAAAAGATTATTGATAAATAAGCCATAAAAAAATTGCCGACAAAAATAAATTCGGACTCGCTCAGTTTCACCGCCTCGCCTCTCCCTTGTAATCGCAAACAGCCAAACACACCTCAATGTATACCAGAGAATGGGACCAGCGGGTCACCCCCTTCCTCCAACAAGCAGCCTGCCCCCCGTGCGCCAACTTCATAACGTGACGGAGGCGAGGATACTGGCTGCGTTGGACAACCTCTTTACCATCTACTACCCCGGCGTTGCGCTGCCCAAGCTTGTCTTGTACGAGGCGGCCAAACCGTACAAGCTTGCGGAAAGGTTTGCGCCCCTGACGGATTCTGGTTATAACTCGGGTTATACTTCCGAAAACGAGGATGATGAGGCCACCGATGAGGACGAGCAAGGACCGCTGGAGCAGCTCCGCGCCGATGAGCTGGAGCGCACCTTTGCGACAAAGTGGTTGATGCGGTTCATTGCTTGTGCGGAGGACGAGCTGCCCTGCTTTTCATCGGAGGAAACGCGCCAGAGCACCCTTGAGCGGGCGGCGGACTTGCTGAACGAGCTGCTCAACCCGCGGCAAGAGACCGGGGACGATATCCATGATGCTGAGGACGACACCTTCTGCCGCGACTTCACCTTTGTGCTGCCGGGCGACAGCGACGGGTCGTACAAGGACTACACGCCCATATCGATCAAGGTCAACGACGGGCTGGCCGGCAGGGATAATTCGGACCACCTCGACGTCGGCTTGCAGACCTGGGGCGCTTCGATCGTCCAGTGCCAGATGATGTGCGACGATGCTTCTCGGTTTGGACTCACGCAAAAATCCCTCGGCTCGTCGCCGCGGATCGTGGAGCTCGGGGCAGGAACGGGACTTCTTAGTCTAGTGCTAGCTCAGCTTCTGCCGCGGCTCGGCGTCGATCGTCCTCTCGTGGTCGCGACAGACTACCACCTTTCCGTCATCGCGAATCTTGTCGATAATATCGCGCTCAACTATGGACCGGCTTCGGACCTGGTGCAGGCATTCGCGCTGGACTGGGCCGAGCCGGAGCTAGCGCCGACATGGCCACTTGGAGACGAGAAGGCGGATGTCCTCCTCGCCACCGACGTCGTGTACGCCGCAGAGCATGCGGAGTTGCTGTACAGCTGCGCCTCGAGGCTGCTGGCGCCGAAGGGCGTGTTCTGGCTCATGGCGACTGTACGGCAGAATGCGCGGCTCAACGATGTTGCCAACACGGTCGAGGCTGTTTTCGAGAGCCCGAATCGTGCTCCCTGTCCAGGGAGCGGAAAGAGGCTGACAATACTGGAGAGCGAGCACCTGGAGAAGCGAAGTGGTGTCGGACGTGGAGACGAGACGTTCTATAATCTGTTTAGAATTGGTTGGGCATAGACACTTAGACGCATTTTGAGTCTATACGATAGATTAGTCTAGAGTATTCGGGACGGCTGCTTGAGCGGGAGCATGGAGCAAGCGCGGGGATACAGTGATTAGGGTTAGACACGCATAGAGCGTTGGTGTTGGTTGGTATTATGAGTGTTAGACATGATAACAAGAGGATAGCCATGCTGCAACTGTCAACACGCCGTTCAGGAGCCTAGCGGACGTCACTCCCATTACCGCCTCCACCCATCCTCAGCCACTCTCGCCTGCTCCTGCACTTGCGCAGCCTGGACCTTGAGCATAGCAGCCTAACTGCTCATCTGCGCAGTCGGCGTGAAGTTGGCCTGCTTTCGGGTCAGCACATATTTCCAATCCATATCAACTAACACCAACCCACATTAGAATTCTGGTACTCCACCGTATAAGCGTCGATCCGGTGGCCACCCCCCACGGTGTTGACCATCATGGCGGTACTAGCTCGGTTGGCTTAGACTCGCATGGCGTTGGCGGCGAGGTATCCTGACACCCCGGCTTGCTCGCGGAGGTCCTTGGCCTGTTGATGTAGCTGGGCTGTCTTCGTCTGCAATTCCGTCTCCTTGACGCGTCGCTCGCGGACCTGTGCCGGGCTGTCAGTAAACCAAGTCGCATTTTCTGCTAATGTCCTTTCGCTACCTTTAGTCCCAAAAGCGCAATGTCACCAGTTGAAGCAACCTGGGCCAGATCTGTCGCATACGAGGGGAGTACAACTGACATGTGAATCCCGACGATATCCCAGAAGGGCCATTGTCAAAGTGTCGTGCGAGTTCGACGCCCCTGTCCAGATCAGGCTTGATACCCTCGGCGAAGCACTTCTCGCACACGGTGAACTGAACAAGTCCCTCATGGCGTAACATCGGAGTGTGCTGGATGGGTAGTTCTGTGGACATGGTCCGCTCGGTGCTCGCCATGGACGCCCTGGAAGACCAACCCTCGGTGGCGGTGGGTTATCCCGCAGCCAGAAGATCAACGGGGCCATGTCTGTTCTGCCAGCCTGTGTAGATGTTAGGCGCAGGCCACGGCATATTGGAGATGTGAGCCGTGTACTGGTCATCGAAACGATCGGAGGGAACAAATGCGTATGATCCCTCGGCAGGAGCTTCGGATGTCGGCATCCAGGCATTGGATGTGCTCGGGTACAGGAGTTGCATGTTGGCCACGCAGTGAGAGCAGTGAGTCCAAACCGGAAGCGGAATGGTACCGGCATTAGGCTCGCGGATGGTATACCACACCCTCGATACGCGTGATGGCGGACTATTCTCATGATTCAGGTGTGTATTCGGACATGGCCCGTCCTGGACTATGATCCCCGACACACGTGCCAGGAGTGTGACATCGTGGCGGCGGTCCTGGTTCATCCTCATCAGAACGTGTCCCGCCATCCGGACCCAGAACCGGGACATGTCGCATCGCAGAACGAGGTGTGGAGGAGCGGGCGGCTTTTGAACGAAGGCTCCGGCAAAGGGAGTCGGCCTGATTTGCGAGTGGTAGCAGCTCGGACAGGCGTTAAAATACTGGAGCCGCGGGTCTGCCATGCCGAACCAGTCCGGGAATCTGGCTTGCGGAATCTTGCGTGGGCACGGCAGGTTCGATGGCTGCGGCTGCTGCACCAGGCTGTTGATCAGCTCTCCGATCCCATCGCCGTAACCGCCGAAGCCGCCGCCGCCATATCCGCCGCCGCCGCCCGGTTGTTGCGGTGCGAGGCCGCTCTGGAGTTCTTGGTTGAGAGATATGAGGAACTTGCGCATTGTAGGACCCGCACGAGAAGCCATTGTCTGTCGCTATCAGAAACAGAGAATAGTCCAGCTTAAGGAAATGGAAGCCATTGAGACAGCATGTGGCGGCTATGCCTGGTATAAAACCGAACGATCCGGGAGGTGCGTTCGGATAAGGCACCCGTTGATAAGATGCGGCTGACCGGTATTCATCCCCGATCCTGACCATGTGCATGAGAATCGATAGTTTCCCCAAGAATGACATACCAAGACCATTGGTGGTGTCGACATGGCGATATCTCTTCTGTGCGGAGGGGTTTGCATTTCCCCTCGCCCGTGTGTTTCGCAAGTTTTCAGGACGATCGATCGTAACCTGCCTTGTGGTGAATAAGTTGAATCAAGAAGACACTGTGATACTCTACCGACTTCACCGGAGCACAGAGTCAAGTTTCCTGGATGATTATTCTGATGTGGCCAAGATGCCCAGCAGGACAAGCTTTGGACCCTGAAAGACCAAGCCAGGAGAAGCCCTCGCGAAGCCTCTCACCACGTGCATATGCAGCTACGAAAATGCCGATCTTCTTGATACCTTAGCACTTGGAGTGCCTTAAGCCGCCAACATATCGAACGCGTGCAATGTTTGTATGACTTGGGAGAATCTCATTGCGACATTCATTTGCCGCTGGTAGCTTGACCCTGTGTAAAGACTACTTCACAAAACCAACCTAAAGTTGGGCTCCCGGTCATCGCCATATCCGATATACTTATCATGCTTCCCCCGAGCCTTGTCACGGTTGATCTTGGCCACCCACAGAACATTGAACAAAATCCTGCGGGAGTTAATCACATTGCCCACCAACTTGGAAGAATCACTTACAAAAACCAGCCTCCAACAAGCAAGCCAAGAATGATGGTGTGCCCTTTGTGGTACTGCGGCCCCTGAGCTTTGGGGTAGACGAACACAGTGACGAAGCCGCCGCAGTTCGCAATCGCAAGTTGCAAGGCGGCCGCGGTGGCTCGCTTGTAGTGCCCGGCTGAGTTGTTGGCAAGCCAACCGAGGACTGGCGGAACGCTGCTGTAGAGGCCGGTGGCCATCAAGAAAGTCATGCCGTACTTGACATGGGAGTTGGTGACGTTGGCAATGACTCCATAGCCGATGATGGCAATGGGAAGAGTGCTTTTGCGTGTTAGCGTCTGTGATTTTGGTGCGAGGAGCAGCGACTGACCAAAGCATGATGATACCGCGGACCTTGAAGTGGTCGGAGATAAAGGCAACGATCACGGTGACCACAGCAGCGACCGCATATGGTATGACAGACCACAGTTGAGCCTCGTTCGCGGTATAACCGAGATCTGCAATGATGGTCGGCAGCTGACGATGGGTTAGTAAAATGGCATCACAGGCGACGCAGAACTTACAAAGAGGCCGAACGAGTATAGACCGGACAGGATGCCGAAATATGCGCTTGCCGTAAGCCAGGTCTGGATGTTGAACACTCCACGGCCGACTTCACTCCACGAGAATTTCTCCGCCGTTTCACTGCCAATGTTAGCCGAGTATCCACGTATCATGGAAGTCGAGTTACTTTTCCGGGCTTCCCGTTCCGCGATCCGGGCCCCGAACCCTGAGGATGGCGTTGTCCCTCTCAGCTTGGGTGAGAAATCCAGCAGACTCGATGTCGTTGGGAAGGAGGAAGAAGGCGATGACAGATGCCACGACGGTCTGTCGTATGTCAGCCGACAGTCTCTACCACAAGGCATGGTCTGCTCACCAGCAATCCTTCAATCACAAAGATCCATCTCCAGCTCGACAGCCCGCCCCTTGTCCCGATCTCGGCTAAGCCCCGCGCAAGCAAGCCTCCAAAGGCACCAGAGAGCGATGCAGCAGTATAGAATAAACCGATTCTCAGTGCAAGATCCGCCCGAGTGTATATGCCGGAGAGATAGAGGATCTGAAGTAAAGTCAGCGAGATCCATTGCAAACGCAGGAAAGCAACGTACCATGCCTGGCAGGAGGCCACCTTCAGCCATCCCAAGAAATGCTCGTACGACCACGAATCCGGCGATATTCTGAGTGAACCCCAGACACATAGAGATGACGCCCCAGGCAAAGGTGAGACAAGAAAGCCATATCCGGGGCGTGACTTTCTTCAGCACGAGGTTGCTGGGCACTTCGCTACACAGTCTGTCAGTCGATCGTCCTAAAGCCCCGCCACGGCGGCAACTGACCTGACGATATATGTAGCGTAGAACACGGCGAGACCAGTGTCGTACTGATGATCCGTCATGTTAAGGTCCTTCTCCAGACCGTAAAGTCTCGCATTGCCGACATTGGTCCTGTCCAGGAACGAGCAGAGGAAGAGGATCGCCAGGGTCGGCACGATTCTGTCCACCAAGTTAGGCCAACCTCACCCCTCGGACTGCCGTGTGCGAACGTACCTTCTATCGAGCTTCCACAGACCCGACCTCGTCAACCTCTTGTCAATGACGAAGGCATCACTCTCGCCAGGTTTGTTTTCCACCTCATCCACCTCTCTCTTTTCGAATGCGTCTTGGTGCTCCATGTCGTCCGGGAATCGAGTGTCGTACAGATGATCCCGCGTACGATGTTGGCAAGGGTAGAGAGGCAGATAGGTCCTCACATTTTGAGGGGATGTCGACCGGATATACGTCACGGAATGCAACGGTTAGTAAGTGAACCTGAATATGTCATGAATCTCGGGGAAAATGCGGGGGGTCGTTGTGGACGGTGATCATTTGTGGTGGTCGTTCCGCTGACGTGGGTTGCCCGAACCCGGTTTTTAGGGGAGCAATGGGTAAGACAGCCTGTGGATGGCGGCGATGATAGGCCAGTCTAGGGTAGTAATCGCGCCCCAGACACGCTGTCCGACCCCGCGATGGTTGAGTTCGACGGATACGCAGCTATCCGCATCATACGCTGCGGTAAGCCGGAGGTTATTATTGAGGGCCGTCCCACAGATCGGAGGCGTGTTCTGAAATCCATAAGGAGTACTCGTCCCGGACACAGCGGTCATCAAGAAACGGGAGGAAGCATTCAGTCCCGGGTGGCCAGATGTGCAGACTGGCGTGGAGCGCATGACTGACACCGGGAATGGTGATCACCTCATCAACAGCGAGACCCGGGTAGAAGCACGCAAGCACGCAGCTCGACAATTCGACGGTCTCGAGACATGTTACTGCCGACGAAATCTTCAAATCACCGGATAGGTATCATGTCCGACGACGGAAGGAAGATTGAGCATATAACAACGGCCTGATGTGCGATGCGACGCGACACGGGCAAGCACTCGCTTGCCAAATCAAACCAAACATCGAACTGAAACAACAAAACTGAAACAGCATCCAGACAAGACAATGGCCAACGACCAAGACAAATCCAATTCGACCATCCCAAGTATCAAAGACATCAGCTTCGGAGAAGACATCGACTTCGTCATGGCCATCACGGCGGCGGCGCTGACGGCGAACCAGCTCCTGAAGGTGGCGGAAAGCAAGAAACACAAAGGGTCTCACCTGGCTAAAGCGGCACTGGGAGCTGCCGTAACCGCTGTGGCCGTTGACATGTACCAGCGAGACTCCAAAGAACACGACGAAGAGGAGAAGAAGAGCCAGCAGACCGGCCACAACGCTGACGGAGCTCGAATGTACCATCGCTATCAGCTCCAGTCGGACAGAGGCCACGACAGGCTCCTGACGAACGGTAGAGGGGACCGTGAATGGGAGATGGAACGGGAATACGAACGAGAGCACCACGGACGCCCTGAGTATCGGAGACGCTCATGGCCCGGCCATAATCCTCCATATCCTCCATGTTGAGGCCAGTCAGCACTTCAGCGAGGCGGACTCGAGAGATGGGAGCGGAGTGGAAGAGGGGCTGGAATAGGTATGATTCCCAATTCGGCATGTCGTGTTTTCCGGATGTTGAACCGTCAGCTGACGCGAACTTTAAGGTCTGAGAAACAACTCGATGAGATTCATCAGGAGTGTGTTGTGCTCAGGAGAAGGGAACCCGGCAATTCGGGTTGGATGGTGGGGAGATTCCAGACCACCACCCCACAGTGGAGTTACACGTGTACATTCGAGGTTATTTTGCGGAGGGTCCCTTATCAGCTTCCCATACCCGAGCATATGTACGCGTGTTCGTACCGCATATCGTCGCCCATCCATCACTCCATTGCCGCGGTCGATTCATCATTCAACCTTTAATAAGTCAGCTCGACATTTGAGGCTCTTTTGTCTAGAGACGTCTACTAAGCGTCTACTACACAATGCCTTCTCGACGACACGTGTCTGGTCCTCCCAGTCAAGTCCAAGCGAGAACTTGGAGGCGGTGCACCACCTCGCTCGGAGAAAGCCTGAGAGTGTTAAAGTTATGCAATCCGCACGACTGAATCGAAGAATGGCAGACAAATAGCCAAGGCGACGAACATGAAGGTGGAGGAACCACGTTGGTTGCTGTCAATGCTCAAAGATGGCATGGCATTCAACTTGTCATGCTCTGGTGGCGGCCAGCCAGGCTGATGTTTAACACAATGTCGGTAGGAGGCTTTTGGCGCCTCGCTCCAGTAACAAATGATAGACAAATAACAGCAATATCTGCAGTCCTCGAGTGACAGTAACGCCAATGAGGAGTCCATCATCTACAGCTCGCAACACGATGCCGTCCAAAAGGCCCTAGCAGGAACCTCCATGTATCATCCTCAAGCCCGGCAGCTCAATTGGCTCATGCCTCCGCACGGCGGCACGGTTATGCTTCCTTCGGTGTAGACAGAAGTTCAATGTCTGCATAGGGCTATAGGCTGTTTCTCCCTTCGCCGCACACGGGCAGAGATATTGACTCTCGCAAGCCGAACCAGGAGATACTGTTCCATTGCAGGTGGCCATCTACACTTCAATTGGTTCCCGCTCCTCAGACCTGCAGATACGTGCCGCGAGAGAACCTGGAGATGTGGCCGCCAAGCCCATTCTTGACGGCCGCTCGGGATGAGGAGTCGTCTAAGTACGTCAGATCGCGATCCCTCAATCCCACCCAGCGAGGGGCTTGGGGGCTGCTCCTACTTCCCCTCATTCTTCATGTTTTTGAGGCTCAGTGCTGACTCTATAAGTGCGGGTGCGATGGCTTCTATGCCGCTCGGCTGCAGTGGCCAACATCTTGCTTGGTTCGTTGGAGATTGTGTGTCGTACTCGTCCCAAAGTCGATACCCGTGAATATGGCCACACGCATATGGTTACTGAATGCAGTTCTAGCACTGGTGCTGCTACAGGTCGCTGACCAGGTTGCCGCGGCTCCATCATGCGCCTGTGCACGGAGATTCGACTGGGAAGAGGAGCGGTTGACCGATGCCGCCATCGCCAACATCTCGAAGCAGGACGTCAGCAGCGGTTCTCTCTTCAGTTTCGGTAGTGACGCCCCAGACGCAAGCCACGGGTGCAAGGTATTACCCGGCGACGACCTCTGGCCCGCCAAGGATGTCTGGGACGTGTTCAACGCAACTCTTGGAGGAGCTCTGATCCAGACAGTTCCTCTGGCCGCACCATGCTACAACAACTGGCCGGAGAGAGACGCAGCCACATGCCAGTACGTGACAGAACACTGGAGCGATCCTCATCTGCATGTCAATGATCCAACTTCGACACAATGGCCGCTATTTCAGGGAAGGACGTGTCTACCCACGAACGATACGGATGCTACCTGCACACTTGGCGGCTATGCTGCGTACTCCGTGGCAGTAACGAAAGTCTCGCAAATCCAGTTGGCGTTGAACTTTGCTCGCAACACCAATGTTCGACTGGTGGTCAAGAATACGGGGCACGACTTCGCTGACAAGTCCATTGGAGCCGGAGCGCTGTCGGTCTGGACTCACAAACTGAAGGACATCAAGTTCTTCGCGGATTACAGATGCAAGTCCCACAGTGGACCGGCTTTTAAGCTCGGCGCCGGCGTCGAGACCGAGGAAGTGTACCGAGCTGCGGAGGAGAATGGTGTTACCGCGGTAGGAGGCGAGTGTCGGACTGTCGGCCTTGCCGGTGGCTACATAGCTGGAGGCGGCCACTCACCGATGTCCACACTCGTCGGAATGGGCGCAGACCAGGTCCTCTCGCTAGAAGTCGTCCTCCCGAACGGCAAGTTCGTGACAGCAAGCGAAGACTCCTACCCGGATCTGTACTGGGCTCTCCGCGGCGGAGGGGGCAGTAAGTTCAGTTTTCCATTCCAATATTGCCATTTTTCTCTGACCCAAAACAGGTACATACGGCGTCGTCACTTCGCTCGTGATCAAGTCATACCCCAAAATCCCAGTAACAACCATGACCTTCGGCTTCGGAGGTCCGAATGTCTCAGCAGACACATTCTGGGCCGGGATGGGGACATACATGAGCTACTTCTCGACATTCACCGACGCCGGAGCATATGGGTACTTCCTCGTCGTCGGCATCGCTTCAGGCCAGTTCGGCTTCGTCTTTTTCCCCTTCTGGGGCGGCAACATGACCGAACCGCAGCTGAGGAAGCTTGTGAGCCCCTTTTTGGCGGACCTCGACAACCTCGGGCTGAATGTGACGGCGAACGCTGTAATCACCGAGTACGACAGCCTGTACAAGGCCTTCAACGGCAGCTTCGAGCCAGAACAAGTCGGTGCGCCAGTTGGGCATTCAGCAAGCCGTCTCTTCCCACGCGAGAACTTCGCCAGCCGGGAGAAGCTCAACGAAACTTTGGCAGCAGTCCGCTACGCAGTCGAGCAAGGCGGTGTTTTGGTCGGGTACAACATCCGGCCCGCCGCCAACCCTGCCGTGAACCAAGACAACTCGGTCAATCCAGCCTGGCGCAAGACGGAGTCGCTGTTCATCCTTGCAGCCGGACAGCTACCGGCTAACGCAACCGAAGAGCATATTGCAGAGAACGCGAAAGCCCTGACGACGGACTGGATGCAGAATTGGCGCGATGTCTCGCCTGGAGCGGGCTCGTACATGTCTGAGGGCGATATCAACGAGCCGGACTTCCAGCAGTCGTTCTATGGGGAGTATTATCCGCGGCTGTATGCGTTGAAGCAGAAGTATGATCCGACGGGACTGTTGTATGCGCCGACTGCAGTTGGGTCAGAGGACTGGTATGTCACTGGCCAGATTCCGTATCTTCCGACGCAGAATGGGAGGCTTTGTAGGCGATGAAAAAGTACAGCTGGAAGGACTTTTGCCTAAGTTGGTGGGGTGACAGTACATTGATATTTCATGGCCTGATCGTCTGGTTGTCTCTCCCGACCTCAAGAGGCGTAGAGCAAAATATTCGAGGGGTATGTTTTTTTTATTCCGTGCTAAAGCTTCCTAACCTAGCCGAATCTCCACGTCGGACCAACTGTCCCTCCCCAGATAAAGCATCGCCTGGCCGAAATGCGCCGAATACACTGAAACCCTTTGGCATGTCGCTGAAACCATCGCGTTCCTGAATCATAGCTCGCAAGACCTCAACCCCAAAATGCACGGGATGCGCGGTACAACAGGCATGCTCTACTGATATCTCTGGTCTGTCGACCTCTGTAGCATGCCGGCCGTCAAATGCGTGCTCCCTAAACTCCACATAGCGCAGGTAATCATCAAAGCCATAACGCCCTCTCATTGCTCGAGCCCTAGTTGTCGCACTCCATGATCCGCAGCAAGTTGTTGAACATTGCCTGCTCGGCGTCCTTGCCGCGCTCATCCGTCCAGTTGTTTGCAGCAGACTGAAGCGGAACAGGCATACCGGGCCAGCCCCTGGGCTCCCAAGGCTTGTAGTTGTCCGTGTGCAGCTTCAACACCTGCTTGACGGAGTCGGCGCCGCGCTGCTTGACCATGGCCTTAAGCCAAGGGAAGGCCTCCTTATAAAACTTCTCGGCGGTCCGGGTGGCACGCTGTTTGTCGCCGTCGGGACCGGGCACACGCGCCACGCGGAATGGGTGGTTAGCCACACTCTCGACAAAGATCAGGCGGTCCAGGTTGGTGACGCCGGCAAGGAGGTGGAACGCGGGCATGTTCATGAACCGGTGAGTGCGGGTGCCGTTCCAGTAGATGACGGTCATGTGCCGCAGCATGGCCTTGGTCTCGGGGCGCAGATTCATGAGGAAGCTGTACATGGCTGTCATGTCGGCGAAGTGGAACTTTTGAGTCCACAACATGCCAGCGGCCTCGGCGTAGACGACCTTGCAGGTGGTGAGTAGAGACGGCACCAGGCGGGGTTTGTAGTCCAGCGGTGCGCCTGGGGTTCCTTTCTCTAGCCGGAACCACTCGGCGGGGAGGATCGTGGTCGACACGCGACTGGACGATGGGCCGCAGTTGACTGGAGAGACGTGTCTAGCCTTGCGGCGGTACGCGCTCATCCAGCTCGAGATGTGGACGCCGTTCGGGTCAACGAGTGCGAGCTTGTAGATCTTGTTGCGAAGCTCGGGAGGAAGCGACCTGCTCAAGGTTAGTATCGGCTCGAAAGACAGGGAGACGGGTGCTTTACATGAATGGGAATGGCTTCGGGCGAGGAGGAGTTGCCTTCTTCTTGGGAGACGCGCGCTTCTTGGTCTTGGCCTGGAGTTGCGGTTAGTATGTAATTAAAGATGTCGGAGATTAAGGGTGCGCATACCTTCTTCCGTGGGCCGCATCCATTCTCGTGCTCGCCATCTGTGGCGTCTGCATCGTTCGGGTCGTCGACACTCTTGGCGGCACCTCCATCGACGTCGTCTAAGCCCTCGATCTCGTCCGCGGGCTCTGTATATTTCACGACGGCGCGCTTGCGCTTGGGATAGCGAATCGACATCTTTGCGGTGATGTCTTTGGTCAACGCAGAGTCGAGTATTGCGGTTGGGTCGTGAGTTGGGAAGTGGAAAAGATGAGGTCGAAGTTTGGTTTCGGCTGCGGGAAAAGGTGCGTTTGGGAGAAGTGCAGTTGCAGATTGGCAGTGGGACGTTTTAAGTTGAGGCGCAAGAAGCACGTCCTCTATCCGATTCACCTCCAGAATGGACGAAGTTCAATTTCACAACGTGCGGAGAAGAAGTGAAGGAGAGAAGGAAACGCGGCACTGGCGACACGAAGTCATTCTTTTTTGATTGGATTGGACGAGGTACCTGAAAAAGGCGAAGAAGCAGTTAACGACGTGGAGGTCCCTTTGGAGATGAAGCTTAGCGTCGGTGGAGCCCCGGCTGCCTGGCTGGCTGCAGCTCCAAATTCGATGTTGAAAGGAAGGTGCGGTTGACTCCAGGGTTCCTGCTTCACCTTCAAAGAGAAGCCACGCTACAGTGACAGTCGACGTGTCGATCCATCTGAATTGCCTCAATCATGGCGAAGCTCATCTGATCTAACCGGAAAATAGCTTGAACTTCCTCCTCTTGTCCTTGCATTCACGGCTTCCAGATGAAATCTTCACCAACCATGCCATTTTCTCTGATGGTGTTGAGTCCAAGTCGGGCGAGCTCCTGCCCCCGTGACATGTGCGGCTAAAAGTGGGTACCTTAGTTCCCCTTACCCACAAGCTCCACCGCTGCCTGATCTGGAAGTACGTACCTCTCCAGCTTCTGCTCTCCTCTGCTGGGCCAGGTGTGACACGGAGAAACCTCGAACCGAAAAACATTCCGACCATTCACAGGGAGCGCCTTCAAACCCGGCGGACACAAATGATCAATGGATAAGCGCAATTGGCGCTGGTTGGATCTCTTCAGTTCCGCGAAGGTACCGTCTTTCCTCTCTTTGCCCAGGCTAACAGTGTGACATCTGTCCCTCTTCCATTTCTCCTAACTCCAATGTGATGCCCATGGCTAACCTCTACGCGGAAACAGACGGCGCTTCCACCCCATACGCCCAAAGCACGCTCCTCCACCACTTAACCGCGACCACCGTTATAATCCGCCCCTCCCGCCTTCCGTAACCTCGACACGATATCCTTCTCCTCCAGATCCCCCTTCGAGCTCGCATCAACCTGGATGCTGTAGTGCGACAGGATCTTCTTGACGTCGGCGCTCTCGGACAGCACGCGTCCCCTCCGGAGGGGCTTGACGTTCGGCCCGATCCACACAATCAGGGCGAACTTGATGCGCTTGCTCTCGGCGTCGTTGGCGTACTCGACGCGCACGTACGCGTACTGCACCTTGTCGTCTTGCAGCAGCGGGATCACCTCCTCGAGACCGCCGGTGCCCTTGTCGGCCAGCGCGAGCTTGTTGCGCGCCGTCGGGTGGTCGCCTACGAGCAGCCACTTTGTGTCATCCTTGTCCGACCGGACCGCGTCGTACGCTTCGAGGATCTCGGGAGAGTCGGCGCCCGACATGATTGGTGGTTGTTGAAGAGGAGGAGGAGGAGGAGAATGGGTTGATGTCAGCCTCGGCGGTGGCCTGCACGAACGAGACGGTGGTTGGCGATGTCCGTTCTCGGAAGGGATGTTGACTCGAAAGTGAAACACAACCGGGGGCCGGAAGTCGTGCGGGGGGTTCGGAGCCGAGCCGCTAACGGAACTACATTCTTCCGACCTCCAATGTCTGGTACCGGTGTGGGACCCGTGGGTGAGACTTCGACACAAGGACAACCGAGACATTCACATCATCGCCGTTGGAAGTCCGTGATAACCGTGCGTAACTACCCACCTGGAAGGCTCCGAGGACATAATCTTAAGGGCCGAGACGCGCGCGCCAAGCATTCATCTGCACCACCGGCGACCAGACCGATACTCCAGAGCTCACACACCAGTCAGGGATCTTTCACATGTTTCATTTCATCTTCTACGGCACTATATGAACACTCTCGAAAACTCGACCAACGCCATGATCGCCATGGCCTGCCCGTATGGCATGCTGGTGATGGGGATGTCCTTGTAGTGCTGCAGGTCGTGGCCCATTCCGGTGCCAAAGGACGTGTGAAGCAGCTCGCCTTCTGGACTGATATTCTCCAGGACACCCTTCACCGCCTTGATGGCGATGTCCTGGTACTCCTTCCCGATGTATCGCTTCCTCCCCGCCTTGAGGATGCCGAAGGCGAAACCAGCTGTGGCGCTCGCTTCTAGGTACGAGCCTTCTTCCTCCGGGATATCCAGCAGTGTCCGCCAAAGTCCCGAAGAAGCCTGGAGTGGTTTCAGGGCCTCACACTGAGCCTCGAGTGTGCTGCGCAGTATGGCGCCGATCGGATCCTCAGGCCCCAGATCGAGCAGCTCAATGAACTCGGGTATGACAATTGTCAGCCAACTGTTTCCACGCGCCCATCGAGCGTCGGCGAAGTTGTGACCACCCTCGTGGAACGTCCAGCCGTGGAAGAACAGCCCAGACTTGCTGTCAAAGAGATATTGGATATGTAGAAGGAACTGGCGCTTCGCCTCAGCGACATAATGTGGCCGGTTGAGGACGAGACCGATTTTGGCAAGGGGCATGACTGTCATCATGAGGGTGTCGTCCCAAAGCTGCTGGTCGTTGACCTCGAGGTATGTGATGTGTTGCATGCCGCCGTACTTTGTGCGCTCGAGGTCGTGGTACGCCCACTCGGCCCAGCTGTCAAGCCAGGGCAGGTATGTCTGGTTGCCCGTGCGCTCATAGACGTATGCCAGCGTCAGGAAGACGGCCATGGTGTTGATGTTCTTGGTCGTGCCGCCAGCCTCGAACCGGTTCTTGAACCAGTCTTCGATGATGCGCAGGCAGCCCTCGTCGCCTGTCAGCTCATAGTACTGCCATATGCCGTATAGGCCGATGCCATGCGTCCACTCCCAGTCATTCCATCCTTTGGTGTCGATCACACGACCGTCCTCGAGGGTCAGCAGGAACTCTCCGGTCTTGTCCTTGATATTGACGAGGGCGTCGATGAGGAACTTGATCTTAACGTGGATGTCCGGGGACTTGATGCCGTGGAGTTCGGCTGGCATCTTGAAGGCGTGTCGATGCTATGTCTAAATCTGACGTGCCAGTGCGCTTCAAGGAGGCCTTAGGTGGGTGGTCGTTGGCTCCAATATCTCAAGCGAGGGAGGCAGTCGTTGGCTCCAATTTCAACTTAGTAGGGGTTGACGCGTCTGCGAGGCAAGGCCACTAATTTCTGATTCGGGCAAGCTCGAGACGTGAGACCGGATATCAGACCACTCGATTCGCTATTTAACAATCCCACCATGGTCTCCTTGGTGGAGAATTGCTCTAGTGTCGTTTGGAGTGTTGGAGAAAGTTGGATGTCTCGGTAGGAATCAGACCGAGCCCACGAACATCGCACCAAGGCCGTGCGGGGAAGCATGCAAGGGTTCTTTGCGGGGGGTGGCGTGCACACATCCGCCCATCGTGGACCGTGGTTTCATTTCAGGGCCGATTTGAGCCAAGTGCTTACCGCTCAGAGACGCAGGAGCAGATGCTGCTGTGAGAGGTTATCATTCGACACTCGCTATCATGATGCTCCAAGGGACCACGGATCAGCAGGTTGCGTCTTTGGCCAAGGGGAGTTGCAGACATATCTATGCAAGTGCACAGGTTATGCAGGCGCACCGAAGGGCCACGCCATTTGATCGCCTCGAGATGGGACTTCGAAGGCCAACGCCAAGGGCAGATCCAGCATACCTTGGCCATGCAAGATCTCTGGCCTTCGGTGCAAAGATAAAATCTGCACCACTAGCCAAGCAACCATCTTCGGGGTGGATTGAGCAGAGAGCGCGAAGCTAACTTCCAACAACCATGTCGCGGCCAAGGTAGTGATTATATGCGTCTTACTCCGGTGTGGTACCATCGTGGTGCGAAATGCCGGCTGATTATTGCCTTGTGGGGTACGCCAGAAGCCAACCGCAAACACATACCGCAACTTGATCAGACCTTGTCACCTCCGCCATTTCGGACCCGGATTCCTGACCAGCGGACCCCCTTCCCCATGGGGACGAGTAATACTCACCCGGCATAAAGGCTTGATGCATCCTCCATCGCATCTGATCTTGTCTCACCCCATCTGGTCTCATCACCTTCTTTGAGTGTGGGCATACTGGAGGCACCTCAGCACGTGTTACTCATCAACACCACGGGAAAGGAGACATCAACAGACCACCGTCCACCCCATTCACCTTAGCACCATGTCTAACCTCGAGGAGCCCAACCCCGACCTCGTCGGCGCGGCGAGGCCATCCCGCGACAACAACAGGATCGAGAAGAGCGACCTCTCCGAGATTGAGCGAGCACACTCGGTCGACCCCGGCCTCGAGAAGGGCGCCCACCAGCGGTACGAAAAAGTCGACAAGGAGGTGGCCAAGTACATCAACGATGAGGCCATCCACATCTCCGAGGAAGAAAGCAGCCGCCTCCGCCGGATGATTGATAAACGCGTCCTGGTTATCATGATTACGACCTACTTCATCCAGGCCATCGACAAGGGAACACTGAGTTTTGCGTCCATCATGGGCATCATTCCCGATACCGGCTTGCACGGGCAGCAGGTGAGTGATCACTAGAGTGGAGAATGAGAGAAGAATGTAGCTAACGGCCGCAGTACCAATGGCTCACCACCTGTATCTACATCACCATCCTGATCGTCGAATACCCCCAGAACTTCATCATTGCGCGAGTGCCCATCGCCAAGTACCTGAGTTTCATGATTGTCGCCTGGGGTACAGTCCTGGCCTGCACCGCCCTCTGCAAGAACTTTGTCGGTCTGGTGGTCGTACGGACACTCCTCGGTCTCTTCGAGTCGGCGTGTCAGCCTGCCTTTGTCCTCTTGTCGAGTATCTGGTACAAGCGCGAGGAGCAAGCCTCCCGTGTTACCTACTGGTACATGATGAACGGCGCGCAACAAGTCGTGGGCGGCCTCCTGGCGTACTGCTTCTCGCTCATCGACACCGGCCCGCTCAAGTCGTGGCAGTGGCTCTTCCTCGCCTACGGCATCATCTCTGTCATCTACGGCGTCTTTGTTGGCTGGTGGATGCCCGACTCGCCCATGCGCGCCAAGTGCTGGAGCGAGGAAGACAAGCGCCTGATGGTCGAGCGTGTCCGCTCCAACCAGACCGGAGTCCAGAACCGCTTGTTCAAGAAGGAGCAGGTCTACGAGGCGCTGAAGGATCCCCAGTGCTGGGGATACGCGCTCGTGCAGCTGTGCACCACTCTCCCGACCAGCGGCCTCGGCAGTTTCCAGGGTATTATCATAAGGAGTTTCGGCTTCAGTGTCTTGGAGACCCAGCTTCTGGCCATGGTCCTCGGCTTCTACATTATCATCGTGCTGCTCGGCTCCGTTTGGATCGTCAAGAAGACGCAGCAGAACCTGCTGACTATGCTGGGCTTTGTCATTCCGTACGTCCTCCTCCTCTCGTCGTGAGACAACGCCGCTAACAAACCAGATCTTTCATTGGCACCATTCTTCTCATGACAGTTCCTCCCAACACGAAGAGCCAAAAGGTCGGGCTGCTCATCTGCTACTACATCACCCTCTCCTTCTGGTCAGCCCAGACCCTGGCGCTCTCCATGGTGTCTCGCAATGTCGCCGGCCAGACCAAGAAGTCCGTCGCCATCGCCATGAACTTTATCATCTGGTCGACCGGAAATGCCATTGGTAAGGCAACCTTCCCACAACATGTCATATGAAAACCGTGTACTAACAGTGCCCAGGACCCCAGGTATTCCTCTCGTGGGACGCGCCCCGCTACTTCATCGCTTTTGCCACGCATCTGGGCTGTTACTCCCTGCTCGTCATTGTCATTGTCGGCCTGCGCTTCTACCTCAAGTACCAGAACAAGAAGCGGGATGAGCTCGCCGCCGCCGGTGTGCAGGAGGCCAACGACAACAGGATGGTGCACGCTTTCGAGGATCTCACGGATAAGGAGAACCCCAACTTCCGCTATGTGTATTAGACGGAGAGTCGGACGGGGGAGAAGCTGTGATGTGCAGTCTAACCTATTATTTATGTCTAATCTAACTCTACTGGGTATCGTGTCTTTCTGTCTATTATGTGACCTCCCGCATTCTCTTCCTTTTGCTCACGCTCGGCCAATCCACTATACCACACCAGCCTGCTGGAAGGCCTCCTTACTCGGAAGTTCCTTGCTTCTCCAAAACACCCAGCTAACCCCGAGAGCAAACTTGATCCCACCAGCAAGCCACAAGGCAGCGCTCATCCCAGCAGAGGACCGCTGGATCCACCCGCCAGCGACACCGCCGGCAACTAGGAGCACAATAGATGCGATACGCCTGTTGCGTTTCGGGTTCTTGGACACGGGAGCCATGAGCAGCGGATCAGAGAGCAAGTCGCAGTACAAACTCGTCAGCACGTTGGTCGGCACCTCGTTGACACCGAGAACGCGGGACATGACGATCTGCCCGCCGAATTGGAACGCCAGGAGTGCGAGCGGGATGAGGCTGAGGCCGCTGTCCTCTTCCGCGCCACGGATGGCGCGTTCAGCATCGGTGAGAGTGGTCGACAGGCGGTTCATACCGAACGAGGGCACGGCGGCGGTTTCCGCAAGGGCGGCCGCGACGAAGATGAAGCATGCTTGTAGGGTGAACGACAGAGCCAGAGTTGTCTTGCGGTGCGGCCTGAAGTGCCGCGACTTGGAGAAGATGAAACAGCCGGCCCAGAATGCAGCGATGGAGACGATGGCGCGCAGCCAGAGTAGTGGCTGGTTTGCTGGGAGGCCGGCGGCACCAAGGGCAAGGAATATGGTATTGCCTGAAGATGTTAGTAAGATCCTCAAGGTCAGGCCAGGAAAGCATACCTGTCTGCATCGAGGCAAAGGTTCCAGTCGCATTGAAGGCTACACTGTCGCAGAGACCGGACACGGTGCAGCAAACAAGAATGGGGAGGTCGGTGTAAGAGAGGTGAACATCATCGCGAAGCTGCGCCAGCCAGTTGCGGCGAGGTGTCGCTTTCGCCGGGAGGTCCTCTTGAGAGGAACTGGCTGTCATTTCGCAAGACTTTACGGTCAAAATGCCAGTTTCACACACAATGAGTCAAAGAGCAGAAGTTACGTGACTCCTTGGCAGAGCGTTCGGTGATTATGGTGTTATAAGACCAGTCATCCTACTGTACCCCTGCTCGGAGAAAGGAATGCGAAAAATTCAACGGCGCCCAGCACGATTACCTCGGTGGCGCTAATTGCACCATTGCGACACTGGTGATAAACAACATAAGCCGCTTTCGGAGCGTGACAAACGAATATCTCAGGAGGGTCAATTGTTGTTTCTTAAGGTACCTATCTTGCAGATCGCTGTCAGACATCCCTATCTCCTCTGACGTACGTAAACATTTGCGCGAACCTCAACCCGCGTTACACAGGTACGTCATGTCGAAGACAGCGGCTTCTTCTGAAGTGTCTGCCAGAAAGCCTGCAGAGCGACTTTTGGCTGGTAGAACGGCCTGCGCCAGCGATTAGCGACGAAAGTCGGATCACACAGTGATTCGCAGCACTTACACTTCATGCCCAGCGCCATACACGCGCAACTAGCTCAGATTGCCAACAGTCTTGAACTCGCCGAGTACGATGTACCGCTGACAGTGTACGGGGCGACCGCCTTCGACGCAAAGTTGCTCTTACCGGACCAGTTGAGACTGTTGGCCGCGTCAAAGTTGCCGATCCAGTTGCAGATCCAGTCGGCATCGCCAGCCCAGACGAGCACCTGGATGCCAGACTGGACCACGGTGGACAGCGTGTGGAGATAGCTCCGGGCGCTGTCGCCGGTGTTCCACATCTTGGTGTACGGCGCGCTGGGACACTCTGTGTATGTCGACTTGGCGCCGATGGCCATGACTACCGACGAGCTCTGCAGATACGTGACATATGTCTCTGGAGGGTTCGGGTCATCACCAGGGGCTCGGACATCGTAGATGTCAAAGTCGTTGGCGCTCTCGATGGGCACCTCGACAACGCTTCTGCAAGTGCCGTCGGCGCTCAGGCAGGCCGAGTTGCTTCCGGAGAGACCGGTGCACTTGGCCATGGCCGGCACGCATCTGCTCTGGTAGGCGCTGACGTACGAGTTGTACTGTGAAGCGCTGATGAGCCGCTTGTAGGTGTTGTTGTACCCGAAGTCGGCGTATGCCTTGTACTGGTTGACGGGATCGATCCAGCCGTTGTTGATACCGAGCGCCACGAGGTCAATCTTCTGCGCAGAGGCAGTGCCCGCGGCGATAGCGGCATTCTGGTTCTCGAAATACGACGCAAACTCGGGACCATAGTGACCTCCATACGACTCGGTGAAGAGTCCAAAGTCGCGGTTCGCGTACGGAGGGAAGGCCGCGTAGAAAGCCTGCATGAACTGCCATACAAAAGGCGCGGCGGTCAAAGTCGAAGTCGCCTCGTCGGTGCCATAGCTGAAACCGGTGCCAATTGGCTGGTCAACATACAACATGTTGGCATATGTGTTCCAGCTGTACGGGTTGAGCGACGGAGTCGAGGCGCCGTTGACAAAGTGACACGGGCCGTTCTCTTGGAAGAGGCCCTGACAATGTTAGACGATGCCTGACGAATGGCAAGGGGGACTGACTATCATGGAACTGCACCCGGGGCCACCGTTGATCCACATAGCGAGGGGTGTTGTCGTCGGGTTGGAGCGGGATTCGAAAAACCAGAACCACATGTTCATGTTCGTGCCTGGCATGTCAGTCAGGCACGACAATGGCTTGAGAGAGACACTTACCAACACTCAGGTACCCAGAGTACTGGTTCACTCCGGGCGTCGTCTCGCAAATCCCCGAGTTGGTGACGAAGGACAGCTTCGCGCCGCTTGCGGCATGTTCGAATACGGTGTAGTTGGTTCCTTCGTGCACCTCGGTGTATCTCTTGTCCTTGGAAGTGGCTGGCAGAGCTGCAGCGAGGGAGGGCAAGGCTAAGCCCAGGAGAGTAGAGAACCGCATTTCGACTGCAGTTGGTAGTGAGATGGTGTGAGAGAGCTGGGCGCTTGAGCACTGTGCCACAGGCATTGCGTCTGTCTCTGTCGTGCTCAGGCGTTGTACTTATAGACGCCTTTCCGAAAAGCAGTTTGTCACGAGCCAGATCGTGTCCGATGCTGTCACGTCGTCAGAGGTTGTACTCGACATGTAGGACGATTATGGAATGACCATCAGGGTTCCCTTCGAGTTGTGTGCCAATCGACGACATGGCGTATGTCGTGCTGAGTCCACTGCATGCTGGTTGTGGAAGGTCGAGGCATTGATTGCAGCAACAAGTTACCACAAAGGAAGCACAGAGAGATCCAGACTTGGTAGGAGTCGATGCCCAGTGAGTGTGGGTTGTTAGCCGCCGGCGAGAAAGCTTGATCATTTCAAGTGCCGATAGGGCATGTCGACGGGAGCGACCTTGCCAAGCCATCCCCATTGTGGTAACTGTTCCCGGACCAGCATGTCACCAGTCAAACCCGCGCAATGCTGGGACACAGTGACCTTCCTATCGCGGCTTGGCACGTATTTGGAGATGTCGAAATGCACATCGACGAAACAGAACTGGAGATTGACGGAGGAACTTCAGGTGACGTTCTAATCCTGTTGCAAAAGCGTTGCAGGCAGCCCAGCATAGCATTACAACTAGGTGACACAATGTAAGACTCAAACACGGGACTGATGTGTAATGTTTGACAATGTGGAACGCGACAGAGGACGGCAAGAGACTTACAGGGATAACGGAAACGGCCAGACCTTGAATCAGTCGACTGCCCATACCTTAGTCCAAAGCTGCAGGAGGATTGCAGACTGCCGTCATTGGAAGCATCATAGATGCTCGTTATACTTTTTCTAACATTGGTGACCTACCCTATAGTGTCTCATCTCTTCAACTAACTTAACATGACTACACCATTCAAACCGTACGATAATTCCGGAGAGAATGTGCCGCTGCCATCATTGAACAAGCCAAAACATGTTGACATGTCGCATCTAAGTCTGCTTTTGCGGACAAAACGAGCGTGGAAAGTTGTGTAGATACGTTGCTTTCCTCCAGCTATGCTGACAAACCTCAACCGACGCTTAACAAGACATTGACATGTGCTTCCCCGCGCGACCCGGAGCTTCTCGAGCACATCATCGAACCTCACGAGTGAAAAACACACAACTGCGAGCGACCTATGTGACAACACTTGACGTACATAGACCCCAGCAACCATGTCTTCCTCCAGGTAGGCATCCGTACATTCTATGCCAGACCAGTCATAGCTCACATCAGACCAGCATCACAGAACTTGCAGCCAAGCTCACTAAGGGTGGACCGCTCAAGCGCGAGCCGGCGAACAGAAGGGTCAGGGGCTTGTTGAATGGGAAATGGCTGTTCGACACGCTGAAGGCTGAGTACGTGTGGGAACATCAATACTGTGAGTTCGATGCCGGAGAGGACGGTGGTTATTGTGTCCAAGCTGACGGGGATACAGACCCCCAGTTCTACATCCTCAAACAAGATCTGCTCGATGGTCCAGGCAAGTTTACCAAGCTAGAGAGTGATCCAAGAGGATTCTGGACTGGGGATTTGGTACTCGATGATCGAAAGCTGGCAGTCGTTGGCTTCACCAGCGGGCCTTTGGACGGCTTCGTGAAGTTACCTGCCAATGAAATTGGTAAGTCACAGATCCCAGTGTACGGACGCTTACTGACATATCAGACGCCTGGTTTGCGGAGGACGAGAAGCTCCTGGGTCCGCACCCTAAGGACCCTTACAAGCGCATCGAGTGTCTTCCCTCTTCGCGGGAGGTCCGCATTGAAGTGGACGGAGTGGTCGTGGCGCGGAGCACGAACAACGTCTTCCTCCACGAGACGTCCTTGAGGACGCGGTACTATCTCTCTCCCACATCCATTCTGGACTGGAGCATGCTCGTTCCGAGTGACACCTCTACGTTCTGTCCGTACAAGGGCGAGGCATCGTACTACCATCTTAAAGTCGGAGGCAACGAGATCAAGGACGCCATCTGGTATTACACTTATCCGACGGCCGAGTCTGCGGCCATTCAGAATCGCCTGTGCTTTTACAATGAGAAGGTCACGGTGTATGTTGATGGCAAGAAGGAAGATTCCTGAGAAAGAGAGTCGTGGAGGAAATGCATTGCGGCACCTGCCATGCTGAATTTTCGTGGCGGAGAGGACGGCACAATCACACTCAAATGGTTGGAATCGCTGTCGTGATGAAGGCAGGGGTTCCCTTTTCGTGTCATTCTGATAGTACCATATTAACACCCTGACCTTCAGCTACACTGCCTGACTCCAGCTGCAACCCTGCAGAACCGCCGCCATACTTACACGAAACCCATTGCAAGGTGGAGCAACCTGAAAGATGCTCCCGTGACGGTCACGCTGTCTTCTTGGTGACCATCCGTATCCAGCGTCAATAACCGACCCAGAAACGCCCTCTTACAATAAACAACAATGCTTGCTCGCCTGCCAATCCTTGTCGATGCTTAGTTCTATGCTCTGTCAGCGAGATCCATCAGCCCAAAGCAAGTCTCGAACCTTCTCCGTCATCTCTGCATGCTAGAGAGCGTCAGCGTCCTGAACAGGGCCATCCTAGGGACCTGCACCGGCTACGGTGACGCCGCCAGTCGCAGCCGACTCGGAGACGAGAACTTGCTACGCTGCGCCTGCAGTCTCGTGGTCCAGGAAATTGTTCTCTTGCACGGGGCTGGGATGCTCGGGATGGACTTGGTTACCCACGACAGCCTGCACAGGAGATGGGCGTGCGTGCTGTGATGCATCAGAAGTTTGGACACCGCGAATGCCGCTCTCCTGTTGGTATGTCGAATGCTGGACATCCACTTGCTCATCAATGATACCTACCATGTGTTGTGCCGGATCCCGCCTGGCTGGGTATGTCCCTAATCCTCCACTGCATGCATCGCTCGCTCCGTCATGCTGATATCTGCCTTGAGCATCTCTCGCACGAAATGCCAGAGCCTGAGTAGCTGACGTCAATGGGCCAGCCTTGCTTGTGGCTGGACGCGCCACCTCTTGGAGGTACTGCAGCTGCTCAGTCCTGAATTTTTCCTCCATCCCATCGAATCCCAGATGCTGACCAGCTGACACCAAGGACGTACCACCGGTGTCCGGATGATTTGTCGCTTCGTCTCTCCGCAATGCCTTACTGAACGGACTGAGACGTGTCAAGCATGACATGATGCGACTCCCCAGTCCCCTCGCCTTATACAGTGGCTCCATCTCCTCCTGGTTCTTTATCCCTTCCCGGTCCATCATGGCCTGGAAGTCGAACTGACCACCTCCAGGAGCAGATTGCTGGCCATCCTTCTGACCAAACTGAGACACGCCAGCAGGCCAAGGCGGCGGCGGGTCACGCGCCAGGTCGATCACTTCAGCTCCATTCTTCCGGGGAGGCGTGTCGTCGGTCAGGTCAATCAACTCACCTGCGCACTTCCAGGGAGGTGTGTCGTCTGTCAAGTCGATGATCTCCGGCTGCGTTTTGGGGGCAGAGAAGGGATACCCAAAATCGTGCTCTTGTGCACGAACCTCTCTGGCCCAAGCACGAGCTTCTCTCGCAGAGGCAGGGTACTTAGGGGGCTCTTGTGCACCGGGACCTTTGGCAAAGCCGTTACCGTTGTTGAAGATCGTCTTCTGGCTTGGACCTTGGTCGACGAAAACGTCATCCAAGAAGTTCAGTGTGTTCGGGCCTTTCTGCAAGCCGTTCGCCTTGATCGGACCTTGCTGGAAGACGACATCAAACCCGCGTAGGTCAGCGTCATCAAAGACCCTCCTCCGCTTGCTCCTGTGCTTAGGCGACTCTGGAGACGGGGCCCGACGACTGAGCTCAAGGTCACGCCTGCGCTTGACCCTAGACTTCTTGTCCAATTTCTTGTCCAAGCGGATGGGGCGCACATAGCGCTGGCGGACTCGAACCTCTGGCACTGTCGGGCTCATGCGTTCCGGACAGTGGAAAGCCTGGTTCGCCTGGCGAAAGAGGAGCTCCATGGTGTAGTACGCGTCGTTTCCGGCGTTGTGGAGCTCGCCGGGTTTCGTCTCGATGTTGAAGAAACTGAGGGCCTGTTCGAGGTTGCCCCTCTCCTGGATGTTGATCCAAGCTCGCCATATGCGCAGCGTGTCGAGGATGATGACGCAGGGCGGTACGTCCCAGTGGCAGAACTGCTTGAGATTGCGGATATCGTTCTGCACGTCGTGGCCCACGAGGACAACGACCTGGCTGAGGCGGCGGGCAAGTCCGAAGGCGTTGTCGAGGTATGGGCAGAAGGCATATTGGTTGGGCACGTCTTTGGAGTTGCCATAGGCGCAGGGCTTAGGGATCTTCTGCCTGAGACCTCGGTTGCTGTTGACGATGAAGTGGCAGGCCACGGTCCGCGTGCCTTTCTGGCGGGTAGCAATGCCCAGCTCGCAAATGCCGTTGGAAGTGAACTCAGTATCAATGCATACGAAGCCGGTCGGCTTGCGATCGGCCTCGATCCAGATACGTCGTAGCAGCTCCCGATCGTTGTCGCTGACGGCGTCCATGGCGGGCTAGACGGAGCAGGCATTCCAATCACGGATCTCCGTGAGAATGGCGCGTAAGAAGTGGTTGAAGCTAGAGGATTGATGATGATGGGAAGTTGGACTGGAGTGAAGAGACAGAGAAGCGGCGCTTGCCAGAGACATTCGCACTGAAATTGGAGCTGAATTGAAGGGAAGCGCAACCAACTTGCCTGTCGAGACTCTGATGAGCCGAACCTTAGCCGCGATGGGGAAGACGAAGTCGAAGGCAGGCACAATGGATAGTGTCGACCTGCTCGTCTGCTTCCCTCGTTGACTGTTCGCCTGAATGCTACCTTACTGTAGTGCTCTGCTTGGCTTCCAAACTGAGGTAGAAGGGCTGAAAGGGAAACAGGACAGAAACTCAGGGAAAGTTCAGTATCAGATACAAACCTAGGGTTTCAAACGACCCAATCGTATCTTGTTCTGGTGGAAAGTGGTTGTTCTGTGTTTATTGTTGATTTCTCAAGAAGTTGAAGCTCAAAGTATCGCTAAGTGGTAAGGGAAGGTGCCAAGCGGGGCAAGTGCTGGGGAAATACGAATAAGGTAAGGTACGTACCCTCATCCCTGTCAAAACTAAGCTTACCTAAGGTAATGAGACATCTGATTTGACGACGGGATGACGTACGGTGCCCCACAGCCGATCGAGAGGGGCAGGGAAAAGTTCACCAAGAGATGAGACAAGACACACAAGGGCAGATGAATCATCCCACGATCGAACATCTCCGTGGTACTCAACCTTACTGTGCCTTCTTTAAATACTGCATATCCCCAATGGTTAAACGCTCTTGACCAGCGCAACTGTCGCCCTTCCAAATCTCCTTCTCCACAGTCATGGTGCGACCCAGCGTGGCCAGTGCTGCGGCAGCCCCCGCGACTCGTCCACGAATACGCACGACCGACTCAGGCTCGTTCCACGCCGGCGCCCCGATCCCTTACCTGGGACCCTACCGCCGCGCTTCTGCCAGCCGCCGGCAGTCGACACACGAATACCACACCTTTCCGACGCCGCCCCCGAAGACGCCGAACGAGTTACCGAATGGATTCCTCCGAGACGAGAGCGACGACTCTGACACTTCCTCAAGCCACGAGACGCCCCTACCATGGAAGCAGCTATGCTTGCTGGCAATCCTCTCACTCGCGGAGCAGACGGCGCTAAACTCGATTTCCCCATACCTCCCGACCATGGTCGGATCCTTCGACGAGATACCGACGGCGCAGACGGGCTTGTACGTCGGCCTACTAGCGTCAGCATTCGCGCTGGCACAGCTCACGACCAACCTAATATGGGGATATCTGTCGGACGTCGTGGGCAGGAAGCCAGTCATGCTCCTGGGCACGGCCCTGTTGGGAGTGTGCTTTGGCTTCTTTGGCTTCTGCCGCAACTACGGACAGCTTGTCGCTGTGCACGTGGCGATGGGCCTGTTGAACGGCAACGCGGCTGTGGTGCCGACCTGCCTGGGCGAGGTGACAGACCGTTCGAACCAGAGCCGGGCTTTTATCTGGCTGCCCGTCATGTACAGCATCGGTGGCATAACAGGCCCCGCACTGGGCGGGCTGCTTGTGGGAGACATCGACCACGATAAACATCCGTTCCTGAAGCCGAACTGCCTCAGCGCAGCCCTGCTCGGATTCAGCGTCGTCGTGCTGGCCATATGGTTTGACGAGACACTGGACAACGTCGACAAAAAGACCTTCGGTGTGAGCTTTGCTTGGGTGGGGAGGCTATTCAGAAGGGGGAGGGGGCGCCAAGGAAGCTTGAGCTCCCGGTGGCCTACACGGTCACAACCCGATGCCAC
This sequence comes from Coniochaeta sp. 2T2.1, assembly GCA_009194965.1. Classification (NCBI taxonomy): domain Eukaryota; kingdom Fungi; phylum Ascomycota; class Sordariomycetes; order Coniochaetales; family Coniochaetaceae; genus Coniochaeta; species Coniochaeta sp. 2T2.1. The sequence goes on from VSMA01000041.1 coordinate 313,785, forward strand.
GACAGACGATTCTGACAGCGCTTCTGAGGAAGAAGGTCTTTTGCAGCGGGGCTCATCCACTGCTGACAACGGCAAAGACCAGGACGAGCCGTCGGCCTGGAAACAACTGGCGAACAGGACAACCTTGACCGTTCTGTTCACATATCTCGTCTTCCAACTCTCCAACATTTCTTACAACTCCCTCTACCCCATCTTTGCCTCGGCTCCTCTACCAACTGGGCGCGAGCTTGGCCCGGATACGATTGGATTATCATTATCCTTTGCAGGGCTGGCGACCATCATCTTCCAGTTGACCTTGTTCCAGCCGCTCAAGCAGAAGATTGGCAACCTGGGCACATACCGCATTGCGCTCCTGGGTCTCGCAATCAGCATGGCCCTGATGCCTTGGGTCGGATACATCCAGGAGAAGCCTTGGCTCGGCATTGGCACTGGCAAAATGTGGCTCTATGCAGAGCTTGGATTCATTCTATTAGTGAAGAATGCCTGCGCAGTTGGCGGTTTAAGTAGCGTGATGCTCTTGGTACGTCCTCCACACCGCACACAAGAGGCAATGCTGATGCTAACTCTACAGATTACAAACTCCGCCCCATCGCACGAGGTTCTGGGCACTCTCAACGGCATCGCGCAGTCGCTCTCAGCCGCAGGCCGGAGTATCGGCCCATTCCTGTCCGGCGCGCTCTTTACCCTATCCGAAGGAGTTCAGCCGAAGGGAGAGGCGTTGGCATGGGGTCTCTTTGCTGGCATAGCATTGGCGGGCTGGGTCGGGACGTTGTTCATCAGGGGCCACGGCCTCGAGAGCGATGACTGGGAAGGCGATGACGAAGAGACGGATGAAGAGGCGGGGGGCAGTTGAAGGAGCATGATGCATATCACGGGCGTTATTGGTGTATTTTTGGCGTTCGTCATTCAGAGCAGAGCGCGGTTGGCTTCAGTTTACGATAATCATCTCATGCTTCTCATGATGGCCTCTCTCGCAATTCGCGGACCAGAAGGGATGACTCAATTCTTGTTCGGAAGGAGTTTCGCGCATCGCGCGGGTTGATGGCTTGAATGATCAATGTCTATGGATGGGTTCTGATTTAGGTACAAATAACAGAGTAGTACGCCGGGTGTTCAGCAGGACAGGGCATGGCGGGAGGTGAGGCTGAAATGCGCATTCTCTGGACAACAAGCACTGATTGCATCGCTCGGGTCGAGATGCAGTTAACTGGCGGCCAGGTCTGAGCCCTCGCCGAGAGTTACCATTCTGATGACCATTTGGATGCCGGCACTCGACATGGCATCCGTGCGCGTTTTGTCGTCATCTGGGACTCGCTTCAGCATCCCATTCGACGGCCGATGATCCGGGGAAAGACGTGGGATGTTTCAGAAGCAATGTCCAACGGTTTGAGGTGATGCATCGCGCTTGTGACGAGCCCTAAATGCAGGCACACAACCAATCATGTAAGTCCCAGACGACAGCAACCCCGGGCGAGCTGAACAGTGCCGAGTCACCGGTAACTCTCCAATGATAATTGCCCAGTGTCCGTCGAAGGATTAGACGTCGTCAGATCTATCTGTGCGCATCGTGTATTTTCTCTCCATAACATCAAACTCAACACTACGGAAAGCGGAGTATCGTCAAGTCACTCAACGTCTTTGACGAGCATACGAGCATACCATCGGCGTGTCCCCTCGGCCAGGGGAATGGGATTCGGCTCCGGCTTTCTATAATCAGTTGCTCTGGTTGTTTAACGTCACGGCACAGCACACTAAATCGGCCAAAATGCGGCCGCATCCTGCGACATTGACGATTGACGTCTCGTTGTTCGTAAGTTCGTAAGTCTGGTCGATACCGCGGAATGCGGTCATGACCCCCGCGGAGCCCGACCCTCTCATTACTGATGCCGATGCTAAGGTAATGAGACATCCGACAATCGGCTTAGGCTTCCTCTGTTGTTGGTCAGAAGCTGAAGTCCGCACACCCTCCTCAGCCGCCCCGGCCGCAATTGCGCTGCCTGAGCAGTTGGATTCTCTAGCCACAGAAGAATATGACAATTCTACTGCCTGTCTGTCCCAGATACAGGGGCTGAAACTCTAACGGTGATCTCTTGACGGACATGCTTAGCGCTACCGAGCCATCTGATCATGTCAACAATTCGCTTCAGATGCGGGCGCTGTACCGAGAAAGGGGCGACGGTTACCAATTAGGGCATCATATACGCCGGCAAGTCGTTCGTTCGGACAAGACGAGTCCATCTGCATCAATTGGGTTATTGGGTCCAGTACCTGATCCTGCTGCATTGGGTTGACAGGCAAGGGAGGGAGGTAGGAGTACATTGACGGGAACGAGCGGTCGACTTCTGTTGGTCAGATCTTGGCGGGTTCCCTCCATCGCACTGATGTCGAAGCCAAGTACTTATACCGCGCACGATCTGTTACAGGGGTCCAGAACAGATCGGGACGACGCCACGGCTGTGATTGGCCGATTCTGCTGGACCTAACCGTTTCAACACACCATCACGGGTACCACACCGCGGTCGACTTGCCGGAGTCAACGAAGATGGAGCTGCGAATCCTCCAATTGCGTCCGCCATCACCGCTATGCTTGTCCATGCTAGGGCCAGATATGCGCACGGCGGACAATGACCCTTTACCGCGACCGTTTCCGACAATGACCCTCTCCCTGGAACGTTCAGCCATGTCAGACCCTTATTTGACCACGCTGGCAGCCTGCCTGGGCAACTGGTATCTCGACCATGCCGATGTCATCATCGCCCACGAGTGTGTAAGTCAGCTCGCAGATCTTGATACCGACGACGGTGACTTATACGACCTTTGTCATCAGTCGACATGACTACTCATCTTCATCTCCTCCGTCCCGATATAGTTGCCTATCCTCAGCTGGATGATCTTGCAACTTGTGGGCCAGAGGATTGTGTCACCCGGCGTGTAGAAGAGGCCTCTTCAACTTCAAGGCATGGAGAAAGAACGTCGACGCCTCAACTGGAGAACATAAGACAGGCGAGCTGCCGTCGAGGATATAAGTCCAAGGCAACCCCAGTCACTTCATCTGGACCCAACAAACACCACAGTCACCACCAACAACCGCCTAAGAACCCACCAACAACAGAAATCATGTCCTCATCCCGGTCCAGTCGTTCCGGGGGCTCCAGCAATAGCAGGAAGGGTCGCGCCTCTCAGGTGCGTAACGGATTCTACTTCGTACACTGCCCCGTTCTTGGACCTCGGACATGACTGACAGTATCTAGCAGTCTGTCCGTCAGTTGATCGAGTCACTCCAGACGCACCGCGTCAATACCCTGACGGAACTGTGCCGCATCGAGCGCGTAGCAGCGGCTTGCGAGAGCGAAGAGGACACCCGCGCCTTCCAAGGTCCCATGACGGCCGCTTGGGACTACTACGTCAGCAGCAACCAGATGCTCTCTGAGTTAAGGGGCCTTACCAGGAACTACCCCTTCTGCGGAGATGTGCTGGCAGATGCGCAGATGCGGGTGCGCAACGACCCCGACTCGAACAGGAGCTGGAATCTGGCGTGGCTGTGCCTCGTCAAGATCAATGATGAGTATGTACCTTGCTTCCCCTACCTGAGTCGCCCACATCATCCAAGAGTGTACCGGACACTGACAGTCTCAGCAATCTCATCCCCATGTACGCGGCCGCAGAAGCAGCTCGGCCAGAGATGTGGGGAGACCGCGACCCGGAGCAAGGCGAGGTTGACCAGCTGGCCGCCGTTTTCGAGTATGAGTGGAGTATGGCTGTCCAGACCATGTTGCGGCATTGGCATGGGACGCCGACTTGGTACTGAGCGTGGGTCAGCTTTTTGTTAACAAGCAAGCATGGAGTTCGGGGGAATACACGTCGGTATCAAGCGTTTGTCTGTCAGCCATACACCAGTCTGCTCCTTCTTTCCGTGTCCTTTACGATTTTCTGTATTGGGGCGATCTCTTTCGTGTGAGCCTAGAATGTTAGCTTCGTAGCAATGCATACTCTTTCCTACTAGAGGTATGATTGTCAGGAATCACGGATGACTTGCAGGGAGCCTCCATGACGTGTCGTGACACGTTGGCCGCTTCCAGTTAACATGGGATCGTTGAAGAGAACCCCCCTGAACGTATTGGAAGTGTCAAGCTGTAACTCTGGCACCATCGAGATCACATTCTCGGCATGTATTGCCCCTGCAGGCAGCCAGCTCCCTGCTCCGAAGGTTCGACCATATTCGCCTGAACTGTGGATAAATGGAGGTCCAGGAACACTGAGGAGGTTAGCCAAAAGAATTGCGGCATCGCAATCCTGCCCTTCGGGGAAACCTTGCGAACCTCTTCTAGACGTCTAGGCTCGCTTAGTATATCGTATGGCGTCAACACAACAGGGATGTAGTCGATGTCGTACACTCCAACCGAGGTCGCCATTGTGCCTAGGAAGCCGTAGAAGAGTAAAATTTCCGCTTTTCATCATTCCTCTTCGGGATTCCTCGTGGAGTTCGGATCCGGGGTCGGGATGTGGGCGATAGGGCTGGGTCGGTCCGATGCACATGGCAGCGTTGACAAAGGCTCAAGATCGGATGGCCGTTGGCATTGACGTGCATGACACGTTGGAGATCGCGGATGTCTGTGGAGATGTCAGTGGATACGCGTGGAATGTCAGGGGTACGAATACGCTGCGACTCGTGAAGATCTGGACTTGTACGTGTATCTGCGATCCCCCACATGCCTTGGCGCAAAACAGATCGCAAATCGGTCGCAGTCGTTAGACAGGCTTGGCCCACGCCATGTCAGGGTCTTTCTGAGGATGTGATTTGCCTATCATGGCTGGGCATCGACTAGTGCGCATGTAGCAGTCTTCTACTTAAGTGTTGACGTGCCACAAACAATCGTCGTCAGTTCGTCAGTTCGCATTGTCCAGCACGCGAGCGTTGACTTACCCATCCAGCCAGCACATCTCGTTGGTTTCCAGCGTGTCCAGTGTTGCCAATTACCCAGCGTCTGTTTCGTGTCCGCGCCTCCATGGCCAACTGTAAGTCAACACTCAACACCATCCAGACGTGCACCTCCGCTGACCGTCAGCCCGCGGCTACGTCGACCCCAATTGGCCTCCCCCAAACGGACCCAACGATGCCCCCGTCATCATCTACGGCTATACGCCGTCGTTCGCCCTGGCGGTGCTCGGCGTCATAATCTTCTTCATCGCCTTCCTCGTCCACCTGACACAAGCGATTCGACACAGGACGTGGTATTTCATTACGTTCTCCATTGGCCTGTCCTTCGAGATTGTCGGCTACATCGCGAGGACGCTGTCGGCCAAGGTCAACCCGTACAACCTGATATACTTTATCATTCAGTACTTTTTCATCGTCACGGCTCCCGTGTTCCTTGCGGCAGGCGTGTACACCATCCTGAGTGCCCTCATTGAGCGCCTCGGGAGGCAGCACTCGGTGTTGAGGCCCAAAGTCATCCTCTGGATATTCATCACCTCCGACGCCATTGCCACCATTACCCAGATCGCTGGCGCTGCGTTGATCGGCGTGCGACAGTCCAACCGCGAGGACCCGACGACGGCGAACAACATCCTCCTAGCCGGTCTGGCCTACCAAGTCTTCTCGATTGGCGTGTTTATCATCCTCACTGCCATCTTCATTTTCCGCGCCAGGGCGGCCATCCGGTTGAACGGTCTTACTGCTTTCATCGCAGCATTCGTCATTGCCACGCTCCTCATCTACCTCAGGACGGTTTTCCGTCTCGCAGAGACGGCGGAGGGGCTGGGAGGGGATTTGAGCACTCGGGAGGTGTACTTTGGCACATTGGAGTTCGCTCCGGTGGTGCTGGCGGTGTTGATGTTTGCGGTGTGGCATCCGGGTCGGTGCGTTGGCAGGACGATTGCCGGGAAGGCCAACGAGGCTGGGCTGCAGAGTCTGGAGAGTCGGTAGGATTGCTCACATAGCGGGTAGCAGTGCTTAGACCGCGTATGGTGTTTGAACGTACAACAGTTCAGCTGTATGAAATTCCTGTGCCAAAGTGTCTGTACGAAATCCAGTACAGGATGCAATTAAATGATATCCAGGCACATAACGCCGCGTGATGTTCCCAAACCCAGACGGTCTTCGGGTATAACGCAACTCCCAAAACTCCACGTCGTGTATGCTCTCGTGTCGTCGTCCCGTATCATTAGCGCCAATTCATTCGCCCAGCTCATCCCTGATTACCCTCCTGACTACGTCGAGCTTGATCGGCTTCGTCAGAAAGACGTCGGACCCACTCGCGAGAGCTTCATCGCGGCTCTCCTCGCTGCTCAGACCCGTCAGCGCGACTATCTTGCATCTGTTTGCCGGGCTCTCCAGCCGCCGAATTTCCCGCGTGGCCTCGAATCCGTCCATGACGGGCATGGATATGTCCATAAAGATCATGTCCAACCGCTTCCCGCCAAGCGACTCCTTGTACAGCTCGACCGCTTCAAGACCGTTGCATGCCGTGACAAAGGTATGCTTGAGCTTTCGCATCACCGTGGCGAGCAGCTTGACATTGATAGGGTTGTCGTCGACGACTAGGAGGTGGTATGTTTTTCCACTCATTGCTTGGCTCGAATCCTTTGCAGGCGAAGGGATGGCAAGACTAGGCAGCTGAAACCGTGCTTCGACCGACTCGCATACCGGTTGCTCACCTGTTGCCTCCTTGGCACGCAGCGGGAGAGTGAGAGGATCTGCTTCAAGCGCTCGTTGCGGAATAGTCTGTTGAGGGCCGGCTTCAATCGCCGCACAGAGCACAGATGCGAGCTTGCGAGGCCCCAAGGGATGGTGTAAGTGAAACTTATCCTTCTTCGAACATGGCCCCTTGCAGAGCCAGACGAGCGGCGCCGTTGGGGTAACTGTCATCTCGTCCACAACGTACACGTCAGCAGGCGGACATGTCCCTTCAGAAATAACAACCTTCATCCCTAGGTTGTCGCCGGCATTAGCTCTAAGGGCCTGTTCAACGACCTTTGATCGTTTGCTGCGGGCTTGAGTGACGAGACACAAGGTTTTCCCAGCGAGGCGGCGTCGTTGGTCTTCGTACTGGTCAGATTCGACCGCATTGGGGACGGAAGTATCCACAGGAACCAGGACCTCCACCAGCGTGCCGACGCCTACGGAGCTCTTGACATCGACCGTGCCCCCCAGGCCGCTGGCAAGTTGCTGGACTATGCTGAGTCCCAAGCCCATTCCGGGCGAATGCGTGTTTTCTTGGCTAAAGGGCATAAACAGCTTGTACTTCAGGTAGTCGGAGCTCATGCCGCGGCCGGTATCTTGCACAGAGAGGGATATGACGCCCGGCTGTGCTTCTTTGAGGGTAACCTTGATGCTGCCCGACTCCGTGTACTTGACCGCGTTGCTAAAGACGTTCATGACGATGCGTTTCCACGCGCCAGTGTTGACAGGGAGGAGCCACCGCCTCGTGACCTCAAATGTGATTAGAAGACCCTTTCCTTTACCGCCGAGGGATTCAAGGCCAAACGACCCTTTGCGGTGCTCCGTGGACCGGAACGCATTCTCCGAGAGATGGCTCGTGTGGACAACGTCGAGGACGTCTTCAACCAGAGCGCCCAAGTCGGTCATCTTGACGTTGTCCATTGTCGTCCGATAGCGGCCGCCGGAGCTGGTGACAACTGCATGCTCCAGGAGATTGTTGAAGATGTCGAGCAAGGTCCTGCCGCAGGAGTCGATCATGTCCAGTAGAGGGTGAGGCATCTCTTCGCGTAACAGCTCGCTGCCCGCCATGATCCCGTGCAGAGGGCTGCGCAGTTCGTGGCTGATGGAGGAGACAAAGTCGGACTTGGCCCGGCTCGTAGCAAGGGCCTCCAGCCGTGAGACTTCAGCCATGACCGAATTGCCAAAGGCAGCGACGAGACTAATGTCGCCCACATCAATGGCCCTGGTGGGATTTGCAACCCAGCCGAGTGCCGCTGCGTACCAACACTCCTGCTGGAAGTGCCAGAGAGGGCGGAAAACGATGTACTTTGCGTCTGGCATGACGCGGAAGAGGAGAGAGACATCGCTTCGGAACACATCGTCGGCGTCAGCCGGGCGAGGCTTCCCAGGAAGGTCGGCGGTCTGGCGACCAACCGGCCAAGGCTTCCCGGGCGCATAAATCTCGTCAATGGGACCAAACTCGTCGGCGGAAAAGATGTGGCCGTGGGGAAACCTCCTGATGAATCTTTGAAGTGCAGCTTCAGGGAGGCGTGTTCGGGACGAATGCGACGCCTGTTGCGGAGCCGTAGACTTGACGATCGCGGCGCAGAACGGTCCAACAACCTCTTCCCGCGAAGGATCGCCCTGGTAATCTGAGGCCAGGCGGTCGACAAAGGAGCTCGGCACGGCGTCGAGGAACATGAACCCGTCCATGTTCATGGACTGGCGGATCGTCACTGCTGCTCTGTACAGCGTCGACTTGATGTTGGCGGAGCTGATGAAACCGCTCGCGTGCACCTCTGTGTCGGACGTGGATGATGATGGGGGTTCAGTCGCCAGCGCAGCAAAAGGGTCTTCCTCCAGCTCGTCCCGCGGAGTTGTCGGTGGCGTCTCGGACGACCCCTGATCGGCAGGCGTTGACACCGAGTCAGACGACTGGAGCGAGGATGATGCGTGATTCAAGGGTGGCTTGTGGTCTCCGGAAACCAAGACGTCAATGGGCTCCTCTATTAACAACGATGGGTGATTTGACGATTGTCTCTGGTCCTCGGAAGACTGAGCTTCTTCCCGGATGGTATCCGCCTGCGACGGCCCTTCCTCCGAACTGATGAACCCGCTCAATCCCTGGATCAGCTGCTCGGAGCGGTCGCGACTCTGTTGGATCCGCCTCAGTTCCAGGTGTGCCATGATGGCTGCGGCAATCTCGTTCATCGTCTCCACCGTCGCGTCGTCGTCGTAGTCTTTCAAGTCGTTGTGGACGACGCAGTAGCTGCCCAGGAGGTAGCCTAGGGGAGAGACCAGCGGAACCTCCAGGTAAGACCGGAAGTAGGGGTAGTTGACGACGTAGGGTCTCTCGGTGTATCCTGGCTCGGTGGTAAAGTCGTTGATGATGTATCGCGTCGGGTTGGCAATGACATTGGGGCCGGTCCGAATCCATTCGCCCGTCTCGTCCATGAAGGCCTTCATCGTGGTAGGGCAGACGCCCCAGCAGGCGTCTAGTTTGGTGACGCCCAAGAAGATGTGCTCATTTGGGGCGCATCGCTTCTCGGTGAGCGAGTGCGACCTTGTGATCTCGGCCACAACAAACTGGTACTGGCGGTCGATGAAGGACAAGAAGGCACGGTCGCAGCCCAGTCTGTGGGCGCCCAGCTGGACCAGGGCGTTGAGGGTAGGGTCGGCATTGAGAATCGGGTCAGGGAGAGGGCCTGATTGCAGATCGGGAGGGAACGAGGCGGCGGAGAGGTATCTACAGCACTTTTGTTAGGGGAGGCCAACATGTCGTGGAGGGCAGACAGACGCAAAACATACGCTGCAATTTCTCGCTGTCGCGCCCGCTCGGAGGTTTCAACCGCACACGGACTGCTGCATGCCGCGGTGTTGACAGACATGGCGGCTTAGGAAACCACGTTGCTTGTCATGTGCATATAAGGTTGCATGCGCAATCTGACATACGGTGACGGGGAGACGAAGAAACTGTGATGCATATGCAACAATGGGATCATCTTCGATCTCCTGAAACATCGGCGATCCGGGTTGCGAGCGGGGGAAATTGCGGGTGGCGGCATTTGATTTGTGGGCAATCACCTGACCTCGGGCTAAGACGCATTTGCATGCATGACGTCGTGCTATGGCATGGTGATATCCACACCGATGCATGATTTACTCAACGATGCGAACAACAATGGAATTGCGATTCGCGAAACAGAGACTACGTATGTGTATCTCTCAGACGACTTGCTCTCCATGGAAGCATCAATGAACATCAACGATACTGCCTCATATATGAACGGCGCATGCCGAAACGAAAGATGGCAGCACTCCCACTCCATTCCAGGAAACTGGTCTTGGTCGACATGCCCCAAGTCATCTATGGAACAGTCAGCCATGTCCGCAATCTTGATCTCCTGCAACTGGGTCTTGAGCTTGTCAATCGCCGCGCGAATTAGTGCCTTCTCGGCCATCTCAGCCTGGATGAAGCTGGGACTTGGGATCTCGACCTCGTCCTGCAAGTTGGCCACACCGTCATATAGGTTGTCAATGTCGCCTTCAAACTTCGTCCGCACCAGCTGCATATATCGTCTCGCAACTAGCTTAGTAGAAGTGTTGTAAAATCCACGACAGCGGCATCGTCAAGCCGCATATCGCCCCCGGCGTCGGAGAGCCGAAAGATAGAGGGGCGTATATAAACAAAGACGAGGATGGTAGACGACAGGGAATATGTTCATGACTAGAGCGTAATTTGAAGCTTATCACTTACGGTTTGATACCGTTACTCTTATAACTATCTACTCCATTTCCTTAACCTGAAGAGGTAGTAGAGAATGAGCGTACATGTGATGTTAAATCCAACATACGCAAAGCTAAGCGCCCAGTCCATCCATCGTTGAGAATAGTACATGTCTGATCGAGCTAGGACTTGATCGGAAGCTCGGAGCGGGCAATAAGAGCAGTTGGCAGTGGCATCGGAATTGAGCAGCACTCCTGGAGCGCCGCTCGCCAGAAATTCCTGCAAATACAGACCACAGGTCTCCCCAACGGGAGGTTGGAAGACGGCGAGCTCTGCGGTTGAGCATTGAATGGGTTTTCCCGCGAGGCCCGTGACAGCGGCACCACCGACAAGGTACGTCATTGGCGAGACACGATACATGAAAATCCAAAATCCCGGAAGATCGTCCGGAGGCTGGAATACTCCTGCAAACAGGACCATCATGCAGAAAAGAATTGTTGAAACCCGGCCGGCTGTCGTCGTGTCGGGCAAGGGTGCCATCAGCATCTGTGCGAAAGTCCCTAAGAGGACGAAGAAGTAGACAAAGAACAGTAGAACAAGCCCTTGTTCCTCGGGCGATCGCACTCCGAATATCGTATAGTTAAAGATTGCAAAAGTTATGACCCCAAGAATGATGTGGTAAGGTATTTCGACGATGGTGTGGGCTAAGATTAACACCACCCAAGAATACGTGTCCGAGTGACGCTCGCGGGCTTCGTAAAGCCGTCGCTGAATGATAAAAATGGGCATGATCTGTGAAGTTTCGTTCTGTTAGCTCGTCGTCCTAGGTTGCCCAGGGCGCTCCCAGGTCTCTGCAGGAGCCTCACCTGTTGAGCAAGACTGTTGAACATTGCGCAGAAGATTATAAGAGAGAACATGGCATTCTGTGTACCCAAGATGGAAAGCCCGGGCTGGAAGAAGGAAAATCCGATGAGCAATGCGCCTAAAATCCCTAACATGAACTTGCTGATGATGTATGTTGGCGATCGCCAGTACTGCTGAAACACCCGACGGAAGACGCAAGGCACTTGTGATAGGAAGGGCGGCCGGTAGGTGTCGTCGTGCTTGGCACGGTGATAAATCAAGCCATGTTCGCTTCCACCCGCTGGTGACAAAGTCAAGTTTCTCATACGCTCCAGCCTGGTACAAACGTCCTTGGCTTCCGCCGACTCAGTCCATAGATGCGGCCAGTCGTTCGTTTCGGTTTCCGTATTACCTATGATGTCGAGCAAGTACTCGGCAGGATTCTCCCCTTCAGCGCATCTCCTCGGTGCACGGTCGCCGAAGTATTGAAGTACCTTCTCGGAGTTCTCTCCAATATTCCCAAAGTATGCCACATTCCCGCCGCGTGCCATCAGCAGCAGCCGATCGAATTGCTGGAAAAGTACTGCGCTTGGCTGATGGATGGTGCACAAGATACACAATCCACTTGTCGCAAGTCTCCGAAGCAATAGCACGATGGCCTCGGAAGACTGACTATCCAGCCCGGAAGTAGGTTCGTCAAGGAAGATGAGCAACTTCGGCTTCGCGGCAAGCTCAACGCCGATACTCAGCCGCTTCCGCTGCTCAACGTTGAGACCCTCGCCTGGTTCCCCTACGACTGCATCGGCGAAGTCGTCCATACCTAGAAGATGGATAATCTCCTCGGCATACTGAAGCTTTTCGCCTTTTGGTATATCAGGTGGCTGCCTTAGGATCGCCGAAAACTGTAGGGTCTCACGCACGGTAGACGTCTCTAGGTGGATATCCTGCTGCTGAACATAGGCAACGTCGCGCTTAAATGAGTTGGGGATAGGCTCTCCACCAACACGGAATTCTCCCGTTATAATACCCGACGAGATTCTTTGAGCCAGAGTGTCCAAAAGTGTGGTTTTTCCTGCTCCTGACACCCCCATTAATGCTGTCAGAGTGCCCGGCTCTACCCAGCCAGATACATTGTTCAGGAGCCTTCTTGTTGTACCATGAGCTGCAATGTCGAGGCAGGCGTTGGTCCATGAAAATGATTGGCGACTGGAAGGAATAGGCGTCGCATCGCACTCGGTCACAACAAGTGTCGGGCCCTTAGCAACCGGCGGCGACTCAACGTCGACGTCAGCATTGCTTTTGTGTTTTGAGGTTGTATTTGCCAGCTTGTTGGGTACGCAGCCATGCATAAAAACTGGTACATCGGGACGATTGGACGAGTCATTATTCAGTTCCGTGGCCAGCAGGTAGGTAAAGAGGAAGAAGATGAAAAATCCAAGAATGATACCAAGGTTGCGCCATAAATGGGAGTAGCTGTATCCGTAGCTCGCTTCGAACCAGGCATCGCCGCTCACATAAGACTGCCCGGCCACTGCCCCCGGAACTGGGCAGATAAATTCATCGCCAGTGAGTCCCTGATATGTTGGGATAATACCCTGGCACGGGTAGTCCGTGCCATGCGCTTGATTGACAAGCAACGCCTCGAAGCTGTAAAAGAGCGGATTGATGTAGGACATCCATTTGAACCATGGGTGCATATATGGACTAGGGAGCACAAACCCGGTGTATATAACAAGTGCAAGAATGAGCACCCCAGCAACTGCCATAGCTTGAGAAAGGGTCTTTGTGGCAGCAGCAATCGTACGAAATATCATGGACATGGCCAAGGTCGTAACGAAGACGAAAAGGAAGAACGTGAAGAATTGGGAAGCCGTCATGGCGAACCCAGCCAAGAAATAGAAAACCACGTTGAAGCAAATGGCTAGTCCGAGTTTGACAGGGATATCAACGAGGATGCGAGCAAATGCTTCTGCCGACGGTCGATAAAAAGCAAATGAGACTTGCTTGCTAATCACTCCGGCGCCCCGGTAAATGTTGGGTATATCCGTTATAGCCATGAGGACGTTCAGAAGGACGGCAAAGAAAAGGGCAGATCCGTAGGAGAAGAAAGCGGCGGTAGTCTGTGGAGTCCCGTGGAAAATGGAGGCCACAATGAGCGCAATACTGATCTGACCGCCTATGTTGGTGAATAGTGAGGCCCTGTCATTTTGAAGCTGTTGGAAAGCCCGTGTGGCACAAATCGCGATCTGCCTCGGGAACGCGACTGTCTGCGGTGCCCTAGACAACATCCACTTCGCCTTCTTCTGTTTGCCGGACTGTTCGAATTCTCTCTGCGCATGGTCCCCCTCTAACGCGCAATTCTCTCGATAGAGATGAATGTCGGCCAATAGCGCAGCGTACTGTGATGATTTTCTCCAGCATAACTCAAATTCTTCTGCCGTTCTGGGAACAATATGTTCATACCCATCTTTGGCTTCTCGCCGCAACGGGTTGGTGACCATAGTCAAAAATTCGCCCGTCGTTTGCCTATCAAGACGGCGCCAGCCCATGCATTCGAAGTACTCCGAGGCATAAGAGGCGCGGCCGAAGAAGATCTCTCGACCTTCATAGAGAACCAAGATCTTGTCGAATCGGTCGACAATGGCCTGGGAGCACTGGTACAAGGCCGCCGCACTTGTTGACTGGGTCACTGGGAATCACTGTTAATGCTTCTCGCGCAATATTGTAAGGGCAGGGAATTCTTACAGTCAGCCAGCGTTCGAAGCCGAAGAACAAATTGTAGTGCGGATTCAGCATCGAGACCACGAGTGGAGTTGTCCCATACAGAGATTGCAGCTTCGGAGAGAGCGGTTTCTGCAATGGAAACCCTTTTCCTCTCACCTCCTGAAACACCCCGTACATAGTCATCCCCGACGATGGTGTCGCGAGCATGTGCGAGGCCGAAGACTGCAAGCATAACCTCTACAACATGTCCGACCCGGTCGGATCGGGTTATGCCGGGCAGACGACTCCGCGGCGTACGCATAGCTGCGGCGAATTCGAGTGTCTGTGCAACTGTGAGATATGGGAAATGGTCGTCCACTTCCTGGTTGTAGACGAGTTCTCCTTTGAATCGCCGCGACATGACATCGTGGGGAATGCCTGTGATGCATCTAAGCTCTTGAGCTCCCAAGTTGATCTCAGAATGGCAATACCTCTATACTGAATCGCAGACTCCGACTCCAGCTCCAACCCATGCATCTCACCGGTGATCGCTTTCAGGAAGGTTGTGCACCCGCTTCCTGGACGTCCCAGCACCAAGAGAAGCTCTCCTTTTTGAACGATACCGTCAAGGCCATGGAGAATTACATCTGACCTCTTCCGTCGAAACCAGTTGTGGAAATTGAATAGCGAACTTATTGAGGTCCAAACCGTGTGTTGCTCTCCGAAGGACACCCCACTACCTCGGACTGTCAACCCCGTGAAGATGAACCCTGAGCGTGCAGGCGTAGGCAGACCGATTTGATTTCGCAAGTTGACGAGAGTGCTCGACCATCTATCGAAGTCGAATGCTGGGCTCAATGGATCTGTAGTTTTGTCGTGTATCCCAAACCTAGAAAATATGGTATTGTGAGATGCCTCTGGTGTCTCGGGACCCTTGCCGGGCTCTCGGCGTGAGCCTGTCCTGGGAAGAGCATCTACTTGGTCGATATTATTACTTGTATGCCTGGCGATTCCATCTACCGATCGGGAGGAAGACGGTTGTTGTAAAAGATCCATACTGAATGGCCGTTCCAGATCTCGAAATGTGAAAGTGAGCACTTGCATGCGTCTTGGATGTCAAACATATTTGTATAGTGGAGTCGAGAGCCGGATAGATGAGCGTAAATTTACACAATGGAATGGCAAGAGATTCGCAGGGCGGAGAGGAGAGACGAACGTCTGATGCAAACCTTTGACCGTGAGAGTGCAGTTGACGTATTCAGCCGCAAGCGGTCGGGACTGCTCCGACTCTTGGATAGGTCCACTACCCTCCTAAGATGCCGCACACGCCACCACCATTAGAGCCGAATCTTCGCCGGCCTCCCCTTGACTTGTGCGGATTCGATCGAATCTAGGAAAGGCTGCACAGTAAGCACACTTTGGCAACGCCTTTGACTGTCAATTCGATCTTGGGCTAGTTAACAGAGTACATGGGGAGCTTGATTTACTGCTCTTGAAATCGGGGCAGTGGCTTGACTGGGATAGGGATTGTTGAAACCAGCACAGAACCAAGACATTTAAGAGTGCCAAGGTTTAAACTCTAACACAGGCTCAATGAAAGCAGACGACTTGGCTCTTGGACCTGGGGTTTGAAGTAAGCAACAGAGGTCTAGACACATCCAGGCAATCGTCGCCGGTGTCATGCTGGAATCAGCCCTAACCTGCTTGCCTGCTGAACGGCCAGCCCTCTTGCTTTCGCCTTAGTGGTTCAGCCGTATTATCACGATGACAGTTGGGCCGAGTGCAAGCTCCAATCGACGCGATGCAAGCGGTTGCGTGTGACACCCCCCAAGATCGTCCATCAGAATCCGGCATGTAAATGTTTCTCGTGTGGTGTGATCTTTCTTGTGCCAGTGTGAGATCATACCACGGTGTTGGCATGACTGACATGTATTCTTCCACACCAGTCGCCAACACGACGACTGACCGGACTGCGATTGGCTATCATGAAGATATCGCATCTGCCCCAAAGTAACCGAGGGGTGACTAGGAAACGGATTGCTTGCATTGCTAATGTCCAGCCGTACAGTCTTATATCAGGGTAGCTTAGCTTTGACAAGAGGTACACTCCATACTTTATTTAGCTGCTACCTCTCAAGATTAAGAGACTCAACTCTCACTGCTCTAACTTTTAACACATCTTCCTTACCACAAATTTCGCTTTCCAATCTACGGTCCGCGATGTTTGGTCGTAGACGGAGACCCATTCTCGGCGCCGCCGTTGTCATCGGGGCATCCAGGTCAGCCGCTAGGCGCGAAGTACAGCAACAGGCGGTTATGCAGTCTCAAAGGGAGATAGAGATACAGCGGGAAGTCGACATGCGCAGGCGAGAAGAGGTAGAGCAGGAACG
Organism: Coniochaeta sp. 2T2.1; assembly: GCA_009194965.1. NCBI lineage: Eukaryota > Fungi > Ascomycota > Sordariomycetes > Coniochaetales > Coniochaetaceae > Coniochaeta > Coniochaeta sp. 2T2.1. The sequence continues at coordinate 330,109 of VSMA01000041.1, forward strand.
AAGAACGCAGCGTGCTATTGACGAAGCGGTAAAGGCAGCGGTCACCGACAGCCAGGCCTCCACTCAGCAGAGCCCAGTTGCAGTTAAACCACAACCTCCTCAGCAGCCTTATGCTACCATGCCGCCGACGCCATCGCAGATACAAGACACGAGCCCTAGATTTCAGCCAGAGCCGTCCATGCAGGCGCTATATCCACAGGTGCCGCCGTACACGCCACTGCCTCCAACACTGGACGGAAGGCCAAAGAGCGCGCAGGGTATCAGTTCTACCGGAAAAAATGCTCGGTTTTGTTTCCAGTGTGGCTTTGCTTGCGGAGTCGATGACAAGTTCTGCCGTCGATGCGGTGTGAAGCAAGGTCATCAAGGGGAATAGGGAGAGTGGCACAACATGCAGTTACTATAAGGTCTTCGATAGTTATAAAGAACTCTGCGGATATTATATTGTATTGGTCGATATAGTTAACCTTGGTTCTGACTCAACCTCAGCTGTCGGTCGTACAACGTAAATACACTTGCACAATGGGCAATCAAAATGTTTCCGGTGAAACCAAGGATCGATGCATCGGGTATGAAAGACGTGGCTGCATCTGAGTCTCCTAACTTCGTCTTGCTCCGTCAGTAAGTCCAAGCAGACCGCACTAGAGACGTGTGAGCAATGCCTATTGACTACAGCGTGTTCGGCCCAACTTACCAAATATCGTCTGCGAAACTGGCCTCAACGGAAGTACAGGTGTCTAGTCCTTTTGATGGGGCGTCCAAGCTATGAATATGTGTCGGACAGACGGAATCGAGAGTCTTGAGTTCGATCCCGTCTTTGGTTGTGATATTGGCGCCCTGGCTTCCTCTGCTCCGCCCCCCTTCAAGCCCTTGGTCGCCTCGCCCACGAAGCCGATATCTTCGCCTTGTTCACTTAGCGCAATTTCTTGAGAACAAGGGAGGGCAGCTCACATGACTTCCATGATGAAAATTAAGAGAAGCAGTGCCATGAACCCAGCTCCAAGTGCGATGAATACAAGAGGGCTCCCAGATGTACAAGATTTTGTCCCGCTATCGCATGTCATTGTGCAAGAGTCTGCCCCGTTATCGCAGGTCGAATCGCGTGCTGAGGCCATACTTAGTTTAAAGCAAGCCCGGCAGCCGTATGTTTGTCTAAGGTCTCTGATTGGCGCCTAGGTAGTACCCGAACGTGAAAGCAACGAGCCTTTGGTGGCCGGACCGGGTGTCAAGCCAGCTGTGTCGAGCTATATAACTTTAAGAGAATCCTACCCCGCGTCTGGGGCGCTCTACGAGACATTGAGGCGTAGGGGTCAGGGACCAAGTGAGCTCGTGGAGTGAATCCCAAACAGGATAAAGTTCGCAGAATCCCCCCCACGGGACATCTAGATAAACGTCAGTAACCAGAGTGTTAACATGTTAGGAAGTACATCAAGCCACGTCTTTGTTAAAGGACTTCAAGTCAAGGGCACGCTTAACAGTGGGACTCGGAAGGGGTGTGGTGTGGTCGAGAGAGTAGGGCGGGTTAGTTGATGTACATTTGCCATATCCAGTCTTTCGTCGTGTGGGACTCGGGGCACAAAGCTCCCGCCAAGAATCGACATCTTCCTCATTCCAGGCTTCTAAGTGTGCCAGCGGAGATGTGATTAGGTTTTCAGATCCAATGACTCATAAGGTGGTTGCACGCAGTGTGGATCGAACATCCTCGTGATCTCTCAAAGGTCTATCAGGCCACTTCGGTAAGCCAGCAGCTACACCACCTGCATGTAGCTCAGCTACAACAAACACAACGGTATGTACAAGATTGGAATTCCTAATATCGGTTAGTCTTTCCCCGTTTAACGCCCGCCTGCTACAGAGACCCTTAGAGCAGTTTCTGTCTCTGATTGGATCTTATATCGATGGGCTACCGCATGATACCCCAAAGAACGGGTAGGCTCCTTAGTCAATCCTACGGTAGTGCCGTAAGGTCCTCTTCGTCGGTGTGTTTCACACTATACCATCTATGTAAAGCCGGGTACATCAGTTCTGGAGCGGGGAATGCTTTGTGAACAACGGTTCCACGCTCTGCTCGCCCGGAGGAACGCACAAACCCCAACCGATTGAATAAGAAGCAGAATGGTCCTCGTACTACTAGTAGTGAAATTCAGCTCAAACATAGCAGACTATGATCAGCCGCTTATTGTCCTTAAGAACCAGCCGAGTCGCTAAATAGAAACTTCGGAAACCGTTCATAGTATTAATTTTTGCCTAGGTAGTTACGGTGTATATGACTATCTGATTACCCTCTTATATTTGTCTCCGAGTGTAGTCTGCCAGAGATGTCGCTTCCTCGAAATCGATCTCTTGTCATCGCAACAAGTTCTTGTCGCAAAACCGCTGCGAGCCTTTCTAAGAACCACTCAGCTTCTTCTTTGGGACCCATCAGAGGACTCTCTGAGGTGAACTGGCCCAATTTGACCGTGGCTAATGAAGGCAGGCTTTCCTCTCGACGATCACAGAATCCTGGCACCACCTCGTCTTCCATTCTGCTGCTGCTCCTGGTGTGTTGTTCCTGTTTAGTCCTATTCGCTGGCGCCTCGTGCCCTATCGCCCAGCCTCCTAGTAGCTTCCCAAACCACAACCAATCGTTAACTGAATAGTGTTCCAGAGGCCGGTCGTGGAGGTGGTGAACAATGCCCAGCAACTCGTCTAATACCACAATGCAATACTGCTCGCGCGTACCAGAAATCGTCCTCTCTTGGTCTGCTCCGCTGCTGGTCTGCCGAGGTGCATCGGCAAGTCTCTCATTGTTGCGAAAATCTGGAGAGCTCATGGGCCTTGTTATCTTGCCAACAGTCCCTCGAAAGCGTGGCATTTTGATGCTCTCAATGCGGCGTCGCATATAATACGTGATCCTGAGCAGCGGGGTTTCCAGGCTGGATATCACAATGGTTATAGTCGGGACACCGAGAAGGCTCCAGAGCACGAAAAATGATCGGGCGCAACTCGATGTAGGCGCTAAGTCACCGTAGCCTATAGTTGTGAGACTGACAAAGGCCATGTAGAGTGCGTCAAAATATGACCAGGCCTGATATTGTTTCTCACAACGAACAAAGACAGCGGCGCCCCCAAATAACAATAAGAGCCATGCACCAACGGACATGGCCAACATTGTCCATCTCCATTTGCGAGACGCTTTCGATTGGATGGCTCTGGTTGCGGCAAAGACCAGCGTGAGGCGTTCGCGGTCGCAGAGTGAGATCGTTGCTGTTGTTCTCACATACGTGAGATCAAGCAGGGGAGAATAGATGTGGCAGGGGTGACTGTTGCTTACCTCTCTGCGGGCTCCTTTTGAGTAACTCGTCGCGCATCCTACCAAGTCTCCTCTTTCTCAGGGCTAGCTCACCCCTATCAAGCACCAGCCTTCGGATCGATGCGAGGGTGATACCTAGGCAAGTTATTCCTAAGATAGCGTATGGGAATAGCAAAGCACGGCCAAGTGGAGTCTCGGGGGTTATGTCCCCAAAACCGATAGTTAACAAGGTAACATCAGCCCAGTACACACTATCTTGATACTGCCACCCCTCGATGTGGCTAAATATCAAAGCACCGAGAAACACGAAAGTTAAGAAACACACAGAACATAATAACAACGACAAGAGGGCGGTGCTTTGAGTAATATCGGGCTTTAGTCCCAAGAAGTGAGCTCCTAAAAAGTTGACAAGCATAAGGGACGCCAGAAGGAAGTAGATGCCGCTAGCGTAGAGAGCATAGTAATAAGACTGCGACCACGCGAGTTCAGCAGCCTGCTCTTCTTGTACTCGAGATGCTGCTACAACAAGTCCTACAAGGCAAAATGAGGAAGCGTAACTATAGCCTAGTATTAGCTAAACTCCACGGCAGCACTGCTATCACGGAGACTTACTAGCCAACTATACTTGATAACTGAGCTATCCTGTACCTGATCTTGCCGAGTAAGCCAAGAATAATATTCAAGTTTGAGAATATAGCTATGCATAGCTGGATGATGTTAACAGCAATTAAACTAAGCAGGTTATGTTAGTCCTTTTTGCATCCCTAGCACTGATCTTGTAAGGACATCTGCGCGCGTTGACTGACTCTCTGGAGTTGATTTCGGCGGTATCTTTAACATTGGTACTAGCAACAAGCCATGGACGCAGCATCGCGCATATGCTGAAGGCAGTCGCTATGGGGCCGAAGGTGGCCCCAAGGATCGGGGAGATGAACGAGGCAAACCACCAGGGACTGCCATCAGGAGAGCTGAGTCATAGTTAAGACTAGTTCGAAGAAGTTAACAAGAAAAAAGACCGCCGATGTGGAACACTTGCTGCAGGTCTGTGTTTTCCTCCAAAATGACATTGTCCCGGTCCACTGTCGATTGAGGGTCCACCACCGTGATTGAGTATTCTCGCATCTTGATTTAAGGTACGTTCCTGTAAGGGCATGAGATGCTGAACTGGTCCTTGTCTTCCAGTCGTGGGTAGAAACGTTGGTAGAAATCCTACGAGGCACGATAAGCATGAGACGGGAGCCAGCCCATTAAATAGCTTAATCAGTCTCCCATATCACAAAAGTGGGGTGACCCTTGCTCCCTTCTAAGTTCCGTTGTCCCAGTAACCCCAGTTTTTACGTGTTCAGCTGTGTAGGGGGAAAACGCCGCACACTTGTTCGCACGTTCTTACCCTATGCCCTAGGGGCCCATGTATTTTAGGGATCAGCGATCCCCCTAAATCTGTACGTAAGCCCCTGTTATTTCCCCTGCAAGTTACTGTAACCACTGCATTTAGTAGTTTAAGAGCATGTATTTGATCTGTCGTTGAAAATGCCGCTTTTTCTTTCACACAACTTGCTTGTCTAGTACACATGTCACCGTACCACGCACCCCTTGCTATTTGAAGCTCAGTTATGTTGACGCCATCGAAACTATTCATTTTCTCAAAAACTCACTATACTACAAGATGTCCTCCTGTACGACTTTCACGGCAACCTTTAAACCCCATCCCTCTGGACCGCCAATCCAGTTCTTCTTCTTGCCCACCTTTTCCACAATGTCGACATGCTCCCGCAGCGTTTGCTTCAACTTGGCTGGGTCATGTCTCTTCTTCTGTACCGAGATAATCAATCGCAACCCTTTTTTCTTCTTATCCTTCCCCAGATCCGTAGCCCATTCGGACGACAAGGTAACTCTCGGTTTCGACTCCTCGACGGTTCCTGCCGGATACAACCTACCAAGCAGATATCCGATCCTGCCAAGATAAGCAGCCCACCACACCTCCTCGCGCGTGATGATGGCACGCAGCGCCTCTCGGAAGCGCACCTCGCGCGGCGGCAGTTCCCCCATGTAGCGTGACTCGAGCATCAAGGCGAGGCGGGCGCGGTCCTCGTGGGAGACGCCCCGCGTGGACGACAACAACCCGGTGCTCGTGCTGTACAGGGCCGACGTCGAAGCCAGCTCCTTGTCCATGACGGCATGCACGTAAAGCATGTTGGCAAAGGCAACAAGAACGTGTGGCCCAATCCCTTCAGGGAACCGGAAGCGCGGTGACGGCTCCGGGAAGGAGAACGTGAGCATCTGATACAGCGCTCGAGCAGATGCCGGCGCCACTTCCCTCGTCGCCACCTCGAGCGGAGCCTCTGCTCTCACGCTTGGCGCCAGTTCGCGGAACAGGAACCCCTCGCGCACTCCGCCCTGGCAAAAGTGAGCGGTGCTGATTCCGTGGGGGATGGCGGCGTTGACGACGTTGATGAGAAAGGCCACGGCGGGCACCTGCTTCCTGCGGCGGTCAGAGACGCGGAACACCGAGTGCGCCGTACGCGCCACCTTCTCCATCGCCTTGGTGTCGGCAAACCGCGCCTTGTCCACCGTGAACCCGTTGATGATGGAGATCGGGTGAGCGTGGCCGTCGCAGTCGTATTTCTCGTCTCTGTCATTGTTGTTTTCGTCGCCATCCTCTTTGTCGCTGCGTGCACCTGTCTGACTCATATGCAGCAGTAGATAGCCCCAGCCGCGGAAGCCCCCTCCCGAAAGATATAGCGGAAAACCGCCCTCGGCTTTGGCCTTTGATACCAATGTATCCGGGATTCTCAGCTTGTCGTAGGCATCTCGAAAATTGGCGATCATCTCGTCCCGAAGCGATTGGAGCGCCTTGTCTGCCTCCTCCTTCGACTTTCCCCGTCTCAGTTCCTCCATCGTCCTCGTCAGCGCCGCTGCCCCGTAGGGAAAACTGAAAGACCCGCGGTCGCTGACTCGCACATTTCCGCCTTGCGAGATGATCCAGGTGATTTGCGTGCTGCCGCCACCGAGGTCCATCATCAGACCCTTGATGTTTGAAAAGCCGCTGGCGATACCGAGGGCGCCGATTCGGCCCTCATCCTCCTTGCGTAGCATGTCGACAGGGAGCCCAGTGCCATAGTTGATGGCATCGATGAACTCGGCTGAATTGAGGGCGGAGCGCGTTGCTTCAGTGGCAAGCACATGTATGCTTGATTCGGGGACCCTGAGGTCGGCGCATACCATCTTGAACCGGTTGAGCGCCGCCACGACCGCCTCGATGATTTGCGCCGGGATGGCTATCTGCTCGCCGGTCTCGGAGTCGAATTGCGCGTCGTAGAGCGATATATCGACGCGGTACACGTGCACTGTGGGGAGGATTCGGGCCCGCGAAGGAGAGAGGTCGGTTACAGAGAAGCGGATTCCGTTGCTGAATAGGCAGTACAGGCGACTTAGCCTTGTGTTCATTCACCCGCGGAACGGGAGAGAAGGTGCAAAAATCGAGTGCTCGATGGGCAGATACACGCACCTTCCCATGTCCACTATACCCCTAAGGTTAGGATTTTGCAGCCCTTGGGATCTGGAGGTGAAGGCCACCATTGTCGACTCCGAGTCCGAACAACCGGAGTGGTCTATCCTGTCTCTTTCAAGTTCCGGTTTAGATATCATCGTCGAGCAAGAAGAAATCTGACTGTCAGACTGGCAATTTGTTGTCAAGGCTACAGCATTGAAAGCAACTGACGGCAGCCAACTCTACGAAAATTCTGAAGGTACTTCAAGCGATTTATGCAGTGTTAGATACCATGATCGTGCCGAGCTTCTCAGGGACGGTGGACAGTGGGCAATGGCCAGCATGTCCAGCCACGGGTGTGCTGACGGCGGAAGAGTTCTGAAACATGCGAATAAAGCAGTCTCTCCATCTTACACATTACGATCTCTGTTGACTTATCACATGATAATGGTGGGGTGATCATAGTCCCAAGCATGCTGCTTAGTATTGTCCCTTCTTGGCGATCCCCTTGGCTGGGGGATTGACAAAGATCGATCGGGTGTGTTCCAGTGCTCATTTTATCCATACCCCTCCACCACCAAGACTACGGTAGACTTTCTGCAAACCTCACACTCACACCAGTTTATAGTAAGTCCATCAAAACCCCCCAGGAACAAGGATGTACCCTAATAGGGTGCTAACTAGCTGATCCACTCCTGGCCCCGTTTCAAGACAATTTTAGATTACATGCCTTTACTAGGTAGACCGTGTCAACGGCCGTAGCCCTTGGCGGATGGCTTAACCACAGTAAGCGTGGCACATGGCCCAATCCAAAGATTCGGGCTCGCCATTCCCATTGGCCCGCAGTCGCAATCTGTGGCACATTCGACTCGCAAGATAGCAGATATCTCCAATGCAAGGACATGAGCTGCTCATTTGGCCAGATTCAGTTCGGCACCAGATAATAGCGGCATGACGAAAACATCAAGTATTGCATTCTGCTTGATACACTGCGCCACAGAATGACAATAATGGTCACTGCGAAGCACTCCTCAATCTATTCCTACCTTACGTTCCTGTCGTCGTCCCTGACCCAACAGGGCCGACTTTCGGCAGCAGCTCGGGCTTAGGCTCGCGACTACCATTTTCCAGGTCCCCTGTCTTGGGCTTCTTCCACCACATAAGCTTCCTAACAAGAGACTAGCCGTCAGTCATCCGCCGTCCGAATGGGAAGAGCCATGGTTATGGGTTAGAAACACATACCTGGCTATTGTGAGACATTTCTTATCGAAACTGTAATATTCAAAGCAGGCATAGGCGCCCTATAGATGAGCGTGGGATTAGCAAAGGCTCTGCTCACCCTCCTGGTAGGGAATAATCTCACCAGTACGCCACTAGTGAACCAGAAAAACGCGATAATGAAGCTGAAAGCCAGTACCACTCTCCACCGAGAGCATCCAGGCGACGTGACAACCGCCTGTGAGCCGCTCCAGTAGACGGACCAGTAGCTGGTGTACCACGACGAGGAGCAGGAACGTCCTCCGGCGAGCTGTGATTGTTCACAGTCAAATTAGCTCATGAGTCGTATACGGCGAGCGCGCACGTTTGAAGTGGCACCTACGTCTTGGAGCAGGGCATAGCAGACGATCCATAGGATGAAGAAGCAGAAATCGAGCGGGAAGAAGTGGAACGAGTACTTGACAGGCGGGACTAGGATGATGGTGAAAGCCATGCTGATAGCCGCCATGGAAAGTGCAAAGACGAGACGGGAGTCATCTGGAGCGTTGAGTTGGTGAAGGACGTTGAAGAACCTGGCGAGAATGCCGAGGATGACGGTCGCGAGGCAGAACTCAAAGACGCGTAGACACGCCGAAATGACTTTGTGTGCAATACCCATGGTTGCGGAATGGCCGGGGATGGGTTCTTGTGTCTTGCGAGGTTGTAGGCCTGAAGAATTTAAGCGGTCGACTGGGTTACTGTCGTATTATGTGTAGAGTAGGAACAACTCAGGTGCGGACCACGTCTTGTAGCGAGGAGCTCGCCGTCACTCAAGCAAGAAGAGGATGAGCGGCAATTGACATAGAAGTATGGCTTTCCGTACAAGCATGGGGGCGACTCTGATTGGAATAGGCCGGGGTGCAGGCACACATATCGTGATACTTATCGTGGGGGATTGAGCGGTCTTAGGACTCACACCACCTTGCGGCCCCAGAATGCTGTCCATAGAAGAGAGGCCTGTGGTTGTAACAGAAGAACTGTCTGGGTGTGCTGAAACAAGAGTACCTTAGGTAACTAGTAATGAACAGAGTCGACGATGCGCTGCAGACTAACAACGCCTCCAGTTCGCACATGACCGATTATTTGGCGTGATCATCACGCCACCCATCACGCTGTTTCATAGGGGAGATTGCTGCACCGGATCTGGGGCATCTATGCTAGATCCTTATGCAATTGGTATTGTAGAGCTCGTGCAGTTCGAGGTCAAAAGCAATCCTCATAGGATTGGTGCGCCTTGGTAGTAGTACCGAAACCCCATCCATGCTGCCCATTGAAGCGGCCATTCTCTTCCGCAGTAGCTGAATTTGGAAAGCGGCAGGTGCCAAGGTTAGGATCAGTGAACAGGTGCGATGCATGGCCCTAAGCAGAAAGTCATGGGGCCACACGTATAACAGAAAGTTTCGACGGCAGCAGACTTTCTTAAAAGTGTTGTGCAGATATACCACTGTAGTTCCCCACAGAGGCCCCAGAACTTCTTCCGGTAGTCACCCATCTCAATCTGTTGCTTAAAACTGACGAAATGACAACTGCAACGATCGGTAAGTATTAGCCCGTCGAGACGTAGCGAATTCGCAGTGGTCTATAGCGGTCTAACCTTTCCTCGCCCTGATCAAGCACCAGCGCACGGCTCCGTGGGAGAAGCAGCATCGCGAAGTGTCACCATTCTAGTTGCCAACTTCACGGACGATCAGCTCGAGCTCGACAAGGAATCCACGCATCTCTGGCGGGGAGCGTGGGGCCAAGACACGACAACGCCAACGGTTATCAAGCCTGGTGGGAGTGTGCTTTGGCGTTGCCGGTCGTATAGCGTCGGCCAGGGCATTGAGGGCTCGGTGACATATCACTTTGCCGGTGAAATTCCTCACGATAAGGCGAGGTTCACATGGAAGAGCCGCGTCTTCGGTCCCAACAAGTACGACGCCGTCACCAGTCGTAAGGAATGCAAGATAGCTGTAGAGGGTGGAGGAGGCCTTCATGCGCTTGTTGCTTTCATTGTTGGTGAGTAGGTTGAAAGGTGTTTCGTGCCAGCTCTCAATCAAGCACCTGTCGTAGCTGGTTCAGGGTACTTTGGCTGACGTGACTGCCTCCAGCCCCTCAAGTGCCGGTACTTGAATGAGGCAATACAGAAAGATCTTGTCGTAGTCTTGAGGTTGAGATTGTGATGGTGAACATGGGATAATTGGACGCGCGACTTGGCTGTAAGGTGGAATATTTCATCACGGTTTAATCGGTCATCAAGTCTCCCTATAGTCTTAGTCTTCCTCGTGGAATTCTTTATACCTATGGATATATAGCTACCCGTGAGAGTGGATGAATCCGTAGTGCTGCGTCCCAGGCACCCTTCTACGCCTTGACACAAAAGATCGACGCATTATAACACAGCCTACAATTGTGTCGCACCATCAATCCTCCCTGTCACCACCATTGCTCCCTCTTCTTTTGATGCAACTGCAACCCCCAATCAATCTTGCCGCCACCTCTAAAACCTCAGCCTTGGTGACGCTAGCCGTTGTAAGATTCTGTGCGGACACTTCGTCACTCTCCTCTTCGTTGCCGTAATCGCCGCTACGGCCGCTATTAAACTCTTCACTCGGTAAAACAGCCAGAAGCCGCTCAAACTGGGCACTCAGTCGGTTGCGGTATTGTTTCTCGACACGTTTGTGCTTGAGGCGAGCCCGAGTCCCCACGGCCAGTACGATGTCAGTGGGTTCCTTATCCGCAGTTCCGGCGTCTATGTCACTCATTGACGACCTCCGCGCCATGCGGCAACGCGCCGTCCGCAGTCGGACGGTATTTACAGGGCGGCGGATTGCCCCGAGGTCATTGGTAGCTGGAGTGGTAGCATCGAAGTGAAGGGTATCTTCTGTACTACAGTGATCGATAGAGGAGAAGACAGGGACATCGACTGCGACAGCTGGCGGTATGACGGCACTAGCGGGTGTGGCTTGGTTGGTGGTCCGAACCGCTGGGGTGACAAAGTCAACGAGCTTGGAGTCCTTGAAGTACGAGCTTGACTCCCGGGACAACGGATCTCTTAATGGTGTAGGCGTGGCGGTTGGTGTAGTCATGTCCGAGAGATGATCCTCACTGAAAGTTGCCTTCTCATAGGCGGTATCGGGGGCTTCGGGAAATGGAAAAGCGAAGTTGTCGTGCATGGGTTGGTGGGCGACAGAGTTCGCATGAATGTTTGAAGTTGCCTGCAGCCACTGGTTGCTCGTGCAGTTCCAAAGGCGGAAGCCATCGGGTCCGAAGCTAGCATCATCGGCAACGAGAGGGATGGACATGCTGAGGTCCGCCATGTTATTATAGCGGCCAAAGCGTGATTCGTATGGTTGAAACCCTAGCTCATCGTATGGGATGTCGTCGATCATTTCGGTATCTGAGTTAGGCGTGTGGAGGGACAAGGTCTGACTTGGTTCCTCTGGGCGGTCCCCGGCTGCATCGGTGTCAGCTAAGTTACCAAACAATTCGACAAGAAAGGTGAGAGCAGACAAGAAGAAATCATGAGATACCGTAGTCAGATTCTATCCTTCCATACAGCGGAGACCTGGTCTTTTAGAACCTCGAGGGATGTGCGGGGAGACCGATTACTTGCGGACTGGGTTAGTGATCCGTGGGCGCAACTTGGCTGGTCCGGAGTGAGTAATTCGACTGCACGCAGAGATGTCTTCGAGACTCTCGACAACTCGCTCGTCAAAGAGAATTCCAACTAGAGAATTCCAACCATTTTACCTCGACAACCAATTGCATGAACCCCTCAATAACTGAGTGTCTGATCACGTCTCGTCTCGCGCCCTACGCGAGCGAGGAACAACCAACTGAGTGGGGGACACCGAGATCTGATCCACAAGAGGCTGAATTGGTGGCGCTTTTTAGGTGATCTGAAGAGTTATACTTCACGCCTCGGTGTAGATTTAAAGGAAACCTTAAATTTAGAATCGGATCCATTACACCCAATCCTGCATGCAATCAATCGGGGCACATGGCCGCAGGTCCGATAGATTAGATAGGCTGCCTGGGACCACCACCAGCAATCGGATTGCCTTACAAATTTCCATCGCATGCATGTAAGTACCTTAGTGTATTAAGCCTAACCATGGACATGCAATTATATAGCGCGCTAAGGTCTTGGCTACAACAGCACCTCTCTCGTGGCATGAGAGCGCTGGCGTACTTTCGACGTTTGACCATTTGTCCACGACATTGACTCCGAGTTTCCCAAACAACGCAGACTGGCGAATCCGTATCTTCTTGGAGGGTATTAGTTATCTTCTTGGGAGGGTATTAGTTCGTGTCTCTGACTGGCTAAATCTTCCTGCTAACCTTGAGCGACCCAAACCATGGCCAGGAAGATTTCCAAGTTGCACGTCAAATCAAGTTTTCCACTCTGAACCGCCACGTACCTCAGTAGCTTCTCCTGGGTCACTCACTCTATAGCACAACGCCTCCTTCGTTAGTGAGCGTCACAGGTGATCTAGACTCTCGGGAACTCATCTACTTAAAACCGCAGGCATGACGGCTGTTGAGTGGACATTGCTTAGAGCGAGAGACATGGCCTGGCATTAGAGAGTAACATAGAGCAAATGAAGGGGTTCAACGGAGATATCGACGAGATGATACCGGAGCAAGCTCGTAGAACGAAAGGGCATGGGAAAGCTCGGAGAATAGCGGTTATATGAGTATGAAAGCAAGGGTGAGGAAGATCTAGTGCAGAAACGGATCCCGTCACCTTCTAGCACCCTCAATATCATACTCGTTGGCAGACTTTATTCGATTTTATTGTGCGTTTGAATTCGTCTGCATAAACATGGAGCAAACCTACTTGCATCCTCGCAATCATCGTAAACAATCCTACGACGACCGACTCCCGCCGCATCATCATAATGCGCGACAGTCACACTCTAACGAGCCGCCGAGCTTTGAACAGGCTGAGAAAAGGGATTCTGAGTGCGACCGTCATTGGAATGCGGAGAGACTTGAGCCCAACAGCCGCACACGCCGGAGCGCGGCACCGGGGGCCCGACAGCACAGCGATGCCATAGCTCTAAAGCCGGCTTCTCACGACCACAGCACCGAATCGTCAGGGTTGTCGCATAATGACGGCCGATCCCGCGGCCGCGGCATGGCATCGCGGCGGGTTCCGCATGCTCACAGGCATTCTCGCTCGGAGGACCCAATGGCAAAGGACCGCAAGGAACACGCCTTCGAGAATGCCATTGGCGCCGGGAGCGCGGCGGCTGTTCATGTGCGCAACTCATCTGGTTCATGGGTTGGCGCAAAGGGTCTTAAGGTGGTTGGCGCTGCTTCGGCCGCGGCTCTGATCGACTACACGCTCGACAGGAATCCTAAGGACCACAAAATTTGGCATACAGGTGTATCGCTGGTGCAAGCCCGTGTGATAGAGGCCATTTTGCAAAGTGGCCGGAGACAATAACCGTGAAGCCCCTCCTTCACTTTATTACTATCACAGAATGGTGGAATAAGGACCGGGTAGACTGCTTCCCTCCCTCGGGTTCTACCTGCTTGTACTAGTGATGTCCGAGGCAGAAACCTCGGCAATGTTTCGAAGAAGTATGCGTAGTCATAAGAGGCGAGTGAGAGTTTTTTACGTCATGTAAACGACCACAGAGGCTCAATCATGAGATTTACCATCGTCCAATGGCGCCCTTACACCTGACGGGTGGTCGATACGACGACCTAACAGCGACCCAGAGTTGCCTGTCCCTTACGTCCGGAACAAGCGATAGCTTGGTGGATTGATTACTGATGGTTCTGAGATGCGGCGTACACACCTGAGGAAAATATGGAGAGGCTTATTCTACTTTTTGTCGCAGAGAAAAGGGTGGCCTGATGGCATTGGTATGCAAAACTAGAATTCACGCGCTGTCTGGAATTGAGTTTGTCAAGCCAAGAATCAGCCATCTCCTCGCGGCATGCCTGAGCATGCAATGCATCGGCACTGCTGCCCTCGGTGTACCAGAAGATCACTCCACCGTCCCAACATGTCTTGAACGGTATTTGGGGAACCCTTCTTTTGACTGAAGTTTTGACTGAACTTCAGACTGAACTTCAGTAATGCGAGGCAGCATATGATCAATTATCTACGGCTCGTGGAGTACCCTCCGCTCTACCCGCTGTGAATATAACAACCCACCGGGCAGCCCCTGAGAAAAGAAGAAGGAACTTTGCTCTGTCATTATTGAAAACAACAGGTGTTGCCTGGTTCAAGCACATTAATCTTCTCACCCTTTGTAGCGCTTGTACCACAGCCTTCACAACACGGCTTTCACTTCCACCACTTCGCAGCCATGGGTGCCTCTAAGGTCTTGTCGATAGGGCTCCGTATCTGGGAGCTTACTTGCTCCTGCATCGTTCTAGGGGTTGTCGGGCACTTCCTCTCGCGGGTGAACCTAGCCAACGCCAACGCAGACTCCCGCCTTATCTACACTATCATCATCGCGTCTATTAGCACGGCGGTTTCGTTACTGTTTATATTGCCCTTTACCTTTACCTTTATGGCCTGTCCGCTCGACTTCATCCTCTTCGTCCTGTGGCTAGTAGCATTTATACTTCTCGAGCTCGTGAGTACTATATCCCTAGGCCACTTCAGTACGATACTGTAATCGTGAGCCTGACCTGTATTTAGCTTACGCCTAACAACACGTGCGACGCATTTTGGTACTACAACTACTGGGGCTACTATTGGGGTGGGTACTGGAGGAATCCTATTATTGTAACAGGTCCCGCGAGTATCAATTGGTCGGGCTGTTCGTCGTGGAGGGTTGTTTTAGCTTGGTCCTTTATGGCGTCTATGGCATTTCTCTGCAGTTCCATTCTAGTAAGATTCATCTCCCGCTCTTTCCCACACGAGTGATGTCGTCTTCCTCTGGAGCGCTAACTTTATTCAGGGCGTCTATGTCGTTGTTAAATACAAGGAAGAGAAGCGAATGAGGCAGCGGGGATATTATGGCGGCGTGAGTAAGGAACAAGCGCCTCTACCGCCGCCTCAGCCGCAGCCTCAACCAGCACCTCAGCCGCCGACTCAAGGGGCGCCAATTTCGCCGCCTTATCCGCCTTCGGCTTGAGTTAAGTTACATTGCGATTGTCCTTAAGGATCTTACCTTGTACCGATAGTGGAATACTATTAGAAACGGGACAGGTACAAAATCTATAGTATTATAAGCGAGTGGTGTATCACAACATTTCATTAACACTTGCTACTAAGGTAATCTTAACTAAGTTAGGGTTTAATTCTACTATTAAACAAATTCAATAATGAATGAATAGAAACTACGTGAGACTTTGTTTCATATAAGTACTCTCTTCTAGTTATTAATATCTCACTTATTCAAAATCGAATCTTTATTTAAAGTAACGTTACTAATAGAACCCGGGGTAATTAACGAGGAGAAGACGAAAGAATACAACTGCTCTAGATAACTTAAGAGTAGGTCCTTTCAAACTCACCCCTCTCTACTACAGGATATTAAGCTCGTTAGCGCGGTATAAATATGCTTGCCGACCTAGCTGTTGATCAATCTCACACAACTAATGCCCAGAATATAGCCCCTAGCACAACGGACTCAACCCCGGCCGACAACACTATCACTTTTTCGGCGATAGAAGGCATGGGGACCTGAGTCGGATCATACGTTGCCGGCTTAGTCTCGTTCACCGTCCCGTTCCAACAATACCTATCAAAACATTCCCCGCAAATCGATGGGGCCTGTGTGCCTGTCCTCCGGAAGCTGCGCTCCAGTATCGCACAGCCTAAACACGCCGGCCAATCCTTATCAACCGTCGCGTTCGCCATCGTCACCACGTTGTAGCCATTGCCAATGATGGCCTGCCGCTCCTCGTGGGTAAATTCCATCTGTACTGTCGAGACGTTGGAATAGTTGGAGTACGGCGCGTTGGGAAGGTAGACGACGATAGGTCCAGGGTTGGGGTCTGCTGTGTCGCAGCCAAAGAAAGCCGGATTCCGGTTGAGGCCGAGATTGACAATGGTGTTTTGATCCGGTACAGGGGGAAACCTGTTTGCCTCGGCCGGGGTGGAATCGCCGCTGAGGGACCGTTGATACGTTGCCACGAGGGCCGTACCATTGGGCCAGTGCGTGATAGTGTCGGCGGAGCCGTCGACGGCTAGGATGACGTCGACGGCACGGAGGGACCAGAGCAAGGGGTCGAAGGGGATGTTTTGCAGGTCTTCGCCGCCGTCGACGAGGTCGAGAGTCGTCGAATTGGCGTTGCGATTTGCTACCGGACGGTATTGAAAAAAAGGGTTGGGCCAACTGGCAATGTCTGTGTTCTCTTCGCTTATATTCGCGAGTGTAGCGTTGAGGGAGTTGATGATGAATTCGGGGACGTCGGGAGATGCTCGTCCGAGCTGGAGGAAGGCCTGGTTAAAGAGAGAGGATGAGGTGCCGAAGACAAAGCCGACGTTGTCGACGCCGGAGATGCATTGACTTCCGTTAGGAAGGGTGCCGTTGGTGAAGGCAGATCCAACGTAGCGCAGGGGTACGAAGGCGGGATTCCCGGCGTCGTGAGATCCCATTTCCCAAGGGTTGAACTCGATCACTGTCGAGTTCTCCCAGATCAGGATCTGGCCTGCGGGTCTTTCAAGGGCGACAATGATGGGCATGGGGACCGTCGCTTCTGCGAAGCCGGTGTCGGTGGCAATAGATGAGAATGTGTAAGCTATATGCATAGAGGAGTAAAAATGGTCAGCCGCAGGAAGAAGCCCATGTATTAGTGCGTTAGCAACTGATGCATACCTGGTCCCCCGTCCGTTGCATTCAAAAGCTGGTATGACAGTGCCCTACCCCAGTAGTCGGTAATGGTCGTGTTGTATCCGGCATCCGCTTTGGCGCGCACCGCGTCCTGTATCTGTTGGTAATAGTCTCGGATAGTCAAGGTGGCAGGTCCTGCATTTGTACTGTTAGCTGTACCAGCCCCAAGGCAGTACTCGTCCCAAAAGCGAAAAGGGACTGGTATTAAGAACCTTCAATAATCGATTCATTGAACTGCCATAGTTCGCTCAGGAACCCATCGGTAGCGCGGACTATAGATTCCACAGTGGTGAAGTTCTGCGTATAGAGGCTTCCCACCAGCCAACTCCCTCCAGAGAGGCCACTGATATAGGTACTTGCCTGGAGGATGCCTCCCAGTTGACCAGGCCCAGTCGAGCCTGTAGTGCGGTTATCGAAAGCGGCGAGAGCTCCGGCACCTGTCATCATGGCACGGTATCCTCCACCGGACAAGGCAATGCCTATCCTCGGCACTGTGCCATTGCTCATTACAATACCCTGTAAGTAACTCTGCACGTCTATTCCTTCGATGCTGGCCCTCTGGAGCACAGAAATCAGCGCAGGGTTCGTGGCATTAGCCCTTCTGGCCAGCCACAGAGCCTCCTGGGGCGATAAGGCATCGGCCGGTCGTACAGCCGGGAGAGGTACGGGGCAGGTGACTGGCGCTGGGGCATACCCGTCGGGGGCATCGGGTTTTGCCCGTGGGCCGAGGAGCAACCGTCCTAAGGATATGGACTCGCCGCAGCCTGTCTTATTTTAGTACTGCTAAATGGCGCAAAAGTATGCCTGCCGCTCAACTCACCTACTAAGGTGGCGAGCACCATCACCCAGAAGTATACCATCGTGGCAATTTGATTAGTTAAAGACATGTTCGATCTGGGGCAACATAGATATAACTAGCTGCCCGGATGCATCGGACTGAGTTCTTGTTACCTGAAGATTCGTAGTAATTTGTGTTATGGTGTTTTCCGAAATGTCGACAGCATATCTTGTAGTGTGTCTGGCAGTGTGTCTAAGAATTTGACTGGCAGTGTGTCTAACAATGTGTCTGGCAATGTGTCTGGCAGTGTGTCTGGTGGTGTGACGGGTGGAATGTCTGGTGGTTGTTGCCAAGAAGAGAGGCTCGATCTCGCCAGCTATTTGTGGGCCATATGCACCCACTCGTTCAGCCTCTGGATGTGCCGCATTCATCTACCAGGTATCTACTAACAGACAAAGTAAAGGATACAAGCCATGTCCCTTTCGATGCTTCGCTTTGGCACGGTCATTTTTTGCGTCCCACCGTACGCACCCCTGTGCTAACACATATATTCTGAAGTCATACGCTTGTGAACAGGCCACAGGGCACGAACGCCTTCACCCTTCTGAATCAGTCTCGTAACACTAAAGCCCGTCGTGCTCTCGGAGCTGGACTGTAAGCATATCGAGCCTCGGACAACCCCCAGCTACGTGTTCAGCTAGCTAGTATACCACCGACCACTCCTCATCTCAAACGTTACAGCAGCTTCGCCTCTGCGGGCAAACTCTCCCACTCGCAGGTTGCCTCAAAATGCCAGGTCTAGCCAGCCCTTCTACCGGCGACTCGAGGGTCGAGACAAATAACAGACGACCCTCTCTTTCAAAGCTGATGGTTAAGCTCAAGCTCACCTCAGACACCTCACCAGTCAGAATGGCCAGCCACGGCAGCAACCCCGTCGTGACAACGACACCCTACCACACGAGCCGCCTCAATGTGTCGGACACGGTGCGCAACAACATCGTCGCTGTTCTCTCTGAGTTCGTCGGCACCTTCATGTTCCTCTTCCTCGCCTTTGCGGGAACCCAGGTCGCCAATGGCTTGTCCGTTCCCACCCTACCGCCAGGAGATGTCTACGACCCAACCATCCTCATCCTCATCTCTCTGTCCTTCGGCTTTTCTCTTCTCGCCAATGCCTGGGCTTTCTATCGTGTTAGTGGGGGGTTGTTTAACCCTGCTGTAAGTCATTCCGCGCACTCCCCCCTAACCCTAAACCTCCTCTGAACCCACCATACTGAACTCTGCCAGGTCGCCCTGGCCCTCGTCCTAGTAGGCGGTATATCCCCCGTGCGCGCTATTCTAGTCTCCATCGCCCAGATTGTCGGCGGGATCGCTGCCGCAGGCCTGGTGTCTGGCCTGTTTCCCGGTCCGCTAAAGGTAGGTACCTCCCTCCGACCGGGAACGAGTGCAACCCAAGGTCTCTTTATCGAGATGTTCCTCACCGCCGAGCTGGTATTCGTTATTATCATGCTGGCGGCAGAGAAGCATCGCTCTACGCATATGGCGCCTCTGGGGATCGGGATCGCATTTTTCGTAACCGAGCTTACCGGTCAGTCTTCTGTCACCTGCCTCACTTTTAACCCTTGGTGGTGTAAGCTAGCCCTAACCCCATAAAGGCGTCTTTCTAACCGGCGGCTCCCTCAACCCGGCCCGCAGCTTCGGCCCGTCTGTCGTTACGGGACAATTCGGGACCTACCATTGGATCTACTGGGTGGGACCGCTGCTGGGTGCGCTGTTGGCCTCTGGGTTCTTTGTGCTGCTGAGGCGGCTGCGGTATAGGGAGTGTAACCCGGGTCCTGATTGGGAGGATATTGAGAAGATCCACCCGTCGCAGGGGCCGTTGTATCGTCATGGTGATACAAATGGGGGGCAGTAAGGGAAGGAGAGGACTGTTCTATTCTAGGAGACTAATATGAACGAGGGAGTTGGCAGAAGTGAGAAGGGCTGCCGGGCATGGGCTGGTCGGGTAATTTGTGATGGCTGATGGGATGCTGAGAACGACTAAGGTTAGGGTAGGATGTAAGCCCTGCATCATGACGCAGATGTGTACAGATGGCTCATCACGGTATAATCCTGAGTCCTCTAGGAATTGTAATGAAGTAGCGTTAGTGTCCCTTGACTACTGCTCTGTCCCGCCGATAGTACTCCGCTGGGCCACTAGGTTCGCAACCCTTGAGATGGGTGCGCCGCCCATGATCTCGAATACGGCTATTGTAGTAGCAAACTCCCTGCCTATCCAGTTCCTTAGCTCCACGGCCATGAGCGAGTCAACACCATAGCTCGACAACGGCTTGGATGGCTCGATATCTTCGGCTGAGATAGACATGGCAACCGCCAGTTTGCGCGCCAAAGCTCGAAACACTATCTGCACGCGCTCCTCGGTGTCGGCCGCCTGCCGGAACAGCTTCGCTGGTTGATCTGCCGGGGCCTGTGCCAACGCAGGGGATGTTGACTGAGCTCCTGGACCTGGTATGTACGAGAAGGCGCTGAAGATCGGTCGCCCGAACTGTGCCGGTGGCTCTTGTTCCCGCGCGAGGAAGTCAGCCGGCGTTCGCAGACCGAAGAGCACCTGGCCTGCGGAAGCAGGTGGCGCGCGGGACAACGGATTATCCGGGTCGCACGCCATTGTCAGGAGAGCAAGTAGCTCCGTGTCGTCAATGGTCTGGAGATCCTGGTCGGTGCGGCGACGGCGCTGGTAGGCCGCCGTCTCTGCGATGATGCCGACGTTGCCGATCCAACCTATGTCGAGCGATAGCGCCCGCTGACCACAGGCCGTCACACGGTGGCTGGCTACAGCGTCCTGGAATGCGCAGCCAGCGGTGTAGTTCGCGCTGGAAGATTGACCGATGACGCCGGCCAGCGACGAGAGCAGCACGAAGAAGTCGAGGTTGCCAGGCAACAGACTGTGCAGATTCCAGGCCGTTTGCGCTTTGGAGCGCATAGTGAGGTCCCACTGGGAAAAAGTCATGTTCTCGAAGATCGCGTCTTGCAGCACCATGGAGGCGTTGATGCAGCCTCTCACTGGCGGCATGTTGTTGCGCTTGCACTCGGCCAGCATCCTGTCCAGGTCTGATCTAGCCGACACATCGCATTTTGGAGCAGCGACGTTGACACCTTGTGCTGTTAGGTTGGAGACCAGCTCAGCAGCCGCCTTGGACGCGGCACCGGATCGAGAAGGGACAATCAAGTGTTTGGCTCCACGGTCTGCCATCCATCTCTATGTGATAGTACATCGCGTTAGCAACCACAGCTGGTCCGCACCCACACTGGAATATATGGTACTTACCAAAATAGCTCTGCCTAGCCCACCGAAGCCACCAGCAATCAGATACGAGGCCTTCTCGTCAAATTTCCAAGGCCGCTGCTCCAGAAGAAATTGCTGCAGTACGCAAACAGCACCACGGTTAGCATTGTCGGCATATAGCGCTGCCATCAATGGCGGAGGACGTAGTCTCTGCCAGGTGATCAGAAGAACACTTACCGGTATCACATCATCAGCCCCCGGGCGTATCACTGTGCGTCCGATATTTTTACCGCTCTGCAGGAACCTAAAGGCCTTCTCGACCTCGGGCAGCCCAAAGACGTGCAGAGGCTGTGGCGGCTGGATCAATCCGTCGTCCACAAGCCGCATTGTCTTCTCAAGCACGTCGGCGGTGACCACCTCACTCAGCCACATCAAATTCATAGCCCGGAACGACACGTTCTTGGAGAACATGGCCATAGGCAGCGCCGCGTTGGCATTTATGTCGGCAAGGCCGATGTCGATAAACCGCCCAAACGGCGCCATGCACTCCCACGAGACCCGCAGCCCGTCTCCCGAGAGAGAGTTGAGCACGCAGTCCACGCCGCCGCCCTCTGTGACCCTCAGCACGCCCGCGGCGAAGGATGTGGTCCGACTGTGAAAGATGTGTTCCTCGGGTATGCCGAATGTGTCCTTGAGGAACCGCCTCTTCTCGTCCGACGATGTGGTAGCCAGTACACGAGCCCCAAGCATTTGGGCCACGCGCACTGCCATCTGGCCCGTACTGCCCGCCGCTGAATGCACGAGGATCCACTCGCCCTTCTGCAGGCGCGCAATATCCACGAGGCAGTGGTACGCGGTTAATCCCGGTACGAGCACCGACGCCGCGGTCTCGAATGAGAGCGATTCCGGGATGGCCAGGACACGGCCCTCGTGGGCGCGCGGGTACTGCCGCATGCAACCTTCGGCCACCATGCACACGCGGTCCCCGGGCCGGAGTGATGACCTGCAATCGCGGCCGACGCGCGTGACGATACCAGCACAGTCTGCTCCTAGGCCGTCGCCTTCCTTCCGGCCCAGCGCGATCAGCACGTCGCGGAAGTTGAGTCCCCACGCCTTGGCCTGTATCTCTACCTCGAGTGGTCCGAGTTCGGTTCCGTATATGCTGTCTTGTACAAATCGCAGGGAGTCGAGTGTGCCGGGGGTACCGACGTCGAGTCGAAGGGCTGCTGGGGCGTCGCGCAAAGCACGGTGCTGCAGTCTTGGTACGAGCAACGACTGCAGCATAGTGTTGCCGGTGGGGTCCTGGACAACGCGGCCTGTGAGAATCTGTCCCTGCCGGACTACGTATTCAACTTCCGGAGATGACGATTCGAAGGCGTCGGCCAAGACGGCGGCGATCTGCCGCGCACTGGACGCGGGGCTGTGTTGTTCCTCGAATGTAAGTGTTACGAGATGCCGGTCGGGCTGCTCGCAGCGGATGGTGCGCAAGAAGCCCTGCGCTGCGCCGTGATGGGGATACTGAGAGTTGTATTCATCATCCGTGATGGTGCTGGCGGCGGTTACCCATAACATTCTCGAAGCATGTTTGACCAGGTGCTGCAGGCATTGGAACCATGCGCTCGACAGATCGGTCAGCTGCGGCTTGTTGACCTCGGCCAGGCAGATGGTAACCGTCTGGCTGGCAGCCAGGTCCACCAGGGATAGCTGCTCCACCGAGAAGGCACAGAGACGGGCTTGCTTCGGAGTATTCCCTTCATTTGAGCCCAGAAACTCGAGCACTGCGTTGGCCAATATTTTCTGCTGCTCCTCGGCCTCGTCCAGGATTAGTACGAGGTCCATAGTCTGCCCCTGGGGCTTGTGTTTGGAACTGGGCTTCGATGCCACCGCGACTGCTCCAAGACTCTCCCTGTCTTCATTCACCTCGGCAACGGCCGTACTAACGATGATGCTTTGAAAGGAGCACTCGTCATTCTGGTAGTCCCGGATAACGAGGTCGTTACCCGAAAAGCCAGTAGCTTTTAGGCTGGCATCCCATTGACCCAGGGGCACGGCCGCGGACCACAGCCGCCACTCCTCATGCGCTACCCACCAGCCCGGAACAAGGCCAGTCCAGAAGTTGGTCGCTATCTCCTCGGGCTTGGTCAGCTCTAGGAGCAAGAGGTGTCCACCGGTGCGTAATGCTTTCCGCACGTTTCTCAGCGTGGCCTCAAGATCCACAGTGGCGTGTAGCACGCATCCTGCCACGACCAGGTCGTATGAGCCCGGCTCGAGCTCACCCTGTCCAGCGATGTCCTTCTCCAGATCGAGCGTCGTGAATGACATGCGACCCTCCAGCTCTGCCCAACGTTTCTTGGCGCCCTCGAGGAACATGGGCGAGATATCGGTGTACGTGTATTCAGCGAAGCAGGGCGCACCCGTACGTTCCTCGCGCTCCTGCAGTGCGCGAATCACGTGTCCCGTCATCCCCCCCGTTCCAGCACCAACCTCGAGGATGCGGAGTGCCGGGTTCTCGTGTGCCGCCAGGTCAAGGAAGGTGGTCAAGCGACCATCGGCGCAACTGGTCTCAAAGAAGTGGGTGTAGAAAACAGCGGCGAGGTCGGACTCGAAGATGACTTGTAGTGGGTCAACATCGCCAACGAGGATGGCTGGCAGGTTGCGCGCCACCACCGTATATAGCTTCCAAGTTGGCAGCAGCGTTTCAACCTCGCGCAGCCGCGCTTCGAGCTCGGTTTCGCTGATGACCGCGGCCTCTTTCCTCTTTGCCGCCGACATGCGACCCACGTAGTGGCGCATCCACCCAATATGTCGACGCATAGTCTTATGCATATTGGTAACAATATCGCTGTTCAAGCCTGCCAGAGCACGGGCGGTCACCAGTTCGAGTGCCGAGCCTAGTTTACCGCGCCCTTCCAAGACAGGTCCTTCATCGAGCGTGAAAGTGTCGGCCTGACATATGCACGCCAAGTCCTGCTTATCGAGCAGGCTGAGTTGTGGCTTCCACTCGATGTTGTGCAGCAACACTCTCCTGTCATTCAGTCCGCCATGTACTCCGCCCTCAACAGTATCATTCCCTGTCGATATGGCCGCCGTCTCGGCGTCTCGGATTGTACACAACACCGAGCCGTCGTCGGCAAGAGCGCACACTGAACCTCGCTCACCCATGCCGCTGGCCTTCCCTCTCGAGGTCGACATGAGCCGAACTGAGCCCGTCTGCGGATGCTGCCAGCCAGAGGCGGCAAACCACGCATCGGTCAAGCGAACGGGCACGTTGGTGACGGGTTGTTGACCAGCTGCGACTCTCAGCACGTGGAAGATTGCATCCAACACAGGGGGATGCACCAGGCTTGTAGTCTGGTACTTCGCGCCCGCCAGGTCGACATGCGCTACAGCGGTCACGCGAGAATCCCAAGCCACACCTCTCAGGGTCTGAAACCACTGGCCCCATTCCAAGCCAGCCGCGGCCGCGTCCTGGTAGAACACACGCTCGTCGACCGGTCGAGTACACTTCCGCTCGGCGCGTAAATACTCGAGTCGGACCGCCTCATGAGCCAGGCGGCGGTCCCTTCCACCGTCCACGCGTGCGGCATCCGCATACTCGACCTGCACGCACGCAGTGCAGCACTCAGTCCAGGTATGGCCGTCACGCCCGTACGCCATGACACTCACGTCAAACCAAGCATCCTCCTTCTCATGTTGCTGCCTACGCGCGGGTCGGAGATGGGTCTGCACCTCCACGCGGTCCTCCCAGGCCTGGCGCACGACGATGGGGTTGGCGAAGCGTGCTTCCTTGACTAGAAAACCAGTGAGCTCACGACCGTCAAGCTGCTGCTGCTGGACGGCCTCAATAGCCATGAGAAGCATGCCGGCTGCCGGGAAGAGCACCATCTTGCTGACGACGTGGTGGGCGATCCAGGGCGTCGTCTCAGTACACAGGAAGGCGCGCCAGCGCGGGGCTAGAGAGTTCCAGTCTGTTGTGCGCGCGCCGAGTGTTTCTCCTGTCACGGGCTCGCGGAGCCGGAAGTCGCGGCTTATGCGGGCTTCGGTCCAGTAGCGCTGGGAGTGGTCGAACGGGTAGGGGGGCAAGTCCACAAGGAACGGACGTGGGATGGTGTGCTTCATGCTATGGTGGTGATTATTGGTTCCGCCGTTGGTAGTGGCAATACTGTGTTTGTTGCTGTCAATGACGGAAGCGAGAGAGATGTCATGTCCCAGGCAGTGCAGAAACCCCATCAGCTCCAGTGTCGTCTGGGCCGCCGGGCGCCCGCGGTACAGGGCACTTGCGTACCGGATGTCCGCGCTGCTGCTGCCTTTCTTCTTGCCACTACTGCTGGCTATAATATCCTGGACATACCACTTGAGCGCGGCATGGGGCCCCACCTCAACCAGGTCAGTAATGCCTCCCAGATCAAACCTGGGGGCCGAAGACTGCTGTGTCAGGACCCTCACGGCGTCGGCGAACCGGACTTGCGACACCATGTTGTCGACCCAGTACTGCGCATTTGCCAGCCCTCCCAGATCGCGGATCGCTTGGCCTGTCACCGATGAGATCATCACGCAGGTTGACTTAGTCTTTCGGTTGGTGTTGTTCGCGCCGTCAGGCTCCAGGACGCTCAGCAGTTTCCTATACGAGCCGGCAATGGCCAGCATCGCGTCCGAGTGGTATGCTACTCCCGTCTTGAGTTTGACAGCAAATATGTTGTCCTTGTCGGCCTGCGCCTTGACAGCGTCGATAGCGGGCTCGGGCCCAGAGAGCGTACAATTCATTGGGGAGTTGACGCATGCAATGTTCAGCATAGTGGCGACAAAGGGCGTTCTCGCTGCCATATTTTCGGCCACGGTAGCGAGATAGCCATCGACTTTGTCCTCGTTGAGATTGATGGACAACATCGCACCCGATGAAGAGCTTGTCTGCACGGCCCGCAGTTGCCCGGCAAGTTGGCCGCGAAAGTAGGAGACCTTGCAGGCTGATTCTAGGGACAGAGCGCCAATGGTGTAGCTGTTGTTTCCGATATGAGTCAGAGGGGTTGTTACCGTAAGACACCAACCCAGGGCGCGAGGAGCATGAGAACTGGGTGCAATGACTTCGCTGAAATGAACTGGGACACTTACGCAGCAGCAATCTCGCCCGATGAGTGTCCGACGACCGCTTTCGGGACGACTCCGAAGCTATTGAGCAGATCGACTAAAGCAATCTGAACCGCGGTGGACAGTGGTTGGCTATATTCAGGCTTGTCAATGTTTTCGCTACATCGGAGCTCGTCTGTGTGGTAATGGTGTTAGTACACTCGTCCTTCGCTTAGCTTCGACATCCTACTTCGACATCCCACGTACCAAGTATGGACCATGGGCTCCCCAGTCGCGCATAGACGGCATCAATCCGCTGCAGTGACCCGGCAAATACAGGGTACCGCACCAGATCCAAACCCATGCCGACATACTGCGCCCCCTGGCCGGTGAACACGAAGGCCAAACCAACGTTCGCCGCGCTTCGTATCGGCTTGCTAACCGAGAGTGCTTCGTGCTCGTGGTTGTCGACGGTGGCGAACGCCCTCCAGAGCAGGTGACTTCGTCGCTTGGCCAGCGTCCAGGCAAGCCGGTCGAGCTTGTCGTCTGCCTTGCTGGTGCGCATCTTCCTGGCATAAAACGCCTCATAGCTTGCAGTGGTGCGCTTTGTTGCTTTCTCGTCGGCGGCGCTCCAGACGAGCAGCGTCGGTGGGCAAGCGGGACGAGCCCCTGGTGCCGGAGTCCCGTTTTCAATGGTGCCACCGTGGCCATTCTTTTCATTAGTGAGACTTTGCGAAAGGCCATTTGATATCCCGCGTGAGAAGACCTCAGTACAATGGTTCCCGACCAGTCCCCGATCTTGCAGGTAGTGCAAGGCGTCGTCGAGGATTACGTGCGTATTAGAACCCCCGAAGCCGAACGAGTTGACGGAGACGCGGCGCACGCCGGCGCTCGGCCAGGGGATACTGTTCGTCGGTACCGCGAGGTTGTAGAAGTTGACATCAATGACCGGGTTGATTCTCTCAAAGTTTGCTTGGGGCGGGATGATGCCTTTCTCAAGAATGACTGTCGTGGAGGAAAGAGAGTCAACAATCAAACAGGATCCAATGTGCAGGCGGTGCAAGAGCAAGACGGTGGGCTTACAGATAGATTTGAGAATTCCTGCCAAGCCGCTGGCCCCCTCAAGGTGCCCGATGTTGGCTTTTATGGAGCCACTATCCTCACAATAGGCCAAATGTCAGAACCATGTTGGTGAAAGCATGACCGTATGGGAGACACGATGCTCGCTTACACGTAAAGAGGCTCTTCAGACGATCGCGAGTCACGAAAGACGCGGCCGATGGCTTTCATCTCAATTGGGTCACCAACTGGTGTACCGGTGCCTGAACGTTCACTGCGTCAGAACAAGGCAAAGGTAACAGACAAGACGCCCGTCAAATCGGGATTTTGTCCATGAGAGACGAGCAAGGCAGTGAAATGGATCGTACCGTGTGCTTCGAAATACCGTGTCTGGTTCAGCGGCAGACCCGCCTTGCAGTGGACGTGGCGGATCAAGTTCTCCTGAGCCTTCGGACTGGGCTGCGTAAGGCCTGGCGTGTGGCCGTCCTGGTTCGAGGCCGTTGCACGGATCACAGCGCGGATCATGTCACCGTCGCGCACCGCCGCCGACACAGGCTTGAGCACGACGGCAATCACGCCCTCTCCGCGGGCGTAGCCGTCCGCGCGGTGGTCAAAGCTATGACACAGGCTAGAGGGCGACAGGAAGTTCTGGGTGGAAAGCATCTGGAACAGTGCTGGGTCGAGAATGAGGTTGGAGCCGGTCACGAGTGCCTAAACAGATTAGCTCCTGCTTCGAGGCAAGAGAGATGGAAGGAATCGCAGGGGCGAGACTTACAGCAGAAGCGTCGCCATCTCGAAGAGTCTTGCATGCCATGTCTACGGCCGTCAAGCTTCCCGAGCAGGCCGTGTCAACGTGGACGCTTGGTCCATGCAACCCGAAATAGAAGCTGATGCGGTTGGGGATCAACGAGGCCACGGTGCCTGTGACGGCGGTGCGGTCCGCATTGTCCGGATCCATGCCTGTCATCCTCGCCCAGTCTTCGGTCATGGAGGCCGAGAAGACGGCTGTTTGTGAGTCCCGAAGGGTTGAGATTGGCATTCCCGCTGCGGAAGTTCGGTATGTTAGCTTCTCTTTGACACTCGTTTTCTCTTTATTGTCATTTATTTATATTTTACTGCTTCTCTTTCAATTGCCTCACAACATGCACGGGGGCTCACCCTTTTCGAATGCCCGGTACGCAGTTTCCAACGTCCAACGCTGCAGAGGATCCATGGACGCCGCCTCCTTAGCTGTCAATGAGAAGAAAGGGGCGTCAAAAACAGCAACATCTTCCTCGATGAAGTGCCCTCCGCGGCATTTAACCTTAAGAAGTTGTTGTCATTTGGAATTCCAACTTCAAGCTCATGAGAGCTCAGGGTGTTGATTTGCTGCAAACATACCTTGTTCACATTTTTATTCTGGCTACCAACAAATGATCCTGCGTTGAAGCGTGAATCGGGCCAGGCTGTCATCAAGTTTTTGCGATCTTGGAGAACGTTCCAAAAGACGTCGTCGTCGTCTTCAACGCCCTGTGGGAGCTTGAACGAGTAGCCAACAATGGCTATATCGTCCGAGCGCGGTCCCAGCGGAGGCCCCACAGCCGAACCATTGGTAAACTTTATCTCCTGCATTGTCGATAACGTTGCGGTGGATTTTCGATCTTTGCTCGGGTAGATGTGTTATTGCTACTCTCAAGACCCGATACGCTGGGTCTATCTATATATGTTCCACACTGTAGCAGTTATAGCAGTACCTCTCGGGCCATTTCATCAGCCGACAATCCATCGCCCCTGGTTCACAACCAGGACAACTCACCGCTCTTACGTGAAGTTTCTCTGGTTTCTCAACTTTCAGGGTTGGGTTCGTTCCCCATCGTTCCCCATGTCACATTGTACCTGTGGGGGTGCAAGATCTCTTTTTGCCTTTTCTGAATCCAGGGTTGCCGAACCAAGCTACAGGTAAAACACGTATCGGGGCTAGACAATCTAGACTGGCCGTTTAGTTGTTCTCGATGTGTACCTTGCTTAGTCTAATTAATCGACTGCATGACTCCTGAAAGCCAAGCCGGCATTGCATATTCAAACGTAACCATCTTCACCGACCGTCCCTCTCGGCCGCTTGGCAAGTGATAAACCATGAATCCATGATCCATCGTCTTTCCATGCAATGTGAGCCAGCACTGCCCTGACGGCTTCGGTGTTAACGAAACATAAAATGCGACTTCCTCGCCATGGTTGAGGATCGTCGTATCCTGCTATTTGGTCGGAATCCATCGATATGCCTCGGCAGATCTTCCATTTGCGTCCGCAAGGATGGGAAAATGACCCTGACGAGGAGCAGATCCCACTTTCAACGCTGGACTATCTACCACCAGCTCTATACAACAACTATGCATTATTCTTCAGACTCCACGATACAGATAAACCTCGTATGGCAGCTCTACTCAAGGCAGGCCTCGAACGGACTCTCAGCCAAGCGAGACACCTCTGTGGTACTGTTGAGAGGGACCCATCCACTGGCGATCACTTCTTCGTCCGGCGTAGAGATAGTACTGTGCAATTTCATGTGCAGTGGCTAGACTCGGACCGGGATGCGTCTCACCCGAGTTTTTGCGAGCTCGAGGCCCACAATTTCAGCTCGCTGAAACTGGGCGATATCCGGCTCTGGAGCGTTGCTCCCATGACGCACGGTGTCAAGCCCGAAGCCAACATTGACATGAGCCCGGCGGCCTCCGCCTTCAAAGCCAACTTCATCCGCGGCGGGCTGGTGTTCAACATGCACATGCACCATTGCTCCAACGATGTCATGGGCTGGGCCGCATTTACCCACCAACTGGCGGAGAACTGTAGTGCCTTCCATCTGGGAGACGAGACTAGCTATCCGCCCTGGGACCCGGCGTGCCTGGACCGCTCGAGACTCATATCCAAAGAAGCCGTACCGGAGGAGTTCAAGGTTGATGCTCCTGCTCCGGGGCCGCCGCATCCCCAGCTGTTACCGGTTGAGCCGCTCCTCTTTCACCTACCCAAGAGCAAGGCAGCCAAGCTGAAAGCACTAGCCACACCACCCGACGGCTCCGCCTCCTCTACCTTCCCTTCATGGATCTCGACATTTGACGCCTTCTCGGCCTTCATCTGGCGCACCCTCCTGCGTATCCGCGCCGAGGTATTCAAACCCGAGCCCTCAATGAGCCTCGACTGGATGACACCGGTCGACATGCGCAGACGTCTTGACAACCCGCCATGCTCTCCCCGCATGCAGGGCAACGTCTTTGTCATCGCACGGTCAACGGCGACAGCACAGTTCGTCGCTGACAGCCCGCTGTGGGAAGTTGCGGCCTTCGTCCGTCAGACCATCGCCGCCAGCGGGACACAGGCCGCGCTGGACAAGCGTCTCAACGCCGTGGCGACCATCCGCGACAAAACTAGACTGTCCCTGCGCGCCGACACACTGTCGCCGCTCGCGCTGCTGGTCACGGACTGGCGCGCGACAGACATTGCCGCTGCGGACTTTGGTCTCGCGGCCCCGGCGGCGTTTCGCCATGTTTCGGACCATGTGACACGCTGCGTGGTACAGGTATACCCGCCCCGGGCTCCGAAGTCAAAGCCAAAAGACGAGGGTTGTGAATTCACCATAACGTTCGAGAAGGGTCTTTCTCGAGCGCTGATTGAAGATGCTGAGTGGAGTGAGTTTTTCGAGTATCGGGGAATTGTGTGAATCGAAGAGGAAGTTACTATTTTGGCAGGATCTCATGCTACCACCTATTACAATGCTTTTATACTTTTGTTTAACCAATCACCGAAATGAAGTTTGCCAACCAAAACATGACCCCGAAACTCGCCCTTCCGTTGACCTTCGGTAGCTCAACAAATAACTTTCCCCTCAGCAGCGGTCACACCGGCGTCCTCGCCTGCTCAAGCTTCCTGTGGCTGATCATAGATGCGGTCCATGGTGCAGTTGATCATGAGCCAGTCGGTCCCCTTGCGCTTGTACGTCTCATAGTAGTGGCCGCCTCCAGTTCCCGTGACGCCCTGGGTCGAGTTGGCAGTTTTGGCGAGGGCCGAGTGATACACAATGGGAAAGATAGCAAGCACCTTGCTAAGCGAGGCGTCGGTATAGGTGAATTCACCGGGGCCAACATGGTGCATTGTCTGAAGCGTTTCGAAGGCAGCGCCAAAGAAGGTTGTGAATTCCTTAGTCGAGCCCCACTCGTACTTGAAGCCGTGGTCGATTATTAGAGCGCCATGGTCCGTATACCGGTAGGTACACTCCGGGAAGGCAACCTGGCTGAACTTATCCCACTGGTGGGTGTCAGCGAAACGGCAGTACTGCAGTTTCTTGGTAGTGATGATTTGGGCTATCTCGGGGGAGACGGCCGGCAGCTTGAATGACGATGTAGACATGTCTGTGGATATGTCTGCTCTGACTGTGGATTCGACCGGGGTAGACGAGACTTGTTGAAGATGGAAGATGGCGAGCAGGAAGACGGGCAGGGTTGGGGCCCACATGTTCGGGGGTTCGAGAGGATGTAGGAGTTGATGGTTGTGGGCAGGTCTGTGAAAAAAAGAGTGAATAGCGGTGAGACGGAACCAGGACCGGAACACCTAAGAGTCAGTGGTTGTTGGTTGAACAAGAAACGGGAGAGATGCAGGCCGAGCCGCAGAATCCTTATATATCTATCCCCTGTGGTCAGGACTGCCATGTGGTGCGGTGACATCCTTTCGATTACCATGGCTACATCCGGAAAGAAAGAGCTCAGATCAACGCATTGACGAAACCTCATTTCCGTGGACACCGAATGATCGAAGCGGGTAGGGCGGGTAACTGAGGAAAATGCGAATCTGAATTCAAAAGGGCAGGGGAATGAGAGGATCACACTCAAATGCAGGTGCGTGAGATTATCTTGCATGAATATGTCAGGTTGGTTGGTGAGAACTGACGAGGCGAGGTCTATCAATGCAACGAAATATTGCTGGATTTTCTACTACAGGGATTTGTATGAGCATCCCCTGGCATCGTTACCTCACCCCATTTCACCGGCAGCACCGGTTCGTCACCCCCATGCCCGTAGACGTCTGGGAACGGTAATGGTTGTGTTGATCTCCCCCACTTAATGAGTGGCAAGTCGGTACGAATTTTTGGACTTGCAAGCTTGGCCAGGAATCCTACTGTAACCACATGGTGATAGGCAACTCGGCAAACGCCTAGCACGGAAAAAGAGGCGAGTACTGTCTTGTCGAGTTGTTCCTGCTGTAGTTGCCTAATTTTCTAACATCTTTTGAGGGCCAACTATCCGGTGAAGTCATCACCGAATCAGGCGAATGAAGAACGTTTCGGGGGACTACTGTGGTAGGTATGGCCAGATGGACAAGCGTATGGCAATCCTCATGTGGGGGTCATCTACACGTAATGAAAGGGGCTACGGCGTTAGCTCCGGCAGGGTCCTTGCCGCGAGCCCTGGTTACCAGGGTTGGACTCCCCGGATGCGACCCTGAGCACATACCCCTGATACCTGTTACGGGTAGAGGATGCCAAACCTTGTTCGACCCGCAGCCTGGGCCTACCACAGTAAGGCACTTGGTCTCGACCAGTTCGACCTGCTGGATGTCGGGCGGTGCGAATAATCGGAGATCCGCTCACCGCTCGCTTTGAACCTTTCACAACTTCAAGATTTCAGGGAAAAGTAGAAATTCATGCAAGTACACTTTGAAAAAGGTGTATCAAACGAATCCTTAAGATCAGGAGAGTCGGTCACCAAAAGTATACCCTCGTAAACAAGACTGCAGCGTTGAAGCCAGCCTGAATAGGGTGTCTCTTGCAAGCCAGCAGTTAGCGGCTCCCCCATTATTCGCCTGCCTGGATGTGTCATGTACTGTCAAACTGCCTGTATAAACGATGTGGTATTGCGGTCATCTTCGCCGATCATTACCCTACGAAAGACGCCTGCGAACACGATTCCTCCCAAGCAATTTATTCACCCGGTCTAATCCATGACGGGGTAGCAATTCTTACTTCTGGAGCGGTACTTCGCATTCATGAACGGGTGCCACTATTAGACGAAAGATATGTCAAATACCGGAAGCTTGGTCTGAGGATAAGAACCATTTTCGAGCTCCAGACATGCAGAGCTGTGCCTTGATAGCATTTTACAACCATTACATGTATATATTCAGAGAGCTTGGAATTTCTTTTTGGTTTAATCGTGCGTCCTCGATACGTCATAGGGCCGCAGCCGGTGACAAGTTGCAGACATTCATCGGCGCAGCCCTGGCAGCATTACTACATCTTGGAGGAGGGTTGCACTTGAAAAGACGAACCAGGGGGCAGCAAGGCATACTGTGGAGTAAGAAAATGCCAAGTGCACCGTTGCCAAGATGACCAAGATCCAACGTCCTCACCCTTGCTGTACTCTACGGAGACATTTCCCCTGTCTGCGAGCCTGTTACCGTTGCCGGCCAGGCCGGACATGTCTCCCAGACCGGTACAACGGACGAACAGGGAATTACATGTCTATCACTGTCTATCACAATCTACACGTGTATGGGTTCCGGTCTGGAACCTGACATGGTCGAGCCTGATGAGAACGAATTTTACTGTGATATGCCGATTTCGAAAGGGGTAACCAGATGGAACTGTGCGAGCGAGGGAAAAGGAGTTTCAGATTGTAGGAGAGCCCCACGGTATTCAAGACAAAAGCCGGTCATGTTCCTCCAGCAAGAGACGGAAGACGATTTGTTCGGTGTTACCAACCTTCTTCAACGGCTTCTCTCATCTGACCAAGACAAGATGGACGCACTGATGGATGGCCCTGCAGGTGTACCACCAGCTGGAGTTGTTCCGAATCTCAACCATCCGGACAACAAGAACGGGCTGGCCCTCTTCGTGATCGTTTTCTGCAGCGTTATTTCCACCATATGCATCCTTCTTCGTGCTTATGGCAAATGCGTTCTCTTGAAGAGCTTCAAGGCTGAAGAAGCCTTGATCTTTTCTGCCTATGTGAGTTCTCCTCATCAGTGTTCCTTGTTTGAGTTGCCCTAGTGGAGAAACCGGCAGAAAACTGACAAAATCAACTCGTAGGGCATCTTCTGGGGCTGCGTCTGGTCTATGCTTGCCTTCATGGACAAACCAGGTTATTTCGTTCATGCTTGGGATGTTCGAATGAGGGACCTAATCCCAATGACCTACGTGAGACTGACTGATCCCCCTGAATCGGAAGGCACAGATACTAATACCGTACGGATTCAGTACATGTTCGTTATGGGCACCATATATGTTGTCGTCCTGATGCTGCTTAAGGTCGCCATGCTGGTGGAATGGGCACGCATCCTCGTACCGAGGGCGTCAAGAACCCGCAGCATCTTCTGGTGGGCATGCATGGCCATGATTGCACTGCAGGCGGGGGCCTGCATCGGACTCGTCATCGCCCTCCAAGTACAGTGCATCCCGCATCAAGCCAGCTGGGACTTCACAATCACCAACGCCAAGTGTTTCCCGTTGTATAACGTTCAACTGGCCTCGGGTATAATCTATCTGGCTACGGATATTATCATGTTCTTCATGCCCCAGCAGATCATCTGGAACCTGCAGATGTCGTGGCAGAAGAAGTTGGGTGTCTCAGTCGTTTTCGGGCTCGGGCTGCTGTGAGTCCACCATCTCCCGCACACTATCAGCTTCCGTGTGCCCCAAGAACTTGCAGATTACTGACTACCTTGATTCGCACCAGGGCCTGTGTCGCCGCCGGTTTCCGTTTGTACGTCACCATTGACGGTCACCACAACACTACCGATCCAACCTACAAGATCGGCGAGATGATCTTCTGGGTCATGGCCGAGATGACCATCGGCTTCTTTGTCACCTGCGCACCCACGTTGCCCAAAATCATGCAAGAGACGGGTATGATCCGCCAAATCAAGAAGACCTTCGGCTCCACCAAGACAGGGCACACCAACCAGGGCAGCGGCACGTTAAATAAGGGTGGCAGCGTGTTAAACAGTGTGAACAGGATTCCTA
This sequence comes from Coniochaeta sp. 2T2.1, assembly GCA_009194965.1. NCBI lineage: Eukaryota > Fungi > Ascomycota > Sordariomycetes > Coniochaetales > Coniochaetaceae > Coniochaeta > Coniochaeta sp. 2T2.1. Next base: position 365,102 of record VSMA01000041.1, read on the forward strand.
ATCCCAACACTACCAGCAATGCTTACTACAAGCTGGATGAGGACGGTGTGCCACTGGGCGAGCTGAAAGGCAGTGAGTCAACTGAATATCTGCGCCGTGAGGAGAACAAAGAGAACAAAGCCCACCCACCTCATGCTGGGCGTGGACACATCACCCGGACGACGCGCATTGATGTTGACGAGGTGGCCGACGACGCGTATGGCCGCCGCGAGGCTCGTAACGGCCAACAGTGGGCTGTGTGAAAAGGCCATCGCCAGTTTGTCACCATGTGCGTGTGCACATTGATTTGCTGTTCTCTCAGCACCCAGTGTTGGTAAACGCCTGTGGTTTTTCAGTCAAACCTGACCATCAGGCGAGTCGCACATGCCTTTGCTGAATAGCAGCAATGAGCAGAAGCGCAAGATGTACTTAGCAGCAATTGATGTATGTATTGTCATCCACATCAGGAACATTAAGTAGAGTAGCAGCATCAGAGAGGCGCCTATTCTCTAGTCTTCCCGATTCATTTAGCGTTCTTATGTGGCTCACCCCATCGCCACCCGAACGGTAATCTTTCTTCCCTGGTTACCCGAACCACGAGCCCAGAAGTCTGTCGTTCAGGTAGGGTTGCCAATTAGCAACGCCGCCAGCGACATCGTAATAAAATATCACGATATCGTAGTTCCCAGAATTGACCTTGAAGGGTTTTGGCCGGCGCAGTCGTTGTATTGGTAGGAGTCGTAACACCAGTCTATGGTAATATTGCCCGACCGAGGAAGAGGTATCACCGCCTCCTAGATACTACCGTGCCGCGAGCGACAGATGATACCATACTCTCTGCTCTAACCAACAAATCGTTTGTTATGGGCCAATTAAGCGTTTCAACCCTTCACAAACAGTCGGCATGGCTCAGTCAAGTCTATCGGACCCGTCGCTCGCAAGTACGGCCGGCGTCTGCTGCACCAGGTCGTGGACGAGATGGCCGGTGCTGAACCCGAGCGTCCCATCGCCTTCGTACCACAGACCGTCGAATCACGAGATGGTCGGAAGCCCGTAGCCTTCGGACATTCGCCCGCGCCGTCGACCGTGTCGCATACGAGGTCAGCATCAAGGTCGGCGAACCCCCGGATAGCGTCTTCCCAACCATCGCGTACATTGAACGCAACGACATGCGACACATAGTCCTGATGCTGGCCTGCATCAAGGCACACTGCAAGGCCATGTTCATCTCCCCGCGTAACAGCTCGGACGGCCAGCACTCCCTGTTCACAGCGACCGCGTGCGATCTCATCTACTATGCCCGTCCCTTTGGCCCCTTGGTCGACACATGGCTCCTCGAGCGCCTGACGATGCGGGCCGTCGAGGCCGCAGACGCCGGAACCTGGCTGCTGTCCAACGGCCCCAGGTTCGGCTCAGCGTGCACTTTCAAAGAGGCGCGGTGGGAGCCCGTCATCGTGCTGCACACGAGCGGCTCCACAGGCCGACAGAAGCCCATCATCATTCGCCACGGCAGCATTGCCATCACAGACAGGCAGCGGAAGCCGTGGGCGCCGAAGAGTACCCGGATGCGGTCCCGCGTGTGGCAGTGGGACTGCTGGGCGGACAACTGCACGCAGCAGCTCCTGTGTCCGCCGCTGTTCCACGTCGCGGGAAGGCACATGTATTCGTATGAACCTCCTCCTCGTAATCTGGCTCGGACGTCCCGTGACGCTGCCGATACCCACCTGGCGGCTGAATGCTCAATTGCTCACCGAAACACTCCGTCACTCGGGCATGCAGGTGCCGCCTTCATCTGGAAATAGGTTGCCACGGTGTTGTATCACTTAGAAAGTGTCGGGATAAAAGAATGAGAAATTCAAGGAGTAATGCAAGATCCGAGTAGGAATGCGAGATCCGAGGAGGAATTAGTCTCAGATGCTCAGACCAGTGTGGCGTCGGATGTACCCCATTTTCACCCACCCGTCCTACCCGCCTCCCAGCCAATCACACCATACCACAATACCGCCGAGAAGGATTCAAGTTTCCAAAGAAGCCAAGGCATCACGTCGATAAGGAACGGACATGTTCGCGAGTTTCCTATGATCTCTTATACCTCCCACTCGGTCTACTTTCTGCCGCACGACTATTGCATCGGCAACTCGCGTTAGCCACCTCTTCCAGTCACAAACACGCTTCAACGAACTGATCGGACGTCCGGAGGACGAAGACATGACCTCGAACCAACTTCAGACAGGCGCATACAGTTTTCTATCCTCAGAAAAGCTTTCCGTGCCAACGGTCGACGAGTTGTTAAACCTTTGTCGAGGTCTACGGACCGTTTCAATCTGGATGTGGCATCCTCAGAGGCCGCGGTCATCCAGGGGCTCCTCAGACCTCGGAGCAGTCGTCAACCAGGCCCAGTTTGCTGCCGCTACAGAGGATTTGGCCAGGTTCAGTCAGAAGCTACTGATTCGCAAAATGAGAAGGGTATGGAGAAGACAAACTAAATACGTAGACACTACGCATCGCTAATACATCATATTTGTTTCCTCGGTTCATTCTGCCGACTATACCTAATCGTTCACAAAAACCGTCGTCTCTTCCAAAGGCAGACGTCCAACCTTCAACGAGTTGACATGAGCTTCGGGATCCTCGTAGTCCACCGAGACGCCAACCAGTATGTCGAGCTCCTCGGGTATACCGAGGGGCGCGCGCACGGCCTCGGGGTATTCCGCGATGGCGACCTGCACGCAGCTGGCGATGCCGTGGTCCGTCAGCGCCAGCACCAGCGTCTGCAGGTACATGCCGATGCTGAGCGCCTCGACCCCCGGCTGCCGGTTGTGCACGCACAAGATTATCCCGACGGGCGCGCCGAAGAAGTCGTAGTTACGCATCGCCGCCTCCTGCCGGGCCGCCAGGTCCCCGCGCGGGATCTTCCAGCCCAGGCCGTACACGACCTTGCCCAGCACCGACCGGCTCTCGCGCAGACACGGCGCCAGGTCCGCCTCGGACGCCGGCGGTCCTGCGAGGGCGGCTGCCTTCAGCCCAGCTTTTAGTCGGTCCAGCGCGTCGCCGGTCACCACATAGGTCTTCCATTTCTGGGCGTTGTATTCGGACGGCGCGAGAGCCGCTGCCTGGAGCGCGGCCCTCAGGTCTTCGTCTGGCAGAGGTTTGGGCAGAAAGAGCCTCGTTGAGTGCCGCTTGGATATGGCTTCGTGGAGGATTCGTGGAGGAGCACCTTCGTCTTCTCGATTTGTTGTTCTGTCGCTGTCGTCGTCATGGTGAACAAATGTCAGTTCAGGTTGGCTTCGTAAGCTTGACACCGTAGGATGTGATGCTTTGTTAGAAATCCGCAATGTCGCGATTGTGGAACAACAGATTTGTATTGAACGGCTCAGCCCTCCAAAGTGTTCTCTGTGAGGGCCTCGCGGCTGCTCTATATACACGACAGTGGCTAGGACTTGCCTAAGGCATCTCAGGGGTAATCTCAGGGGCTCGATATTCCAGAGGGTTCTGGATGAAGCTATCGCCAGTCTGTGCGGCGAGAGTTGATAGGGGTATCGCCTTGGCGGAAGCTGCTGGAATAGGTGCCAAGAGTGGGCGTCGATTCCTTGAACCTGCCACAGCGATGCGGGGTTGGCTTCGTGCCTCTTAAACGAACCACGACCCTTCTCCTACGGCTGCTGAGAGACGCTCGGCTACTTCCATGTCGGCTGCTCCCTTATCTGAAGGAAGAAGATGACAAATTTGCTTGCAGAACCACGGTCGGCTTCTCCGATTTTTCCGATATCAGCAGCTTGCCGGATGGGAATTGTTATGGAAGATGCGGAATGTGGTCGACATCAGGATCAGGAAGCTTACTAAATACTGTGCTTCGGCATCTCCGCGGAATCGCCTTGTAAGGCGGCTCGGATAAGGGCGTAGATCCAGGTCCCGATTTCGACCCTGCCGTGCATTACGCCCTTCTGCATAAAAACCGTCGGAACATTCAGGGGAGAGCAGTGAGTTGAGTTCAAGAGAGAAAAGTGAGTCTGGGAAGTCATGGAGATTGCTGCGTCCTTGGAGACGACTGCTTAGGGTTAGTTACTTTTGTAGCAATCATTCAACAAGACTATTACAGGAGGGTATCCTCCAATGGTGTATCGGCTTGACACTTGGGCGATAGAGGACGTCTTAAGTTGAGGAACGCTACTGTGGTGACGGCGCTATCCTAGTCATGCGGAGTGATCGTGTCTGGTATGCGTTTGGACTCTATGTGATGTTGCTTTTGACACGTATAGCAAAGACAAACTCGAGAACAGAAAAGGGGAGCACATTCGTACGGTATCTTCAAATGCTTCATTCTAGTGCTGACGAATACACTGGTTCATCAATAGTAGGTAACACGGAATGTCTTTCCCTATTCTAACTGGAATATCTCTTCAAGGCTTCTCAATCTTGTTGCGTGATGCTGCCACGCCCATTCTGTCAACCGGTCAAAGTCTCTACAGACACGAGAACCCTCAACCATCATCCTTCCTGCTGGTTCACTATATTACAACTTCAGTGGCGTCAAGTCGGATTGACACTGGATGATCTGTCTTATATAGTCGATGCAATGTTCTGTGTTTGTGTTTCAGAATGAGCTGCGAACCATTGCTAACGGGTCGCTTACCAAATTGCATCTTCTCATTCGCATCTCTCTCCGCTTGCAATCCGCCGTTATAAAGCGCCTTTCTGATCTTGTTCTAACGACTTGTTACTTCCAATGCTTTTCAGTACAGGTGAACCAGAACCAGACTTACAAGGCAGTGCAGCTGATGATAAACATCCAGGATAGTTATGACCAAAGGGCGGCGATCTTGGTAAAGCCCTTCGGTGGGCCCATTGCTCCGACGTCCAATTCGAGTGTCTGGACTAATTGCGCCTTGGTACCTTCATCATGACTGTCTTTTAGAAGAATGACTCACCAGCATCGAAGACTTTCCATGCATTATCAACATCTGAGCTGTTCCCAACATACAATTGAGCTTCCCTCGAACCGTCTCGATATAAGTTGCCATCATCGTCATACTTCAAGCCACCGGTCAAGTGGCGTTGTACCATAGACAGCCCAGGCACGCCTTTGGGTCGACATCAGCACCTGGCATGAAACGCCCCATGGGTAGAGCCGACCTACTTAGTTCGCCAACACGAACCTGGTCTCCAGAGGAGGACAGAATGACCAGTCAAAGGTAGACGAGGAATGACACAATAAGCAGCGGGGAGGCATAAACCCATCTTTTCCACCGTGACGAACTATTTGCCGGAGTGCGAGAATTTCTCGCGTTTTGCTTGCTAAGAAATGCCTGCTGGACCTCTTCTACTTCCAGATTATCCATTGCGATTCAGTGGTTGGAGTATTTCTTGTTGATATTAGGAAGCCTTGCGAAGAGGATGCGCAATGAAGCATCAAGTACTGTAGGACAAATTTTTTTTAAGGGGGGTATCAGATCACAGTAAAACAACAATATGGACCCAGCCCAAGGCCCAAGGGGCTCACAATTACAGACCAAGTACTTCGATACCACTACTTGCTTGAATCACGCATATCCGAACTCTGTTGCAATCGACTTCGTCACGCCGGGGTCCTACGTATCCGAGGCAGGCTCGAACCTTATACCGCGTATACAGTATACAAGTCCATCCGATAACAAGAGTCACCGGCGAGCCACGTACGTAGGTGGGATGGCCTCAAGGAAGGTGTTGAGATATCTCGCCAGGCGACTCTCAAACCTCAACGCCTCCTGGCTTCCACCCAGACACAACAACAATACAGCCACCACTTGAACCACAACTTGCAGCGCAGCCTACAGAGGCCTGCGCCCCGTGGACTAAGTACCGGTACCTGTGAATCCAACAGAAGGTATTTAATAGCGAGAAAACTGTTACCCTCTAACCTCTCGGTTTTCCCTATCTCCAGATAACTAACCAAGTATACTACCACGTCTCCCAATAACAAGGTGCCACGGAGCAACACCAGCATTACAATCATGTACTAGTAAGTTCCCAAGCTCAAGCCCTCGGAGCCCTTCTGACCAACCTTCCTCCAGAACATCCTCGCAATGGCAGAACTCCGTATCCCAAGCGCGGGAGAAGGGTGGCAACTCGTCACCCACACCTACCAACCCTCCTGCGCTATTTCAGCTCCTCGAATAACAGCCGAAGAAGACTTGATCAAGCGAGTTATCTCCGCTCTCGAGCTCGTCAAGGCCTCCAAGTCCTGTAGGACCAAATGTGCTCTACATCGATGATAATGCGAGCGCAGTCCGACCTCTCTACGGCCCTCACGCCCCGACGTCATGCGAGCACAGTCCGAGTGGCACGCCAGTCCAGGTCACATAACCGCTCTACGATCCATCATCCTTCACTGCAATCCTTCATCCATCACTAAGATCTTCTGGTACAGGATGGTTCTACAAGTAAAAGAGCATTCCTTCGAAAAACCTCAACGAGATTTAGTTGCCAATAATCTCACCACGTGTGTTATAGAAGTGCTGTTTTCGTCTATGACTCTATTTACCGAAGCTACTGTGGCATCGTGCTGTATCACTCGACCAGATGTGTGACAGTTGCAAATGATGAGGCCATAGAAGATAGACCGAACGAGCCACTTACTGTGATCCGAAGGGATCAGCATTAATTCCGGAGCTCTGCGGTATGACATGTGATTCAAGACGAGACACGGACGCCATATTTGATGAAGCTGCTGTCCCCCTTCAAGTTCTCGTTGATGTTTCCAATACACACACGAAACAACAGAACTATCTTAACAAGCATACGTTCAAACATTGCATTACCGCTCACGTCGGATTAATTCCCACTCGAGAACACCAACATGCATTCCAAACTCGTGGCAGCGGCTTGTACCCTCTTTCTCACCGCATCACGCGCTACTACTGTCAGCTTCTACTCAAGCACGGACTGTACAGGCGATCGTATAGGCCAATACAGCGGAAGCGGCGCGAATCCTGACGACGGGTTCGAATTCGATGTTAACGCCGATGTCGGATCGATGTACTGGGATCAGGGCGAGCCCTACTCCCAACAGCTCAACGCCGACGACGGGTGCATCTTCACTACGGTAACTTGCTGTCAATACGCTCCAGACTGCAAGTTAGGGGTCGTCAACGATGCAGACTGCGTGACCGACATTAACGCTCATATTGGTCATGGCGGGATGAGTTCCATTGTGTGTGATTCATTGTGTATCGATACTGGCTACTGAAGGGAAGAGTTTTGGGAAGACGCTTGGAGGCGTGACCTTCTTGTGATTCTATGACAATGAAGTTGAGAGACAGTGCAGTCAGAGTGCGAGGGAGAAGCAATACATGGATTTGCGGACCGCTTATCAGGTGTCCTCTCTTGTGCCTCACATGTAGTCGATATTCCGCAGCTGATCTTTCGACTTGAACCACGTGCTTCCCCCTTCATCAGATTCCCTTAGTCTGCATTCCCTTCGCATCCGGATCGGAAGCCACCGACTGTTCGTCGTCCGCCCCTACACCCAGCAACCCCGCCACCTCCTCCGCTCGCAAGCTCTGTGTCATACTTAACGTGCTCAGCCTTAGAAGTGGTAGCAGTGGAATTGCATGTATAGTGGTGCTGCTGGCAATAGTTGCGGTATCATGGTAATGTGGGCCGCTTGAGCTCCAACACATATGCAGCCAGCCAGCAGCATTGATTGTCATGCCTCGTAAATCAATGTAGGCGTTGTGCAGCAGGTGTCATGTCAAGCTGCCATCTGGTTATTGTACAGCAGCTGTCGTACTGCATGGTCCCAAGTGATCCTCGCCTTTAGGTCTTTCCTTCCCTTCCGTCCCGCCTCTTCAAGACACAATTTAGGACGCTGTGTCTAGGGCAAAGACAAGACAAAGATAAATTGCAGCTCCTCGCCCAGGAACTGATGTCGAAGAATGTATGTCAGGACGCAACCGAGAGACATTGGGACAATATAACAAGGAGTTTCGTCGACTTCAGAATGGATTATTGCTCATGTTTAAAGTACGGTATTACTAAAACACCCCAAGTTGTCTACGTCCCCGCATCGGCTACTTCGACCTGCATGTGTTGGTTCAAATCTTGTGTCGAGTTGCTACGGTGATGCAGCGTGCCAAGTTGGCGCTGGTTGGTCGATTAGCGTAGGTTGCATCGACATTTTCCTGATCACCTCCAATGCCACCGCAACGTTACTCACAGCCGCTATGGCAGCTATTTAAGGCTCCAACCTGCAACAATCGGGAGCGAAGAGCTTATGCTGAACTTTAGACATTGACAATTTCGAGTTCAGTCAACATGGTCAACACATTCTTTTTGTCTCTGGTGGCTTCTGCGGCCGCGGCTGCGGCGTGCGCCCTACCGTCCCTCAACGTCCCTGCATGCCCCCGCACTGGCACCGTCCGGTACAACAAATCCGTGCCGGACAAGCAAGAGTTTCCCCTGACACAGGTCGATCTCTGCTATACAGACACATCGATTCAAATCACCTTTACCGCTTACAACGAGACCAACTTTTATTTCAATGCCAGTCAGGGAACCAACGACGCCATTTGGCAATACGAGGTCATGGAGGCATTCATCGCCCAGGTGACGGATGACCCCCAGACATACCTCGAGTTCGAAGTCAACCCCAACAACGTCACGTTCCAGGCATTGATCTACAACCCGTCCAAGGTTAGGGCGACACCGCTGGGCACCTACTTCATTCCGGAGCCGTTACCTCTGACGGCCGTTACTGTGCTCGACAAACCTGGGAAGAAATGGACTTCTTCGGCCTCAATCCCACTTGGGCTCTTCAACGTCGAAAAGGCGAAAGGCACTGATTGGAGAATGAACTTTTTCCGAACCGTGGTGTCCCCCGACACGTTTCCAGACCAGTTGCTCGGTGCGTGGAGTCCGCCCGATCAGGCAAGCTTCCACATGACACCGTTTTTTGGAAGGGTGCGCTTTGTGTAACGTCGGCGGCCATATCCTGTATTCTCTACTCGTCACCTGTATATAACGAGTATCAAGATAGGGACTCATAGGTCCGTGTGAGGGACCCCTTACTAGCCGCATTTGGAAGGGTACCTCTCCACACCAACAAAACTAGAAATCGCTAACAATTGGCAACACTTAACACCTGACCAAGCCTTTTTCCAGAATACACGCCCTAATCCTAACCTCCCTCCCTTCGGGGGGCCCCTTCTAACGCTAACCACAACCCTAACCTCTAACCAGAATCCTAACCTCTAACCCTGACCCTAACCGCTTAACCCTAACCGTACGGGGGAGGCTTTTGAGGGATTCGAGGTGTTCTGGTTGAGGATCTTGAGGATAGTTCGTGTTAGTGGCAGAATTGTGATGTAGTGGTGGCTCGTGCGGTAGTTGCGCAGTCAGCAGAAATCGCCAAATGCGGCTAGTAAGGGGTCCCTCACACGAACCTATGAGTCCCTATCTTGACACTCGTATACGAACTATAACTAGATGCCATGGATGGCGCTACACAGGAACCCCCTCCAAACCCCAAGTCAAAGCCCTGGTCTTGACCACTTCGTCTCTACGGGCCATAAGCTCGTCAACGTCCCAATTGGCCCAAACAAACTTGCTCTTGAGAAACTGTGCTTGTGGAGTGAGCAGCCAGACACAGAACTGGGCGGGAAGATCGGCTGTCCCTTGTTAGCATGCCCATGCCTGTGACTCAACTCCGAAATGTCATGGGAACTCACTTGTGTCCGGCGCCAAATAGACAGGCTTGTCCGGCCCGCCAAGATCCGTGTTTATGATGCCTGGCTGGACATTGACCACGTGGATGCCCGGGTTCTCGTGTGCGAAGAAGTCGACCATCTTCAGGTTGGCTGCCTTGCTCATGGCATACGCAAAGTTGGGTACCATTGGCACCGCGTGTGCGGTCATGGATGAGATGTTGATGAGGGTCGCTCCTGATCCCGACAGCGGGACCCAAGCCTGAAGAGCGTAAAACGCCGTCAAGAGGTTGAGGTTAAGGGTGTCCATCATTATCCCTGCGTCGTACCCACGCACCGGTTGCATGATAGGAGCCACACCTGCGTTGGATACCAAGACGTCCAGGGTATCGACATTGGCTGCAATGGATTTGAAAGCTGCCTCCGTAGCGTCGCGGTCCATCAAGTCGACCACTTCCAAAATCACTCCGGTGTGACCCCTGGCTCTGATCTCCCCCGCCGTCTCTTCGAGTTTATCCCGGCGGCGCCCCAAAAGTGCGACAGACTTGGCTCCAGCACGTGCAAACGAGACGGCAATGGCCTTCCCAATGCCCGTTCCGCCGCCGGTGATCACGATATTTTTTCCAGAAGCCACGCCCTCGAGACGCTCTGCCGAAATGGCGGGATATGGCCGGTGGTGGTACGTTTTGGTGAAGGACGGCATGTCAGGAACGCTGATTTCAGAAACTGCGGAAGGCATGGCGGCGGCTTTTCCTTGAGGTTATGCGTGGGCTTGCTTGGTTGTCCACAATCTTGGATGCGGTTGATGCTGAATTCGCGGATATGTGATCGTCGCGAAGGACGCTTTTATACAACTCTTTCCATCCATGGCAGCCTATGTTGATTGGCGGCGGGGAGCTGTATGTCGTGTGGTCATGTAATCGCCGTCGATGTGGTCTCGATGGTCAATGTGATTCTGCCGCGGGGAGCCGTCTGTGGTATGGACATGTTGTCGCTGTCGATGTCTCTCGATGCTCCCGCGGGGAACTGTTCTGTTGCAGTAGTTCAATGTCTGGACATAACTCCGCCCGGATTTATGTAGTTCACTGTGACAAGAAGTCTCCGAACGGATATAAAATCGTCCGGGGACCTCCAATTCGTCACCTCGTAAACTGATTGATAAGCTTATATATCGCAGCAAGTATAAGTGCCCGCGGGGAGTTGTTATGAAGCACCTGTATCGCAGCAGAGTGTATGTCCACGGGGAGTTGCGGGATCGAAACACTTGGATTGCGACGACCGCTGTGTAGGTCTAGAGTGCGCAATGGCTACGAGAAGAAAGGTATCATCACTAGCCCAGACACTCAGGAGCTCCGCTAATTGAAAGGCTTGCGACTTGTGCTGTCAGAAAAAGATTCGATGTAACGGCTCGAAACCGCGCTGCTCCCACTGCGAGATTTATGATGCCAAGTGCACCTACAACGGGACGCCGAGGAGGGCGACCCGCAGGTCAAGTCAGCTCTCGGAATGTGTCGCGACCCTGGATGCGCGTGTGGAACGCGTCGAGCTACTACTTGAAACACTACTCTCTCGCATCCCTCCCAACGTTGGGCCGGCTAGATGTCTGCCGCCGGACACCGTGGCAATTGTACAAGAGTACTTTTCGACTCAGCCCCTCCCACTTTTCGACCAGACCACGTTTACCGATATGTTGCACTCCGATGAACCTTCGTCCTGGGCAGTTATCAACGTTGTCCTCGCGCTTGGTCTGAAGGACTCCCATCGGGTTGCAAACCATGTGAAGAACGCACAATCAGCACTCACGGACCTGCTGACCAAGGATGCCGACATTCTCTGTTTGCAAGTGGTACTCGGACTGTGCATGGTGTTCCAGGAATCGCCCAACCTCCAGGCTGCGAGTATACTGTTAGCAACTGCTGTCACGCTTGTGCATAGGCTGGGGCTACACGCCAGCCATTCGGAACACGGACTCAATGGGGTGACAATATTTTGGATCACATACATCCTGGACAAAAGTATACACCTCCGAGCACAACAGCCACCTCTTCTTTTGAATGCTATTGAGCTGCCAGCAAGCGGTGCATTTCGTGCTCGAGCCGAACTTGCCGTCATCCAGTCCAGGGTGTATGACGCTCTCGTGTATTCTAGAGACATTCAGCCAGTGGAAGAAGCTCTCCGGAAATGGCACAGCAACATACCCTCCGATGCACACCTCCATTGGTCCCACCTATACACCCTGGCCATGATATACAGAGCGCACTCCCACAATTACCAGTGGCTTCACAGTGTCCTGGAGTGCGGCAATACCAACGGGACTCTCCGCCCGCTTCCCGGATCGTGGACTAAGATGGTTGCTTCTGCCCGGGAATGCATACAGTTTCATGACATGCCGACCTGGTAAGCCGTCCATCTCCGTTTCTGGGCTTTGCTAATATTCCAGGTCCACTATTTGCGGTCGCGTCACCGCCCTGTTGCTACTGCTCTCCAACAACGAAGCGCAGGATAAGACTCTCATTGAGTCAGCCTTGCAGTCACTGAGTCCAGCGGCTGCACAGAACCAGCAGCTGCAGCAGCTACACAGGGCCTGCCAGGAGCTTGTCACGCATCGATGGGATACAGTTTTCAGTATGGTCTGATGAACAAGTCCTCCCAGACGTCTCCTGTGGGCGCTCCGAGTGGTATTTCGTGTGCGTCGAAGGGATTCAGTTCGTTCGAGTTCACAGTCCCGGCTATAACTGGATGGAGACTCTCGTTTAGCGCATCTGTGGTTGTATCAAATAGATCGAGGTTGTCGTGGAGACTCGCAATTTGCACAGACCCAAGTCCAGACAAGTTTCCCGTCTGCCCATCGGGCCCTGGTTGCAGTGACGGTTGCACATGCTCGGTGATCACTGCCAGCGCATCATCCATGGCCTCTCTCAATGACTTCAGCGCTGGCTTAAACGTGCGTGACATGTCTTCCAATGTTTTCGCAAGGCTTCGCACGTGCGCCTCGGGTTCGACAAGCTCGTCCGGGGGGAGGGAGGAGATGTGCTTGATCAAGAATCGTGCCGCTGTCATTGCGTACTGCGTCCCCCTGGACTGTAGATAGCGAATGTCGTGCTTGAGGCGGAACGTTGCAAAAAGCCGTGCAATCTCGATAGCGCTCGAGGCACAGAGCTTTCTGCAGTCGCGTGAAATCTGCTGAAGGATGGTTCCAGTCGTGTCTGTATGGAATGCGAACGGTTGTCTCAGCTGAACTTTTATGAAGTGGAATTGCATGCTGTTTGCGTGGTGAGCTTGCTGATAAGTATAGAGCTACTGGTTGGGACTTGCTGGATAATAAAGATGAACAAGTACGTGTTGTTTACGGATGGTCCGTCTTTTATAACCTGCGGGAGGTTGAGAAACCAAGCATCCAACTTGGCGTCGATTCTTGACATTTTGGAGAAGCTTGTCTTGTTAGCCCAGATTATGTTAATATTAAAGGTAATGGGATCCAAATAGAAAGTCGACGGCGTCACGGGCAATCTCCATCAAATCCAAAACACACTCGTGAATCGTCTCTCTTAAGCTAGGATCTGCCGACTGTTTGGCAAACTTGGACACCATGCGGGAGAGCTGAAGGTCCAGTTTCTTGATCGTGAGGGGGCGCTCCTTGCATTGGGCCCAATACCTGCAATGTTAGCGAATCCCCGAGGCTCTATATCTATAATTATTAGAGAAGTGTATATTACTCCCCGAACTTATATTCGGTAAAGTTCGTCGCTCAATCTAGATCCGGTAGCGAAGCCGCTAACTTACTCTCGAAGACTTCGCGAATAACTTAATAAGGCCTCTAGGCTTACGCCTATATCGAGTCATTAACGCTATAACGTTAGCCTATTGTGAATGCAGCTCGCTATTTTACCGGAAGCAGGGTATCTAGTGATAGACTAAGGTCTTCCGGAAGATGATACATTCGTATGTTCTTCTCTCGATTTCAGTGCTACAACCGCTTCTGTAGCGGAGCCGTCGTCCCTAGGTTGCGGGGTAGGTTGTCTCCGCGTAGCACCCGTTTCCTAACCTCATGGAGACGCATGCATAGTGGGCCTAGGACTGCCGAACTGGGGCAAGGGGCTAGGAGATAATAGACGGATAGGTTATCCGGAGAGGTTTAGGGCATAGCTAACCCGAGCCGCCTCCTTAATAGCCTATATTATATCCTGCGGAACGAGGAATCCAGAACATCTCAAAGGGAGAAAGAAACGATCTGGAGGATTTAAGACGGCCCACGTCCACAAAGGGAAGCGCGGGCGACGAGCTACCTAGACTCTGGACACCTTGCAACAGCTCGCCTATTCCCAGCATTCTCGACAACTACATTCACCATGGATTCTCGTCCAAGACAGTCCGTCCTCGTCATCGGGGCCTCTGGAATCGTTGGAAAGTCAGCGATCCAGGAGTTCATTGACGCCGGTTGGGAGACGCATGGCATCTCACGCCGGTACCCGGAAGTGCTGGCAGTACGACACGATGCAAAGTTCCAGCACCACAAGCTCGACCTCTTCGACGTCGAAGCGTGCAAGAGGGAGCTTCTCAAGTTCTCCTTCGTCACCCACATCCTCTACGCGGCCCTGATCGAGCAGGAGGGCGACCTCATGGATTCCTGGCAGTCAGCGCAGAACTGCCAGGACAACCAGACCATGATGGAGAACTGTATGTCCGTCCTCCTCAAGGAGTGCAAGAACCTGGAGCACGTCCAGTGGCTCCAGGGCACCAAGGCCTACGGCGTCCACTATCGGGGAATCCTGGTACCTGCCCGCGAGAGGGACCCGAGAGATCCCTTAAACACGCCCAACTGGTACTGGACACAGGAGGACTGGATGATGGAGCAGCTGAAGGGCACCAATATACGGTGGACCATTCACAGGCCCTGCTGCATTTGGGGAGACGCGCTTGGAAAGCCCATGTGCCCCACCAAGTGCTGTGAGTGATTGCCGTCTGCAAACGTTACGCAAAGGGGGAAGGTTGCGGGGTTCGTGATCGTGTGGCTAACCCGAGGTCCAGTGCCACTCTACGCCATCATCAGGAAGTACCGTGGCGAGCCCCTCGAATACCCCATCGTCGACTCGACCGCGTACTGCTGCCACGTCGACGGGGACATGCTGGGCCGCCTCTTCATATGGGCGGCCACGTCCCCCAACGCGCACGGGGAGAGCTTCAACAGCGACAATGGAGACGTGTGGGAGTTCCGCGCGCTGTGGAGGTCTCTGTCGGCCTACTACGGTATGCCCGTGGCGGACAAGGACACGCACTTCACTCTCGACGGGTACTTCAAGCAGAAAGAGATCGAGCAAACGTGGGAAGAGATCGTCAACAGGTTCGGTCTCCGGAAGTACACACTGGAGCAGATGATAGGCCAGTCGGCCCAGACGACGGATATCCAGATGAACAACTGCCCTGACGACAAGAAGCTGGGCGGCGGGAGGCCTTGGATTGAGTCGAGGTACGTGGATATCACACGCCCAGGCACCGTTTGAAGCGCATTGTGCAGATACTGACACGTTGCAACACATAGGGTAAAGCTGACCCAAGCTGGCTTTACTGAGTGCGTGGACACCGAGGACATGGCGTTCAAGTTCTTCAAGCGGATGGAGGGGGACAAGCTCCTACCTTCGCGTCAGATGCTCGAGCAGTCTGCTTAGGCTGCAACGTTTTGAGACTTGAGAGTACCTTATGAGCTGGTGAGAAAGCCTGATGGCATCTCCATGACCCAGTCACAAAAGGAGCACTGTAACCTTTCTGGGACTTTGTTCCCGACATTGTCTTGCCTTCTCTCCCCTCATTTCTGAGACTGTTTTGCGAAAAATAACAACGTCTAGTATACGCAGACCAAGTTGAAAGTTGAACTCTTGCTCCTAGAAACAGTGCATTTCCAATAGGTATCGAGGCTTGCTTTCTGGTGTAGCAGAGCTGCATTCACTTGATGCGGAGTCCAGTCTCGCTTCTCCAACGTTCTCCAACCCTCCCCGAAAGAAGATGGGCAACCGGAGAGAAGTTATCCTAGCTCCTCCGCATCCTGCCAAGCTCCCCCAAACAAGTTTCGAAGAGGCACGGTGCCCCTGACCCAGCCCCTCCTTTCCCCTTCCTTTTGCCAGGCCGTAAAGGACATTCTCGATACCGTAAAGGCCAGATGAACTAGCATTATTAGATAAGGGAGATCGGACCTCTTTGGGTCATTTCCCACTTCGCCTCGCTAGGAAGTTATCGAAATACGAATAGGGCCAGCTCTTCGTAGCAGATTTTGGATGACCGTCGATTCATAGGTAATTGGTGGTGTAGACGTCCGACGAAGGAAGGTGAATGAGCGAACTTGTTGTATCGGTGGCTTGGTGGCTCTCTTAAGGAACGCAGACCCCGCGTCGTCAGAAGCCGGATTTGAGGTAGTCACAAAGACAACAATCACCATCCTCTAGCGGCTATCCTACATACCCCCTTTGTCAATCGGCTCCAGGGCTGTATGGCATTGACGGGAAACCCTGCAAACGAGACGGAGATATTGTTTACGAGAGATATTGTAACCAGAGTTGTTACACCATTTAGCTAATCTATGAGACTCTACACTCTAGTCTTAGAAGATGGCCATCGCATTGGGGTGGCTTCCCACGCTCCCAATAACGTAATCCGGCGAGCTCGTCAGGAGGAAATCGTACTTGCCGAGCTCTTTGCACTTCTCGGCCAGACCCTCGAGATCCCACAGCTCGCCAATCGGCATCCCCCACATGGCCAGCAGGAAGACGTGGAGGCAGTGGTCCTTCCGCGAGAAGGACGTGGGCGGCCACACCTCTAACGTCGGGTTGTCGGACGCGGCGGCGGCGAAGTAGTTGTCGTGCAGGAAGTCGAGCATCCCCGCCGTCGCCTCCAAGCCGACGTACGTGTGGTCGGTATGGTGCTTGCGGTCTGCGAGCTCCTGGCGGCCGGCCATGTCGAGGGAGAGGTACTTGTCCACCCACCCGCTCCGCACGAGGAGGATGTCGCCGATCTCGAACGTCACGCCCTGCGCGGCTGCACAGTCCTTCAGGTCTTGGACGGTAATGGAGTGTCGGGTGTGCGGGTCGAAGTTCTTCTTGGCCCAGCTGTATACGTCGAGAAGAACACCGCGGCCGGCTAGATAAGAGAGGTATTAGCAAGGGCTTGAGGGGCTAATGAGAAACGGCGTGTTCGTACCAATGCCGGTCTTCGCCCAAGCTTGCGCGCCACACCTGGTCGTGATGGTGCCCTCGCCGTCAATCTCCTCATGTGTGAACTGCAGGTCATACGAGTCAGCGTCTATTCACTCTGGAAGTCGAAACCCAAGTGAGATTGACTTACGCCATTGTAGAACTTCTGGCTGTCCTGATCCGCAAAGTGTCGGAAACCATCCCATTGCGTGCCTGACTGTGGGTTGCAAGTGAAGACCTCGTCATATGCTCCGGGGCCCAGTTTCTTGATCTTGTGCTCGAAATCCTCGCGACCGAACATGGCAGGATCCGGCATGTTCAACGGCAGGCTGGTGAGATGCAGTCAGCGTGCTGAGACGCTAGATGGAGAATCGTCTTTGTCCGGTGACTTACTTCAGGGGAACCAGGTGGCCATGCTTCACCATTGCCGCAGCTTTCGCAATGCGCTCCGGGGTCAAGAGGTTCAGTCGCCCATGCTGCCGACTTCGTGAGTTTGTACCCATGATGGATATTTCCAGACCCCCATATGCTGCGGGTTACACAAACAATGCGTACCTCATCTTTCTCGCCCCAGAACCAGGCAGCATCTTCTGGTGCGCCTTCGATCTTTGGGAGATCTTTCCGCTTGGGAAGACTGGTCGAGTTGGGATCGAAAAGCATCGTTATTGAGCTGTTTGTTATCGTCGGAGAAGTTGCCTATGAGCCTATGTGTTATGTGGCGTCGAAATAACATGTTAGAGGGCATGATGAAACATAATATTAAGTCCTCTGGCTAAGCTGGTCCGGCCGGAATGGCTGTACAATATCCGGGCAAGCAGTTTGGGGACTCGGGGTAATGTTTCTTCCCCGCAGTTAAGATAGCGGCGACACGCGCTCCAGGAACCAAGACCACCTAGGCTCGTAGGGGTTAGTGGGAGGGAACATGCTTCCCGTCACGCGCTAACGCGCCGCCCTTATCGGTAATGGGAACCTGAAAGCCCTGCATCGCAGCGGTAATCCGAACAGGACCTGGATATGTGCCACTCCGGTAGGCTAAACACGGGTAAGAATCGCATCCAAGCCCACGGGTCTCTGAGATTGACGACGAGGTGCGAAGGGCATATGACAACTCTCAGTCCACATGTCGAGAATGACCGTCTGCTCAGCTAAACATCTCGTCTGGCCAGACTAGTCTATTGCTCTCGGCTCTCGAGTATCCACTCAGTAAAGGCTTCAGCATGGACGTGCGGGAGGTTGCCAACCACAACTCGCAGGAGTCATGTTGGCTCATCCTGTTCGACAAGGTCTATGATGTCACAGAGTTTGTTTCACAGCATCCAGGAGGGCCGGCACTTATCCTGAAGTACGCTGGAACGGTATGTGCACAGTTGTAGAGCAATCTGCTGGGCTCGCCTACCAATGCTAACAGGATTGTGTAGGACGCCACGAAGGAGTACAGCAACGTCCACTCTCCTGCTGTTGTCGAAGAGCACCTCCCTTTGGGTAAGACGCAATCCTCACGCCTTATGTTCTCTACAAGTGAAGAAAGTGACACCGTGAAGCGAAGTGTTTGGGTGAAGTGGACGCCACGACCAAGCAATACCTCCTGGACTCCCAACAGCGCCCGCCGTCCGTTCTGCCGTCAGAAACAAGCAGAGTCCTGCCTCTCAGTCTGTGCGTTCGGCTCGAAGACTTCGAACCAGCAGCAAAGGCCGTTGTTACGCCTCAGTCATACGTCTACATCTCTTCGGCGGCAGATACTCTGCAGTCTCACCGCGACAACATCGCACAGTGGACCAAGATCACATTCATACCCCGCGTGCCGCGCGACGTCTCCCAGATCGATACAAGCTCGTCGATCTTTGGACAACGATGCTCACTACCGTTCTTCATCGCGGCCACCGGCATGGCAGGTCTCACTCACCCCGAAGGCGAATCTCCTCTGGCCATAGGAGCAGCTCTCAGTGGCATCCACTACTCACCAAGTACCTATACCTCGGTGCCTCATGAGATCATTGCGACACAGCATCGGGGAGCAAAACAGCAACACTCGAACTCGTGCCTCATCTGGCAGTTGTATGTGAACAAGAGCAGGGACAAGACTCGGGAACTGATTCGGAAGGCAAAGGACCTCGGATTCAAAGGCCTATTCATTACGGTTGACACACCAGTCGTTGGGAAAAGAGACGAAGATAAGAGGCTACGTGCCCAGGAGCAGCTGGACCTCGGCATTGTTCCCGAGCCAGTGATCTACCGAGGAGGGGAGAAAATCGTTCCTGGCAGCGACAACGGAGCCATGTGCCGGTCGCTCCATTGGGAGGACGTGAAATACATCCGGGAGGCATGGCAAGGACCGATTGCCTTGAAGGGTATCCAGTCTGCCGAAGATGCAAAGTTGGCTATGGATGCAGGAGTCGAAGTCATCTACTTGAGTAACCACGGAGGGAGGCAGCTGCACTCGGCACCCAGTGCACTGGCTACTCTGCTGCGGATCCAAGCCAAGTATCCCGAGGTGCTAGAGCGATGCGAGATCATACTTGACGGAGGAGTCACGCGGGGAGGCGACATTGTCAAGGCCCTTTGCCTGGGAGCCAAGGCTGTTGGCGTTGGCCGGCCGCTCCTCTATGCCATGGGAGCCTATGGGCTTGACGGCGTGATGAAGGCAATTGATAGTGAGTTTCAATCCCCGGCACACTTCTCCCAACCCATATGCTGACCCTTACACCCTCGCAGTCTTGAGACAGGAGGTCGAGGTAACAATGACTCTTCTGGGTGCGACGAGACTGGAGGAACTGACACCATCACTCGTCAATGTAAGGAACCTGGCAAGGGAGATAGACGGCTTAGAGGATAGCGGAGTTTCATCTAGACTGTAAATTGCAATGATTGTCCTCTGAGGCTCTGACCGATCACTACCTTCCAACTCGTTACTGTACACAGTACACCTGAGGTTGTGTCCAACTTTCCTCTGAACCTGTAGCACATCCCACATACCAGTGCATGGTCACCAGCTTGGTACACATTGTCACAAGACCAGGCTGCTCTAGACTTTGTTCATGTCACCAGACAAGTTGACAAGTTCTCAACCGCGTAGGATTTCCAACTAACATGCCAACTAATAGGAACGGCCTAAGCACCCACGACGATGGCCTGACCGGAACAAGGGACGGACGCCAAGCTTCACCAAGCCCCTAGGGTCCCTCGCCGGATACCAGCTTTCCGGAATGCGGGGGAACTGGACCCACGACGCCGGATATCCTAGATCTTTCCGGTGCTCTGGAGTGTTTCCGATCTTCCGAGTAGAGTGGCATGGCGAAGCGATGCTCCCGTGGCGATATCCTCCAACTTACATATACGCCGAGTGCACTACAGTCATTAGAGGGGATAGCACTGAGAGTCTTCATTGCAACGGACAACCACACAGCAGGACTGTAAACGAACACCCTCTATCGCATTCATAGAGTAAAGCTCTACTCGCAGCCATGCCTTCCGCCACGACGAGCAAACTGGAGTTCGTGCCGATGCACGAGACCTTTGTCGCCGAGGTTCGCGGCATCGACTTCACGAAGCCGCTGTCCCCTGAGGTTGTGAAGCAGGTTCAGGATGGGATCGACAAGGTACGCTCCCGGACACTTGCTTTACTCTACATAGGGGGATCCCTTTTGTGCTGACCACTTGCCCACCACAGTATGGCATCTTGGTTTTCCGCAACACCGGTCTCGATGACAAGAGCCACATCGCCTTCGCCCGCCACTTCGGCCCCCTAGACGACATGCTGCCGCACGTCAAGGCCGGCCGCAAGCTCCGCCTTCCCGACCCGGAGATGTTCGATGTTAGCAACCTGGATCCGGATGGCAACCTGGTGACCGAGGCGGACCCTGCGAGGCTCGGCGCCTTCAAGGGAAATGCCTTGTGGCACGCCGACCTTGCCTTCAACTCACCGCGCGCCGGGTACTCGATGCTGAGGGCACACCAGCTGCCGCCCAAGGGCCTTGGTGGCGATACTCAGGTAATCCTCACCCGCGACAGATGCAAAATGCCAGCTTTGTTGGGTTGATGCTAACGTGGCGTAGTATTGCGACGCCCGCACAGCTTATGAGGACCTCCCAGAGGAGATGAAGGCCAAGATCGCCAACTTGGTCGGAAACCACTCCCTGATGTATGCCGCCCCGTTTGCTGTCTCTGTCTGCAAAAGACTCCTCTAACATTCCCCACAGGCACAACCGCAAGCTCGCCGCGCCAGAGCTCTACCCCGACCTGAACCCCCGCGACTACCCTTTCTCCAAGCACCGGCTGGTGGTGCCGCACAAGGCCGGGCGCACGCAACTGTACCTGACCACGTACCTCCACCACTTCGATGGCATGACGGACGAGGAGTCGCAGCAGCTGATGGATGAGCTCTGGGCGCACTGCACCCAGCCGCAGTACACGGTTCTGGTCAAGTGGGAGAACGACGGCGACCTGATCATGTGGGACAACACGGCCGTGCTGCACCGGGCCACGGGCGGCGAGTACCTGACCAAGCACGTGCGGGACATGCGCCGGACCACGAGCCATGACGACGGGCCGCATGGCCTGGGTATGAACAAGGAGTCCTTCAGGCAGGGGCTCCCTATCCCCAAGGTCCCTTAGAGAGCGGGTGGGTTTGCGATCAAGTGAAACGATGTGATAGCATATAGGTCAATGAGAATGAATGCAGACTACTTTCTTCGTCAGAACCTCGCGCGAACTGCCCACAAGATAGGGACTGCATTGACGTGCGCGAATAGGCGGCGGACATTCGGATGGTATCGAACTCTGTGAACTTTGATTCAATCTGTGGAAAACGCCTACCTCGACATCGGCGCAAAACACCAGCGTAAAACAACGCTACGACTGTAGTGACCAGCGAAGAGCATTTTTCCGTTCAGCAACCCCCACGGACCATGCTTCTGAGTCGACTAATGAATGGCGTCCACGGATACCGCTTAAGGTAACCGACGTTCATTCTTTGTAGAACACGCGAACTTGAAGACTCGAACACGCCTGATTCATCTCTCTGCGATATCCAAGTTTAGGTGCTACACATGCCAATTTTCACGGCATAGAGGAACCAGCCACGGAGCCAGATTGAAGAATAATGGATACTCATTAGCTAAACGACCACAGCCCCCGTCCACATCCCCACCATAGAAGCACCTCACCCCCCATTAAGCCTCGACAACATCCCCCTCCTTACCAACCACCTTCTTCGTCTTCCGCTCGTGCAGCGTGGTAGCCACATCGTCCGTCATCATGTTCATGCCGTTGGCCGTGAACAGCGCCAGAATGACCGCCACAACGCTGAATGCAATGGTGGAGAGGAACACGGTCTGGTACGCCTTGGCGGACGCCTCCTTGTACGCGCGCACGCCGGCTGCCAGGATAGTTGGGGTCAACCCCGCAATACCCTCGAAGGTGCCCGTGGGGTAGGCCGTCAGGAAGTCGGCGACGGAGGACTCCGGGAGGCCCGCGGAGATCAGGGCGGGGGGCACGTGGGCGGGGATGGTCTGGGCGAGGCGGTTGGAGAGGATGACGGTGTAGATGGCGGTGCCGATGGTGCTGACGATGCTGCGCACGCAGCCGGCGATGCCGACGGCGGTGCCGATGTCTTCTTGGTTGGCGATGGCGATGCCGGCCATGGTGAGGCCGATGGAGTCGGTGTAGCCTAGGGCCAGGGAGCCGATGGTGACGAAGGCCGAGGTGAGGCCGAGGTTGTAGGGGGTGCAGCATGCGGCCGCTAGGGACTTGGTTAGCACACGGGACGATGAGGATCGGGAGATGGGGGTTTAAGACGCACCTCCGAGGAAAACACCGCCAATGATGCATCCGCCCGTGAACTGCCACCGATGGTTGCCGAGGGCACGGCCGAAGAGACCTGAGCAGAGCTGACCGATGTTGGTCCCCGCGCCGACGAGGGTGCACAAGAGGCCTCCCCGGATCAGGTCCGTCTCGTAAACCCCGAACACCATCTGCGGCCAGACAATGGCGAAGGCGTAGTAGACGGTGACGGAGATGGACAGGCAGAAAATAAGGGCGACCCACGCGAGGTTCTTAAACAGGTGAAGCGGCATCAGTGGTTCTTTAGGGTTGCCGAACCACTCCCACAGGACAAAGGCGACGGTAGCTGCGCCGCCCACAATGATGGCTCCTAGCACGTGTGCCGAGTTCCAGGCATACAGGCCGCCACCCCATGACAGGCCCATAAGGAAGATGAGGACGCCGCCGACGAAGAGGAAGAGGCCGACGATATCGAAGTTCAGGAGGTATGACTTGATCCGCTGTCCGGGATGCTTCATCTCGAAGGTGGGCGGGTAGTAGCTGTGAGAGAGGGGTTTAGCCATGTGTGGGAAAAGGGGGTGTTTCCTCGGCTTACAAGAAAAACCAGCAGGCTGTAGCGAGAGTATTCATGCCGATCATAAGGTAGTAACATGGCCGCCAGCTCCCGTAGTACACCAAGAATGCATACGCGATGGAGGGGCCCATCCCCGTAAACGGAGTAGCCCAGAGGAACACAAAACCGTTAGCAAGGAAACGGTGCTTCACAGGTACAAGCTCAGCAGTAACGAAGACGACGGAGATCTGCGAAGCCGCACCCAAGCCAATCAAGGTCGTGCCACCGATAAGGGTCTCGACGCTCTGAGCTACAGCACACACAATACAGCCGATGAGGCCAAAGACGGAGCCGCTGATAAAGAACCAACGTCGCCCGAACAGATCAGACAGTCTTCCGACAAGGAGCAGGCCGATAGCCACGGTGAGGGTATAGGCCATGGCCACCCAGGTCAGATACGGGCTTGGTCCAATGTCGGCATTGATGACTCCTAAGATGGCAGCAGAGAGTGCAAAGCCTCCAACACCCTACGTGAGCTTCGTTAGCCAGAGAAGAACGGGTGCAAGACACGAAGCCGCTCACCGATGCAAAGGCGGCTCCACATGCTATCATAGTACCAATGAAGTACGCGCTGCGATAGTAGTTCTTGGGCAGTTCGTCCGCCGACGTCTCGAACCCCTGGGCGGCCGCGTCGGCGTGATGGACCTGGACGTATGACTTGGTTTCTTCAGACATGCTGACGTTGCTGACGTTCTCCGCCTTCTCGGTGTTCTCGCGTCCGGGATCCATCTTGCGGACTTGTATGGTGGCTTCCCCAAAGGTTGGTGTGACGGCAGGTTATACAGGGTGTTCGCAACTGGAGACGAAGATCAAGTCCGGATCAGGTGAAGACAGGGGCCCCTTTAAGTTTATGAACCAATGTTGTCCCGACAGGAAGGGTTGCAGATAGGCAGACCAGAGAGCCGGGACGCGGTCGTTCCTCAGTGCCTGGCCGAATTCCGGTAGGTGTGTCAAGGCGGTTCCAAAGAGACGCCACAGAACGAAGCCAGCCAGTCCCCCGTGACTTGCACATTTCCCTAACAAGAGACGAAGCTACGGAGCCCTAGCGTCCCCTGGAGAGTGGAATGGGCTGTGCCTTGGCACGGGGTCTCCCGGAACCCGGGGAGTTGCTAGCCAGCCGGAACAAGTAGCCTGAGGTGGAGCAAGAAGTTGCCAAGAATGCGGAGAGAGGTGGACTGCGTGGCCAGCGCAACGAAATTCCCCAGATCCTCAGATCCCCAGGCCCCCAGGTCCGGAACGGGGCCGACCCTGCATCCGGGGAAGGCAACTTTGCCTACGAGAGGTCCAGGTGGAGAGCAAGGACTGCCCTGCACATTCCGTCAGTGCATCAAAAGAGAACATGGTCGCCACTCCAAGACACTGGTGAGCAAACAGTCCAAAAGAAACACCAGTGCTTCACAAACGTCAGCCGGCCGGGAAAACATAGCAACATAGCAACTTCGTTCCAAACGCCAGACAGAACCAACATTCCAGAGCAGCGGACCGACGGACGCAAGACACAATGAGCTTCAACGAACGAGCAAAAAGCGGCAAGCCCATGATAGGCGCCTACCTTGCGCTCGAGTCCGGACTCTCGGCCCACCTGATGGGCCGCGCCGGCTTCGACTGGGTGCTCATCGACATGGAACACTCGCCATTTTCGGCGCGCGAGGCGACCAACACCGTGCACGCCGTCGCCGTCGGGTCCCGCGGCAACACGGCGTCTCTCATACGCGTCCCGTCCGGGGGCACCGAGTGGGTGAAGTGGGCGCTGGACTCGGGGGCCGCCGGCGTCGTGGTGCCCATGGTGCAGAGCCGCGCCGATGCCGAGAGCCTGGTCAAGTTTGCCCGGTACCCGTCTGTGGGCGAGAGGAGCTTTGGCCCCTTCCAGGCACCGTGGGCGGACCTGGCCGAGAACAGCGACATCGTCAAGTACGTTACGAAGAGCGCACCTGCTGTCGCCGTGATCCCGATGATCGAGTCGAGGGCGGGAGTGGCGGACGCTGAGGGAATCATGACGACCGAGGGAGTCACGGGCATCTTTGTCGGCCCCGTAGACCTGAGGCTGTCGATGGGATTGACGGGGGCAGACGGCGAGGAACCAGAGTATGTCGAGGCCTTAGAGATGATTCTTCGCATCGGGAAGCGAGTTGGCATTCCCGTGGGCATCTTTGCCGCGTCGCCCGATGCACTGAAGAAGCAGATCGGCATGGGGTTCACCTATTTCCTCGTCACCGGAGATTCGGCAGCCCTCAGCAGCGGCGCGCAAGTGGCCATCGAGACCTCAAGACAGGTGTGTCGGGACTTGAAGCTGTAGCGTGCGAGACAGCGCAGACCATAAACTTACCCCATATGCAAAACTTGCCTCGCGTACCTAGTCCCTATAAACCCCATAAACAACCTGGAATCTACACTAGATTTCTTGACGAAGTCACCTGGTCGCTGCGCTTTGGTCAATCTTGTGAGCTTGAAAACTTGACGTCCCAATGGAATTGGACTGATGCCCGCTGCCGACCTACGACAAGCCTGATTGGCCACACTAGCAGAGCCTTCCGGATCCACGGCTCGCTGCTCTGGAAATCGTTCTCCATCCGTCCTCCACTTCCCCCGCTTCCAGATTCTGGGGATTGCTGCTAGATTGTGCCGCCCAGTCGCCCTCGAGCAGACGAGCAGTGTCTAGCACTGAGCCATCATGCCACGACCGAGGGTGCGGGGTCGGAGAGTTTAGAACTTCAGCGAGACACGGCCCCCTGAAACCCATCCACAACGTCGTGAACCTCCTGTCTCAAGGACATGGCACCACCCCCCCCCCCCCCCCCCCCCGCCGAGAGACCCTGCGATAACCACGACAGAAAAGCGAGACCACGAAGTGACGAGAGCGGTCCGATATACCCGATACCATGGAGGTTGTTGCGGCAACGTCCCCGGCGCAACCGAAGAAGCGAACGCGCGCGTCCATCGCATGCAACAACTGTCGCATCAAGCGCTCCAAGGTAGGCACTTAAGCCACCAGTCCAGAGAGACAACGGAACTGACACCATTGGGAACAGTGCAATGCAGCGACAGTCGGCACGCCCTGCTCGCAATGCAGCAAGCAGAACCTGCAATGCGAACTACGTCAGGACGGGAAGAGACAACGGCGAGTCTAGTCCTCCTGCCTTGCACCCTCGATTGCGACTGTTGCAGCTCTGACATGTCACCAGCCACAGACCCTCGAGTCGCGTCCAGGTCGAAGCACTGACGGACCGAGTCAAGATGCTCGAGAGCCTGCTGCGCATGTCCAACCATGCCACCGACTCGCCCAACCTCGCATATGACGGCACATCGGGGCCCGAGGGCCAACTCAACTGCTTCGCCCCGCCGTCGGAGGAGAGCGAATCCGAGATCCCCTTCCCGGACGGTCTTTTGGGCCTGGGCGGCCACGATAAGTTCTTCGACGAAATGCAGGACCACAGCTTATCATCCGCCATCCAGGGGCAGTATGAATGGGACCTCGACCCGCCCGCCGAGGTGGTCCGGGCTGGACCCGTGACAATGACATCGGCCGAGAAGCAGTCCGAGTCTTCGGGCGCCACGCGGGACTCGGTCAACAGGCGGAAGTCGACGACTGCCTACGACCGGGCCGACGCCGTGAGCGTGTCGACGGGCGCGTCTCCTCCCGACAGCAAGCCGTCGTGCGAGAGCGTCCACACCCCGGACTCGGTGGTGGACCACTTGCTCCACCTGTACTTCCACCACTTCCAGTCCATGCTCAAGATCGTCGACGAGGATGCCTTCAATGCCGCAAAGCTTGCCCAAGGAGGTCCGGCCTATCGGGAGTCGCTGCTACTGGCCATGCTCGCTGCCGGGTCCCGGTTCTCGGACGACCCGGTGATCCGCAGGAGATACTTCACCCGCTCCGGCGAGAGCGTCTTTGTGCGGCGGTCCAAGGCGCTTCTGGAGTCCGAGGTGCGCCATGCCGACATCACCACCGTCCAGGCCCTCGTGATCCTCGGCGAGATGGAGACGTCGGTGGGCAACGACATGTCCGGCTGCATGTATGCGGGTAGGTGCCCCCATCGTCCCCTGGCGCCATGGTGGCTTGTTTGCTTATAGCTTGTAGCCCTTGTCTCGCGTCTCATTTTCGATCTGAGGCTCGATCCGGCAGCAACCCAAGAGCTGTGCCTTTCCGACTCCGAGATCAACGTGCGGCACTGGATCCTGTGGGGTGCCTCTGTCCAGGACAAGTCAGTACCCTCTCCGCCTCCTACCGCCGTAATATCTTGCGCTCTGCTAATATGAAACCGCAGATACTGGGCCCAGTGGTAAGACATACTCGTGTATTTCATCCCGCGAGAGCTTCTGCTAACTCCGGCATGGCAGCATGGAACGGCCTCTCACTATCAAGAGCCTGGACCTCCAGCTCTCGCGCATGGTGTCCATGTTCGCGAAGCAGTCCACGGGCAAGCCGCCAACTTTCCGCGAGACCATCCACGAGTGCGTCCTCGATCTCATGGAGATCGCACGCGAAGCTGTAGACTTCCTCTACGGCTCGTACACGTTCAGCGCGACGGTCGAGAGGTACGATTATCAACCCCCTGACAGCATCAATGTACCGTGCTCTCTTACTGATTCCTGGCGGTACAGCTACGCCAAGATGTGTCGCATCGATTCGAACTTGGACCAGTGGTTCGTCAACCTGCCGCAGATTGTCAAGGACGGGCCTTCGGCTGCCAACAACTCGTATCTCTTCATCTTTGTCATCCAGTGAGTCCCGAACCACTCCCCGATGCCGGTATGTCAAGATCATATGGCACTGCTCACACCGCCCCAGCATGCAACTGCACTTCATCCGGGTCCAGCTCCGCCAGCCGTTCGCCTTCCACCAGTCCCCGGCCGAGCTGTCGACGGACAACCGGACCGTCAGGCTGGCCATGGAGCGCATCGCCAACGACTGCCGCAAGCTCGGCACCACGAGCGCCATTGAGATCGCCCGGCTCTTCGCCACCTTCCGCCGCAAGCACGACATCCGCTCCCTCCAGTGCACGGGCACCCAGTACGCCACCACGGCGACGCGGTTCCTGATCAAGCACATCTCGTCCCTCCCGCCCGACGAGCTAGTCGAGCCCGAGGCGCACCTGCGCAGCCTGACGCGCACGCTGGAGGACATGTCGCACACGTTCAAGCCGGCGCTGAAAGCCCTGAAGGAGGCCCGGGACGCCCTGGGCGCCCTGGGACCCGTGGCGCGCAGGTTCTCGGCGGCGTCGACGGGCAGCGTCGCGGCGGCCCTGCATGCCGAGGAGTCCGCGTACCACCGCTCCTCCTCGACGATGCCGCCGCCTCGGCCCGAGACCTTCATCCAGGCCTGCGGCGACCTGCACAAGCTCGGATTCCACGCGGATATGGACGGCGGCGACCTGCACAAGTTCGGATTCCACGCGGATATGGACGGCGGCGACCTGCACAAGCTCGGACTCCACGCGGATATGGACGGCGATCTCGGGGCGCACAGCTTGTGACGGGAAACGTGAATTCCCGGGTGAACAGGTCGTCTTTGTCCTCCACGACCAAGGCCTGGTGGACAGGGGGGTTGAGGAGGGCAATCGACAGCTCGCCCGCTTGGTCGAGGATACGAGCCCGGCTCTCCTCGGACTGGAAGGGGAGGGCGTCGGCCACGGCGACAAGGCGCGTGGCCCACCTGGTCGCAAAGGCGCGTTCGTACGCGTCGTGCCGGAGATGGGTAAGATCCGGCGCGCGGGGGGGGACGTCATGCTCGTCGTTGGAGATGTACCCCGAGTTATACCCCGAGTCCATAAGCGGCGCAAGCCGGGTAGCGGGGGGGCGCTTAGACGGGTCCGGGACGAAGGAGGCGGGCGTCGGGAGGGCGACGGCGGCGGGGCGGTAAATGGCGGAGAGGTTGTCTAGCGCCGAGAGTAGCTGTGGCTCTGAGACGGTCTCTAGCTGCCGGAGGGAGTGGAGGGAAGTTCTCGGTGCTGCCGGCGCCATTGCATCGTGGTGAGGGAGTGAGGTGAGTGAGATGAGATACCCGGTGATCGGGTTGATTATCACGGTCATAGACCTGGAGCGGGCTGAATACCCTTAACAATTGAGTGCCATCCCCCGTTAAGCAAGGGAATTGAATCCTTATAGTTAATTTGTTACTCAACAGAGTCGGAGACCTCTTGGGTTCAACCCTATAAAACATACTGAGCTCGTGAGCAACTTGAGCAGGATGTTTGTATGCTGTAGGTACCTAGCACCGTACCTGCAACACCTTTGTATAGGGAGGTTTGAGCCGCCGGAACACCCCTTTCCCCTTTCCAGCCATAATACGGCATGAGACTTTAGGACCATGGTCCACGTCAAAGGTCAGCCATTATGTGGGAACTGGTGGCAGCATTCATTCCGCCTCATTTCGCGCGCTTGGAGCCGAGAGTTGCGGAACTTCGAACCCCTTGACTGTGCTTTGAGCTTGTAACACATAGGGTTAGCCTAACTATAGAAGCATTATTACCCTAACCTTAATACCATGAAGCCTTGTAGTAGAAGGCATTTAAAATCTCCGCCAAAGTCGAGACCCACCGCTGCAGGCATGGGGTAGAAGGCATTTAATTTTAGTGAGTAGAAGGCATTTAGATTCCGAACCGCAAAATTGACAAATCTGACATGAGTGTATTCGTCTCAATTGTCCGATTCCAGATTTGACATTCGCAGCGACATGGCACAACTGGTTCCGGAGATAAATGGGTTGAGAGTTTGTCGTTTTCCAGTTTGATGGGGTGAGAGTAGCAGGGGTAGCTAGTTCGGACAGCCAATAAAGTGTCATTCTAAATGCCGGGGTCGGCACGCTCAGTTCAGGAGGTGGAAATTAAAGCTAATATCAGCAGAGAGTCGTGATAATTGTCAAAGAATATCGAAGTTCGCCCAGCAAACGAAGAGAGCGGTGAGTTGCAAACATGGAGCCGTTCGTACATTTAGTGCAATACCCGTT